>CM014079.1:3324707-3408844 GCA_004119915.2 Collichthys lucidus
AGGTGACTGCAGCCTCTCTGAGGAAGCGGAGTGACGGCTGGTTTGCTGCCTTAACTGCAGTGAGATGAGCTCAGCGGGGGGTCTGGGAGTCAATGGATGTCACTGTTTAACAAGCTGTTTCAGGACCGTTCTATAGACAAGGAAAACTGCAGACAGGACAAAGAAAGACCCTGAAAATGTGTGTGTGTGTGTGTGTGTGTGTGTGTGTGTGTGTGTGTGGATATGGTAATAACACACGTTGAAGGAGCGTGCACCCTATGCAACACTCTGGGGGTCCAAATGAGTCATTACTTCACCTCCTGGGAACAAAGTGTGCACCCTGTTTTAAAAGACACACAGCGAGACGCCTGATCCAGATAGACCTTCGATTACTTATTATCACGATACTTCTATAGTCCCACCTTTAATCCCACAGGTGGATTCATTATCATCCTGTAATCCGGTAATCTGTGAGGTGAATCTCGTTTTTACATGAAATAAATAGATTTATTATTTTGTCTTGGATGTAAATAAACAGAGTGTGATCTGAACTATGTTTTGTGTTTCTGCAGGATTTGTCCATCCTGTATAAATCTGTTACCAGCAGCCATTTTCTGCTCCACACGTTGTTCTTCTTTTTGTCTGCTGACCAAAGCGAGCCGCTGTCAGTCAGCTGATCGTGACGCCGGTATGAGATCCAGGCTGAGAGGAACCCGGCTGAGAACGCAGAGATCTCCCCCCCGTTTGTCTCCTTGTGATTGGTTCAGCTACATACTGAGACTACAGCGATCTATCAAATTATATTTCACTCGCTGCTGTAAAACAGGATCCTCTGTGATGTCTGGATCATCCACACGTGTGTTTAGGTCATATTTTAAATTATTAACAGGATGATTTAAAGGTCCAGTGTGTCAGATCTACTGGCAGGGATGTAATACAGTATTCAACCTTAGAAATAAGAATCTGTGAGTATTTCTTGAATTATCTGAGAGGGTGAGGTGTGTGGGGGAGTATTCATTTGGTTGCAATCTGCAACTTTGCCGCTAGGTGTCACTAATTCCTTCACACGCTGGACCTTTAAACTGCAGAATAGACAGTTTGACGTCGTGATGTTTCTGTTCACCTGAAACCTGCAGCAGTCGAACGAATCTGCAGGTCATCGAAACTCTGAAATCCATAAAACATCCGCTCTGACTTAAAGAAATATGAATATGTGTCCTTTATATGGACAGACAGTGTCAGGCGCTCAGTGTCACGTTGCCTCGCTGGCCTCTCCTCTCTCTGTCTCAGGTACACACACTATTTAAAAAAAAAAATAAGTGCACAAGCTCGCCACCGCCGCAGGATATCACATTTTTCTGACTGGTCTCAGTGGTGTAACTACAGTACACATCCATCTCTTTGGCATTAGCGTGATAGATGTATTTTTCGTGCTGCCATTAGGGCTGAAGCAGTATGCTGTGCAAGGCTTGTGTATGCTAATGTGGCCCTCTCACACCTGCAGTTTCCAATTACCCCGGAGGAACGGAGCCAAGACTCGGTTTGCAGCCAGCAGCAATAATATGAGTAATGGCAAAATTGCACGAGTCCTTTATGGAAACTTAAAAAAAGAAGAAATCATTCAAGATTGGGTTGAAATGGCACCGAACAAGAGGCGAGAAGTGAGTGTGAGGAGCAGAGCGACGCAGGGTGTTGTTCCACTCTGTTTCTTCTACTGTGTTTGTGTCTCAGCGTTTACAGCGTTTAGCAACTTTGCAGCTCGAAGCTTTCCTCGGATCAGAACTCGACACAGTCTGTAGCGAACGCTGAAGCATAAGCATACTTCAAGATTCAAGATTCAAGTTTTTATTTGTCACATGCCTAAAAGTACAGGTACAGTGGCAGTGAAATGAAGGTGACTGTCGCGACTGTGCAAAAAAACACTCAAAAGGATAAAAAGAAAATAAGATAGAAAAGAAGAATAAATAAAATGTAAGATAGAAATAGCAAAACTAGAAAAATAAATAAACTAGAAAATAGATATACACCACTATGTTACTTTTTTGTGTATTCATTCATTTATTTATTTATTTATTTATTTATGTAATTTTGATTTCATATTTCTTGGAAATATTTTGGTTATTTTCTGCATAGTTGGTAGATAATGGAAAATTGTTAAATTAATGTCACTTGACCACGTCATTAGTGAGGTCATCACATGGTCTCGTGCTTTTGGTGAAGAGCAGTCAGCGTGTGCATGTGCAAGCGTTACATGCAAAGCGCAAAAGACAAAATGATGAAGAAATGGACCTTTAGCAACTCCTAACCTTCTGGTTGGAAGGGCACATGGTATGGACATTTGATTGTAATTTTTTGTTTATGTGCAAGATGTGTTTTTGCTTTAATATGTATGTAATAAGTTTAAGTTGCATAGAAACATGGCTGTTTCACTGGTGTATGTTTGCCACTGTGTATTTCATCGCAGTGTTCACGGTGGTCTTGGGTGTTTTAAAACAGAAAATCCCTGTAATAAACGTTTGAACCATCAGTCGGATCGTTGCACCTTCATCCACCAGTAAAGAAAAGTTGGGAGCGGCTGTACAGTCTGAGAGGAACGGAGGAGACGTGAGGGAGCGTCCACTCGAACATCTCCTCAATCATCTGTGCTGATTTCTGTCCCTGTACGCCGTCAGCCACAGACGGACCGAGCCAACTTGTGTTTTCCCTTTTTCTTCGGCTCCCTCTGCTCCACGCAGGCCGGAGCCAACTATGCTGATTAGATATTTGTTATGACCACGTGAGAGAGAGACAGAGAGGCAGAGAGAGAGACAGATGATACTTGATAGGCCTATTTTCTGGGTATTGAGCTGCTGATAGTGTTTGTGTGTCAGACAGGGGGGTGGGGGGGATATTAGGGGTCCTCGTGGCTGCTGGCCTCGATAACAGGGGGCGGAAAATCAATCACCCCCCTTGACAGCCATGTGAGGAGCTCCCACCTCCAGCTCCTCCCTCCTGTTTCTCTGCTGTCACTTCCAGGATGCGACATGCAGGAATCCACATGCACACATGCAGCAGGCACCTGGTGGAGGCGCTGGCAGGATTAGTGAGTTGTATGAGTTGGTTACGGTGAGGAACACATGTTCAGGTCACCGTCTCTCTGACTGCACTGTGTTATTGCTTCTTCCTCCTCTTCTTATTATACTCCCCTCTTTGCATTGCTTCTCTCTCTTTTCCAGTGCACATGTGTGTGCGTGCACAAGCTGCATATGTTGGAGGGGTGAGGAGGGGGGCATCGAATCCACAGAGAGGACTTGGCAGTGGCTCTTCTCCCTCTCGCTTCATTGCTTCGGTCCTCCCCAAAATCCTATTTCACGGTGCCAAGCATCCGCTCCCTGGGATCTCCACAGCTCCCATCTCCAGACGCAG
This sequence comes from Collichthys lucidus, assembly GCA_004119915.2. Lineage (NCBI taxonomy): Eukaryota > Metazoa > Chordata > Actinopteri > Sciaenidae > Collichthys > Collichthys lucidus. The sequence continues at coordinate 3,328,092 of CM014079.1, forward strand.
GTTTAAGCCCCTCTCTTGGCACCGGGACTGGGCATGGAGAGAGAAGGCATGTGACGCACACCAGCACCGGCAGAACAGAACAGAACAAACTCACCTATTATATTTGCTCAGAGAGAGAGGAAGCCGCTCGGCGCTTCCTGTCAGCTGCTGCTGTGACCTCTGACACGAGCGGGGAGGTCACACGTGAAGCTGCGAGCGGCACGTTCACTCCTCATCAGCTCAGTCAGCAAACACACTCAGAAAGCCATTCAGTCAAGTAACAACAAGTCAATCTGCTGAAGCTTCATCAATTAATAAACAGTAGACAAAACACTGAGGGCTAATTGTCACCTTCTGTTAATTAGTTCTGCAGGGTAAACTCCTGCTTTAACGGTACTCCAATTACAGCTAATCAAAGCAATTAATTAGCTGCCAAATTACCTGAATCTACACCAGCAGAGCCATGCAGTGAGTGAACATGTGCTGCTGCACTGACACAACTCCTGAGTGTGTGTGTGTGTGTGTGTGTGTGTGTGTGTGTGTGTGTGACGGCCACTAGATGTCACCAAATACCTGACTGTGCAGCACGAGGACAGCCATCATCATCATCATCATCATCATCACAGTGATGCATGATGTCACCAGCTGATCTGTGATCAGCATTTCAGTTCAACATGAGACAAACTGAGAAGACTCTGCAGAGACCAGGACGATCATCTTTGTCCTGAAACCTTTTATACAGAGCTGCAGCCCAAAGTGCTTCACAGAGCAGAGTAAAAACAGAAATAGACAAAAACAGTTCTTAAGGTACGAGCGAGCAGCTGCACGAAAAACTAGAGATTAGAAGAAAAAGTAAAAAGCATAAAACTACAACAATGAAACAAATAATGAGAAACATTCAGACCTATAGGTACAAAGCAGAATTTAAGATCAGTTGCAGTGAAAGTAGATCAGACCTGTGCAGTGAATAAAAGTAACAGGGAGTGATCGGGACACACAGACTCAGCAGTGAATGGCAGCTTAGGTAACAGCCCGGCTAAAGAGGGATGTCTTCACTTGTTCTTCCCTCAGATCCATAGACAGGCTGTTCCACAGATGGAGGCCGCAGTAGCTAAAAGCCGCCTCACCAAAACTTCTTTGTGGACGTTCTGGGGACAACTAGGAGTCCAGATGCCGAGGATCTGAGGGACCTGCTTGGTACGTACTATATTTATCAGGACTCTTCACTTCATGTATCACAGACAGACTTGAGAACTCCTTCGTCCTCAGCTCACGGTCATGCAGGACGGACGACAAAGGACAAACTGTCTCTGTTTGCACGACCTCTGCTGCATGCTCCGCCTACAGCCTCATTTAATTAACTATTAACTATATGTGGTACTACTTCATATTTTTCTAAAATAATTTAGTTTGTGCTTTTGATAAAATTGTTCTATTTGTTTAGATGTTAGCACAGGTAACTTCTTAACACAGTTTTATATTTAACTTCTCTGCAAATCTTCAATATTTCAGCACAGATTTTAATTTAAATGTATGTTTAATGAATCTTGAATTTCCCTCGGGATCAATGAAGTGTGTGATACTGTGACACTGACTGTGGTTCCGTTCCATTCCGGTCAGACAGGGTCAGGGTGCTGCTGCATATTGGAAAGTCTCTGCTGCACTAAATGTGACTGAACCTGAATTAGTTTAACTGATGAATGTGTAAAGTCGAATAATCGTCGGCTCTGAAGGATTTTTATACCTGATGATGAGAAACAATCATCCGGGACATCGACAGGCGCCGCGCCCTGCAGCGATTTCCAAAATAAAAGCAGCTGTTCCCAAACATCAGCCCACGCTCCGCATTCTTTATTTTCCACAGTCAGGAATAATTCATATCTTCAGCATAATAGGATCCACTGTTTGTGCTGACAGTAGTACAGAGTCAGCTGCTCGCACTGCAACAAGAGCTGCAATGATTCAACTGCACGAGAAAGAAACAATACTGGAAAGCACCGACACAAGAGGCAGTTTACGCTTTCAGCTAATGGACAGCATCAGCACACGCAATCTGTTTTCACAATATTACAACAGCTGAGCAGCAGAGTGAGGAGAGCGGAGAGCTGGAGTCAGCAGACGTGGACGAAGCAGCGGTCTGTGAGCACCATGTGAAGATACTGAAGGTTTTAAAGTTAGACACAAATCATCTGCAGTCATGTATTCATACAGTGAGATGCTTCTGATCTGAAGGATGTTCTGACTCCAAGGTGAAGCAGTTCTATTGTTGATTACTAGCCTCGTGCTCGTTGTTATGTCGTATTATTCTGGAGAGAAGTGTGCACACTGTGTCCAGATATGCAGGCCTGAGTAACCCACTGCAAGGAAACAATGAACAGTGACCCACGATGATCCTCCACGCAGAGTCAGTCAGCTATGTGATGATCACAGCAGCAGCAATGGAAACATCACCCAGTGCTTGAAACATGAGCAACAATCTGGAAATCAAGGCCGGCTGCTCTCGGGGGGAGGATGTACTCATGTAATCAGATTTCTTTGACCAGAGATGAAGTAGATTTCCAGGATGGAGACGCATCATGATATTTCTTCATCTGCTGGGGTGGTGCAGCTCGAGCTCTCCTCCACAGCATCACAAAGACATAAAACGCAGCGTGCATGTAATCGTGACAGTCGATACATAAAGAGCATGTTGTAATCGGCCCACTGAGGCACGCTCATCATTACACACTAAGTGCCCCGAGGCCTTGAGGGAGGGAAACATCCACGGCAGCTCCGAGCATTAGTGGGTCAGAGCTGGAAGAGCCGGATCCCTGTGCATTATTAATAGCACGTGTGCTAATTGAAAGTCATAACACCGCAAATGAAACGTCGTCTGGTCTGGAGGAACTCGAAGACACGAAGACCAGATCATTTCAGATCTGCTCGTCAAACACACGAGAGGCCGAGCTGGGGTGTGTGTGTGTGTGTGTGTGTGTGTGTGTGTGTGTGTGTGTGTGTGTGTGTGTGTGTGTGTGTGTGTGTGTGTGCTGGTATTCAGGACATGTGAAATATGTTTCTGCCTAAATATACTCACTCAGGGGTTAAATATGCCGTCACACACAGTATATATTATATGTGTATATAAACATTATGTTATTATGTTAAAGTAACTTTTACTCAAATACTCTTCTGTTTGTACTTTATGCAAAGTACTCCACTACACTTGAGAGGGGATTTAATGTAGCTGTAATCTGATAGTTGTGGATACGTTTGCACTTCATCTGCTCAGTGCTGTGACCTTCATTCATTTACAGTCTGATTTAATTCTCTATGGTTTATTTTTATTTCTATTTTTATTTATTTTATTTCTCAGTCTGGCTTCATTCTGTTTATCTCTGAACATCTGTTTTTCTGTTATTTCATGCAGCTGTTCTTAAACTCGCTGGCTTTTCTTTTATATTGGTATAAACTCATTTCTGTTGTTTCTGTTTTATTAGTGTTGTCTTTATTTCTGAATCACTTTGGGCTGCATGAAAGCTGCTATATCAATAAATAAACTCTGAGTTTGTTTATTTCTATTTGTATTTTTTACATGATTTCTTTATTTGTAAAGGTCTCAGCACGTTTCATTTAAATCCAGATGTTTCATAGGTTAATGTTTGTTCCATGTGTGATTGTATTATTGAACCTCTAATAATTTATTATATATATATATATATATATATATATATATATATATATATATATATATATATATATATATATATATTATATTTTATCTTCTATATATACATATGTATATATATATTTTTTTATTTTATATTTTATTTTATATTTGGATATTGGGCTGCTCCAGGACCAGGGGAAACCAATTTCGTTGCATCCCATGTTTACATGTGTTGTAATGACAAATAAAACTCCTTGAATCCTTGAATCCTTGAATCCTAATAAGATGTTTGAGTGAATACAGCTGATCTATTAAAGTCAACATTTCATGTTTTGTGCACTGCCTGTGTTTTTACTCTGGACTGGATAAAATATGAACATTATTATTATTTTGAATATTTTCATATTTTGGTCTTTAGTTCATGTTCTCACTTCTTATAGTGTCGGAGCTCAGTGCGCATGCGCAGCGTAGTCATCTGACGCGCTGCACCGACCGAGAGGCCACAGCTGGCAGCACCGAGCGGGGACGGACAGATCCTCCTCCGAGCCTGCACGAGGGACTCCTGCACGAATAATAATAATATTAAATAATATTAAATAAAACGTTTACCGGACGAGGAGTGAGCGCGCGCACCGTCACGGGGGTCTTGGACGTTTTGCACGCGGTGATCCGGCTCCTGAAATGCGGCCAGCAGCGGCAGCGTGAGTGCGGCTCGGTGGAAGCGCTCGGTCGGTCGCTGCATGGCTCGTCCCGGGGATGCCATGAAAATCACAACAGCCGACTGAGACACGGAGACAGAGCCTGCACGGAGGCGGTGTCGGTGGTGTCGGTGGTGGTGTTGGTGGTGTCGGTGGTGGTGAGCGATGGATGCTGGTGCAAAGATCCACATTAGGTAGCGTTTAACGGGGATCTGCTGCACGGTGCGCTCGCTGTCTGAAGGATGGATTTCAGCCTGCTCCGGAACATCATCAGCAGATACGTAAGGGCCCGTCTGTCAACACTGTCCCAACTGTAGCTGCGTCTGCAAGTGCAACTGTGAATAATGCATGGCACATATTTCATCTGTGTGTGTGTGTGTGTGTGTGTGTGTGTGTGTGTGTGTGTGTGTGTGTGTGTGTGTGTGTGATGAACACGCTGCTCTCCCTGCAGGCCATTCACTGTGGGGGGGCTTTACAATGTTTGTTGTGGAGCTGAATGGGGAATGTGCCAGTGTGGCTCCAGATGCAGCAGCGGCTGGTGAATGTGTGGAACAGAAATGAACTTGGCTGGTTTAGTGAGTTACAACATGCATGCATGCTGAACTGTCTGCAGACCCTCACCTCCACCTTAAAGGTCCGGTGTGTGCAGGATTTAGTTGCATCTAGTGGTGGAATTGCTGCATTGCGATCTCCTCACATCACCCTCACATACCTCGTAAAGCGGCTGTATGGAGCAGTAACAGTGTGAAGAATGGACAGAGCAAATATTGGCAAAGACGTGGATCATCAGTAACCACACCCACCTGTCAATCAAAGCGTCCATGCTCTTAATCCTGCATAACTTTAAGTCTTAATATCATGTGAACAGGTGAGTTGTATATAAATTCACCCTCAGTACAGTTGTCATGAACGGGGAAATTAGCTACAGAGACCAAAACTGTTTTTTGTACCAGGCTGTAAACATGTTTATTTCTGCTGTGAAACATGGGGACTTATGGAGACTGACTCACTGCTGGAGCCAGCCTCAGGTGGACGTTAGAGGAACTGTTTGCCACTTGGTCTATAGAGTCAGTATTTAGTTTGTCTGCTCTGGGCTCCTGTAGAAACACGAGCTGCTCCCACTGTAGATATTCTCATCTTCAGGTGATTGTACATGCATGAAAACATAGACATGAATATTATATTCCATGTCTGCCTTCTTCTGATCTCACGCAGTAGATGTAGATGCTGATGATGAGCTGTAATCAGATTACTGGGTTGGTGCTCTGCTCATCAGCCAGAGCAGGAAGCAGCTGGTTGGTGGGCGGCTGAATTAGCAGTTGAGGAACCGACTGTGACAGGTCCGGTGATGTTCATCAGACTCGGGCCGCCTCTGGAGTATCGTCACGGCGACCCGTTCACCTGACCTCCCACCCGGCTCAGGTGCAGTGAAGATAACTACGATCGGATGACGGATGCTCCGGCAGGGCTAACGTCAGGGGAAATCAGATCCACAAGTGAGGCGGGGTGCGGGACGGACGGGGTGGAGGGTGGAGGGGTCCTGGGACACGCCCCCTCATCTCTCACCCTTTGCATCCTCACTCAGCAACATTATGAAGTAGACAGGGAATGAATCATTAATTCAATTATCCAGATATTGATTGAGAATCGGAGGATGGAGGACGGTTGATGTATGTGTGAGCATCACCCTCTATTAACCCTGCCATATTCTGAACAGCTGCTCCCGTAATGAGGCCGCATAGAGGAACAAACATGACATCATGCCAGGTGATTAACATGTGATAAGCAAGGCGTCGGACACAGAGCTGCAGACCTCCCACCAAGGTCACCGCCTCCTGTACTCTCCTCATACAGCTGAATTAGTGAAGCCTCTCTGTGCGTCTGATTTATTCCACCGGGCAGATTTATGAGCCTCTCACTTCATATCTTGTTCCCTTATTAACGTCCTGTCTGCATGTCTGTCTTCCACTTCTCACTCGTCCTCTGCGTGGCTTGTTTTTGGTTTATTGACAACATTGTAATACTTTTTTTAAAGCACAACATCTTAGCCTCTTTTTTTAAGGAAGCAGACTCGATGTTGGACGTTTTACAGCGTCGTCTGGTCTCAGACAAAGAGGACTGTGACTGATTTATCCGTTAACTGTCTGCGAGGTGACATCAGCCAAATCTTCTGGAATAAAATCAACCGCAGAGAGTTCATCTGCGAAACAACGCACGGCGGTTTGTAAAGACTTCAACGTGGTCTGTAGGTCTGTTATACACTGTCTGCTGTCGGTTTAGTTCGTCTTCACTTCAACACTGGAAGCTCACAAGTTGGAAAGTGTCAGGACGCTTTGCTCTGACGTCTGTTCAAACCAAATGTTTATGTTTATTATCTGATCCGGTCTTCAGCTCGACGAGTTCAGTGATCATTAGTAAAGTGTGCAGTTGTTCATTTCTGTCCTGTGCAGCACTTTGTGATGAGACTGAGTGTGTCCTGCTTTATAATAACTGTTTCATGACTCGAGAGGACCGAGCCTGTGCGATACGGCAACTTGTTGTTAGAGAGATTTTGTTGCGTAATAACCTAAATCTGTTTAACTTGTCTCACTCTGTCGGCGTAAAAAAGACACCATGCAATAAGGTGTGTGTGTGTGTGTGTGTGTGTGTGTGTGTGTGTGTGTGTGTGTGTGTGTGCGTGTGCGCGTGCGCGTGTGTGTGTGTGTGTGTGTGTGTGTGCGCCCTCTTGTTCTGGTATCTCAGCAGACTCTGGGCCCGGACATGACAGGAAGAGATTTTATTTATAATGAGATGTGTGTGTGCGTGTGCGTGTGTGTGTGTGTGTGTGTGTGTGTGTGTGTGTGTGTGTGTGTGTGTGTGTGTGTGTGTGTGTGCGTGTGCGTGTGCGTGTGCGTGTGCGTGTGCGCGTGCGTGCGTGCGTGCGTGCGTGCGTGCGTGCGTGCGTGTGTGTGTGTGTGTGTGTGTGTTTGTGTGTGTTGCTCTCCCTTCTCTTCGGTCGTCTCATAATAATAATCATAGCGATGGCGTGATGCCTCAGACTGGCGCAAAGCGTGAGAACTGCATGAGGTCATGATCTGGATGAGAGGAACTTTGGCGTGTGTGTGTGTGTGTGTGTGTGTGTGTGTGTGTGTGTGTGTGTGTGTGTGTGTGTGTGTGTGTGTGTGTGTGTGTGTGTGTGTGTGTGTGTGTGTGTTCGCTGGTTATATTAACTACACATGACACACTTGTTGGGGTTTGAATATCTTCTCATATTTGTAAAGCGTCACTGCGGTAACACTTTGATCCGTGCCCTCAGGTTCCCCCTCTTCCTCTCTGTCGTCACGTCCTTTACATCTTATCTATGAATGTTCGACTGTTAATCTCTCACAGCCTCGGCCGATAAAGGAGAGCCGGCCTCGCTTTGATCAGACGGGGGCCAGCTTTAAAGCAACTCGCCCTCCTCTCAGAGACGGGGCCCTGGCGGAGAGACAGTGGGTGATTAAAACAGGGTTCCCACGGGTGCTTGAATTCCTTGAAAATGCTTGAATTACAATTCAGTGTTTTCAAGGTTGTGAAAATGCTTGAATTTTTTGTGAAGTGCTTGAAAATGCTTGAAGTTTGTGTGATGTCTATCTCAATAAACCAAGAGAAAACAAAAATGTTTCCTAAGCGGCTACGCGCTTGATCCGATGCCTTTACATGCAGAACTCAGTTATCATACTCGCTTGGTGTTCTGCAGAGAAATAACAGTAGACTACTATCCACACCTGTTGGTCACTGTTACTGCGCTATGGTAGTTACACAATACACCGCTCACAAGCTGAGAATACAAGCCAATTCACAATTAGTTAAAAATCAAAACAGTCAATCTACCACCATATGAAATAATGCTAATTAGACCCATATTATTATGCCATACAGTGGCGCCGCTGCGCTTCCCATGACCATCATGGCAAACACAACTAGTAAGCTACCTATTTAAAGGTGCTGGAAAAATGGAAAAACTGGTGCTTGAAGGTGCTTGAAAAGTGCTTGAATTTGTTCATGAAAAAGTCGTGGGAACAAAAAACACACAGCAGGATTTGTGTTTGACCCGCTGGCCTCGCCGTAATGCCTCATAAGAGTTATTTTATCTCCCACAGTGACCCGGAGACACAGGATTTATTATAAGACAAGTCATAAGTCATATTTCAAACCTTTATTTATACTGTACGGCATTTTAAGGGAACTTACACAGAGTAAATAGTATTTTAAATAACAGTGAAACACTGAAATATTTCATGGCGTTCATACCGTCTTCTCATGTTTCAACACAGTGTTTCTTTTTATGACAGAAATGTTTATACATTCAGTTAAAACATGAATTAAAATGACTAAATTTACACTGTAAACAGTTGTTTTTTACGTTACGGTAAGTCAGCTGTGGGTACCATAATAAATACGGTATCGCCTTTTCTAATATTGAAGTAACAGGATATTAGTACTCTTGATTCCCCGTGGGTGTTTGATTTCATATTCTAAAACATTTGTAGATTTTACAGTGAAAAACGGCAAAAGGCCGTAAAATATGCCATTAGATATTAATTATAAATTATTAATATTATGTTGTTGTGCTGTACAATTAACAGTCTCTGATATAACAGACTGCTTCAGTCTGTGTAAATAAAGGTTTTAAAACATGACTGTGTTACAGGAAATTACTGTAAAAGGAAATTAGTGTTGCTATATAACTGACATGAAAATGAATGCCGTATAAAATAAAGGTTCTGCCATGTACTACTATCAGTCTGTAATATAAAACACTTTATTGTATAAATACAGATATTTTCCGGTCGTTTACTGTCATGGTGTGGCATGAATTTTTTTTACAGTGTTTCTGTAGATTCAGATTAAGATAAAGCTGGAGGGAGGGAGGGGGGGGGGCTGCACAGCTGGATTAAAGACTTACGTAACAGCTGGATGAGACAACAACAGGATGCACGTTTCAAAGTAATCCCACATTCATCCTCTCGTTTACATGTGGGTATTTAGTAGAGTTGTCACGATACTAAAATGAGTAACCACGATACTATACCAGACAAAGTATCACGGTTCCGGGTATTATCGCGATACTGCGGCCTTTTTTTATTATTATTATTTTTATAAACTGCAGTGTATTTGTACAAGTTAGTCTGAAACAACAACGTTTGTTTTTTAAGCTAAATTAGTGTTGCCACTGACAAAGACGCCACGGCAGACTCGCTGCTCGGGCCCGGTGCTTCTGCCACGGTGAGCGTTTTGTCTCGTGTCTGGGCGAGACAGAACTTTAGCTTGTTGTTTGTTTTGAAGCGAGTTTCTATCGAAGCGGAGCTGTCTTCATGGAGTTCGTTCTTGCCGGCAGAAACACGCGAACAGCTAATCAGCTAACAGGCGGGCGGACCCAGCGTGCGGAAACAGCCTATCACATCCCTGGACGTCACCAGTAACAGGCAAACAGCCAATCATTCAGCAGCTGTGTAGTTCAGTTGCAGCACATGCCATGTTTTTTTTTACGAGTGAGTAGCATGCAGTGAGAAGCCGGGAGGAGAGCAGAGGCGGCCGCTATGTAGCGGAGACTGGCACCGGTAGTATAGTAATCCACGGTAGTACCGTCGTGTAAAATTTCTAGTATAGTAGCGACGGGTATGATTTGGTACCGCGGGGTACCGTGTATACCGTGGGTATCGTGCAACTCTAGTATTTAGTTATTCGCGTCATCTGGCTTTTTCTTTTTACGTCCGTGCACAGTTTCTCTAGAATATGACTGATGGAGAGTTCAACCGGGGACGGCGCCTCTCCTTCTTTCATTCGTTTCCTACTCGCTGCTGCTTTTCATGCTTTCATGCTTCGTTCCACACTCTAAGAAGTCAAACACAGGAGGACAGTCTTTAAAGACTAATACTTAACGTCGTATAATCTCTGGTCAGATCCAGCTTCACGGTGTTATATGAACAGATCTGATCTGTAACGAAGCCTCTCCTGGCTGTCTGTTGCTTCGTGCCGTGTTGCCATGGTGATTAATGGTGAATCAGTATCATGGTGAACAGGTAGCCTCCTTCCTGATCAGCTGATCAAGGCCCCGAGGCTCCTTTTATCTCCGCTCAGGCGCCGTGACAAACTTCACAGCCGCCTGTTAATAAGAATCATCATAAATATTCTGTGTGTGTGTGTGTGTGTGTGTGTGTGTGTGTGTGTGCGTGTGTGTGTGTGTGTGTGTGTGTGCACATTGATTAAACTGAATCACACCAGAGAGAGACGTCTCATCTGTTACAGACTGCAGGAATAATGTAGATTAAAAAACAATGATGTGACAGCTATAATATATAATAATATTATTATTCATCAACATGTCTTATTTCCAACAGTCAGTCCAGCGTCCTCTTCGGTTGTCCTCTGTCATTGTGTCCATAGAGGCTGGGTTACATTAGCCGCTTACCCAGCTCCGGTTCTGGCACGACACTGGTTCCCTGTCAGTATTCACCCTCCTTCTCCTCTTCTGTAAATCACAGAGTTGATGATGAGACTTTTTATTATCATATATTTTCCCTGTAACATTGACTGTAGAGCGATACTCCCGTGCGGTTAACACGAGCAGTTCATTAAGGAGGAGCTCAGTCAAACGAGTTCGTTAATGAAGGGAACCTGCTCAGCGTGCCGCGTGCTCCTGCAGGGCAGCGCGGCGGCGGAGGAGGGGTGACACGCGACCGTTTAATCAGGCCGGTTAATGGTGTGTACGTTTTTATTACACCTCTGTGGCAGGAAGGAGCTACAGCACAGATAGATCACGGCACCGCCGGGTCAGGGGTCGCTCACGATGAAAATATGCACGTCCACACATCTAAAGACGGCCGATCTGCTCATCTGTGCACCACCTGACAGAGCGTGACAAAAGAAGTTTGTGTGATGTGCGTTGTCAGATCCGTCGTGTCGTTGCTGATGATCGATGGTGATGTAAGATCAGCTCTCTCTCTGCTGGGAGGCCGTTTCAGCATTGTTAATATAGACAAAGCTTCCATGTCCTGCAAGCAACCAGCCAGCCACTTTGTCTGATGGAGGAGCCGAGTGAAGAGGAGAACAGCGGGCCGGGGGTTGATACGGATCAGTGAGGATTAATGATCGGATAACCACAAAGCACAATGCAATCTCTCTGTGTCTGCCTCCATCGCTCTCCCACAGCCACGCTGTCAGAGCGTGACTCACTCTGCCTGAAGATGGAGGGAACACAGGGAGAAATATGAGGCGACGATGACGGAGTCAGCCGGTGGAGCATTTAGAAGGAAAATGTTTGAATAGCAGGAGGAAAGCAGCAGATACAGACAGCACCGTGATCGCTCCGTCAGTTACAGGATCGACTTATCGATTTATGATTTCAACCCATCCATCAGTTTTCTGTAGCTGCCTCTCCTCATCGGGGTCACGCTGGGGCTGGAGTCAGTCCGGGTGAGAGGCGGGAACATAGAGACAAGCAGTTCCTCTAACGTCCACCTGAGGCTGGCTCCAGAAGTGAGTCAGTCTCCATAAGTCCCCATGTTTCACAGCAGAAATAAACATGTTTACAGCCTGGTACAAAAAACAGTTTTGGTCTCTGTAGCTAATTTCCCCGTTCATGACAACTGTACCAAGCTAACAACAAGCTAACAACAAGCTAACAATGAACTAAAACAAGCTAACAACAAACTAAAACAAGCTAACAACAAACTAAAACAAGCTAACAACAAACTAAAACAAGCTAACAACAGGCTATAACAAGCTAACAACAAGCTAAAACAAGTTAGCAACAAACTAAAACAAGCTAACAACAAGCTAAAACAAGTTAGCAACAAACTAAAACAAGATAACAACAAGCTAAAACAAGTTAGCAACAAACTAAAACAAGTTAGCAACAAGCTAAAACAAGTTAGCAACAAACTAAAACAAGTTAGCAACAAGCTAAAACAAGTTAGCAACAAACTAAAACAAGCTAACAACAGGCTATAACAAGCTAACAACAAGCTAAAACAAGTTAGCAACAAACTAAAACAAGCTAACAACAAGCTAAAACAAGTTAGCAACAAACTAAAACAAGCTAACAACAAGCTAAAACAAGTAAGCAACAAACTAAAACAAGCTAACAACAAGCTAAAACAAGCTAACAACAAACTAAAACAAGCTAACAACAAACTAAAACAAGCTAACAACAAGCTAAAACAAGTAAGCAACAAACTAAAACAAGCTAACAACAAGCTAAAACAAGCTAACAACAAGTTACCAACAAACTAAAACAAGCTAACAACAAGTTACCAACAAACTAAAACAAGCTAACAACAAGTTAGCAACAAACTAAAACAAGCTAAAACAAGCTAACAACAAGTTACCAACAAACTAAAACAAGCTAACAACAAGCTAAAACAAGTTAGCAACAAACTAAAACAAGTTAGCAACAAGCTAAAACAAGCTAACAACGACCTGAAAACAAAATAGCAACAAGATAACAAGCAGCAACCTAAACCTAAATGAAACCTGCCAAAAGCTGCAGTTCCTTTAACGTCCACTTGAGGCTGGCTCCAGCAGTGAGTCAGTCTCCATAAGTCCCCATGTTTCACAGCAGAAATAAACATGTTTACAGCCTGGTACAAAAAACAGTTTTGGTCTCTGTAGCTAATTTCCCCGTTCATGACAACTGTACTGAGGGCGAATTTATATACAACTCACCTGTTCACATTATATTAAGGCTTAAAGTTATGCAGGGTTAAGAGCGTGGACGCTGTGATTGACAGGTGTCTTGTTTGAGCAGCCAGGCTTCGTTCATTTCTGCAGATGAGCAACATTTCTGTAGATTTTCAGATTATCATGATGTTAACCAGGATTGTTTCAGCTTGTCACACTCTGCATCTGTGTGGCAGAGTGTGTTTGTTGGTGCTTTCCTTCAGTGTGTGCTACATCATCTGGTCAACATGGCACCAACTGCAGCTTCTGTGCTTTGAACTGGGCGTCTCCGGTCTTTCATCGCCTCGTCACTTCTTCTTCTCCACCTCTCTCTCTCTCTTTGCACTCTCTGGGTCATGTTAATGTTTTGGAGTCAGCTGACACTGTTGGCTCTCTGTCTATTTTCATCCCACTGCCAAGCGCCTGTTGATCGCAGCGGATAAGTTTAGATCTGAGACTCAGCTTTTGACCCAGATTTTTCACGATACATGAGGGACCAGGGAAACTTAAACAAGCCTTTGTTTTTCTCTTGTGTCCGGTTCAGACTCGTGGATCTGAATGTGAAGGTTACCGAGGAGACGTGAACATTTCGAAGATTTGCTCACTGGCAGCGACGAGCTGCATCTCTGCCAGAACTCTGAGGACATTTTAAGCAGTGAAGCTGCTCCTGCTGAAGTGCCTGTCCCAGAACTTTTCTGCTAATGGTCGACACTCCTGCTTTGAGCTGTGTCAGGCGGCTGCTTTGCCAAAGGCTACGCTCACACTGCCCACTCAGGCCAAAGCATTAGGAGCCACGTAGGAAGCAAACAGCTGAATGCAATCGTGTGTAAATGAAGGACACTTGTGCTGCACTGAACTCCCAGAATGCACTCTGTTTTAGTCCCCAGGGAGCCACTTAGATGTCAGTGAAATGTAGGTTTGCAAACACGCGATCAAAATGTGCTTTCACTGTGTTTGCATGTCGTAGTAAAACCAACAGAGAGATTGAGAGAGTTGCTGTGATGGAGCAGAGTGCAGGTGAACAGATGAATGACAGATCCACACTGACACACGTGAACAAACACACACTCGATCGGCCCGTGAGCTCGTTTATTAAAGGCAGACTGAAGAAAATCATGTGACGTCAGATTAAATCCAAGACAGGCTGGCAAACTTCTTATTAAAACTAATATTTTATTTTTTATTCATCTGATTAACTTTGATTTCTGATGTTTAGTGCTGCAACTTTTCATAATTTTGTTATAACTTTATTTCCTGTAAGTCATTTTCAGTCATATAGACATAATCATACATTCATATGTAACCGTAACCCGTATTCGTACCCTCCCCTCCTCCTGTTCTTCACACATTCAATGAAAGCAGCTCACACTCTAGTGAATGTGTCACGAGGACCTTTCAGTGTGCGTCTCATTTTTGAAGTAGAGTCCTGAATCCTGAATCTCCTGAACGGCATTTATTCGATTTCCACTTCATTAAGTTCACCCTTTGTGTGCTTGTGGTGTGTACTGTATTTGCACGGGTCCTGGAACTGAGGAACTGAAAGGTAGTCAAACATGGAGGACCGGAAATCAACCAGAACACTCGACCCAATGGCACCGAGTTTCCACATCTGGGACAGAGAGGGTGAATACATGGGTATACTTCTGTCATTGGTTTGCCTTATACATGCAGAGGAGGTGTTGGAGACAGGAGTATAATTCGGAGGATGAATATTGTGTGTGTGTGTATCACTGTTCCATGGATCCATATTTAATAAATCATCATTAAAATCATGTGTGTCTGATCGGTCTGTTCTCTCTGCATCAGTGTGTGGGAGAGGAGATCTGGGTGGACAGTCGGACGGTATACATCGGACATAAAGAACCCCCTCCGGGAGCTGAGGCCTACATCCCTCAGCGTTACCCCGACAACCGCATCGTCTCCTCCAAGGTGAGCGAGCCACAGCTCATGAGTCAGCTCCCGTAACGTTCATCATCACGTTCTCCTCTTTCAGACAGCACCTAATCTGTTTCTAAGGATGACTCGCCTCACTTTCCTTACGCCGGCCGAGGTGTGAGATGATGCTTCCCTTCCTGTGTGTGTGTGTGTGTGTGTGTGTGTGTGTGTGTGTGTGTGTGTGTGTGTGTGTGTGTTAATAATCGTGTCACTTTGTCCCACAGTACACCTTCTGGAACTTCATCCCCAAGAACTTGTTTGAGCAGTTCAGAAGAATCGCTAACTTCTACTTCTTGGTCATTTTTCTGGTCCAGGTGAGATTTCCATGAGAAGTTCTTTGTTTCATCTGAAGCTCTGAAGAAACTAACAAACTAACAAACTGGCCTAGTTTTAATTAAAGTGCACGGCTTTGCATCAGGATATTTTCAGGGCAGCTGTACCTCGATAGTGGACATCAGACTGAATCTAGAATCTTTCCATATTCTTATTTAAATGAATAGGTGGGTTGCAGTTACGTCATCACGGGAGCGCGCGAACTTGAAGTGGTGGACAACCTGGGCTTGGAGCCATTGAAACCCATTCAAAACTTTATTTTTTCGATCTGACACAGAATGTTTGTAATTAAAGATAGCCCACTTAAAGATAGCGTTTTGTTTCCTTGGAAACGGGCGTGGTTTATGTGTTAGTCATTGTTGGTGGACAGGAAGCTCCTGGAAGCGAACGGGGCACCGGCGGGCGCCGTAGCTGGGGAGATCCGCGAGAAGGGCCCGGCGCGTGTCCAGAGTCGCCGCCGCCGACCGCCGTACCCGGTCCCCTCCGCCGGCCCGCCTTCCGCGCGGCGTCGGACACCGCCCCGCGAGGCGCCGCGCGGACCGAGGGGCCCCGCGAGGCGGGCCGCGCGCCGCGCCTTCGGCGGCGGAGAGAGGAGGGCGACTGCTCCCCCAGCCGCGGCTCGAGCCCAGCCCCGCTTCGCACCCCAGCCCGACCGACCCAGCCCTTAGAGCCAATCCTTATCCCGAAGACACACATACCTTTAACAAAGTGGTCGCCGCAGACACGAGCATAAGCAGTTTCAGCTCCCTTAGTCTTTAAACGAAGATTAGCTATCCACTTTTTACGTCGTTGTTCGGACAGTTTTTTCCATTTTTCACCTCTATGGACGATTACCTTAGGTACTCGGTAGTAACCCTTTCCCTTCTCTCGGTTAGACCGATTGGAACAGCCAAAAACTGCACAAAATTGAGGCATTGTGGAAGCTGAAAACACTGATATCAATGGGCTGTGCCACCAGTTGACCACCACTTAAGGTTCGCGCGCAGACGTGACGTAACGTGCAACCCACCTATTGTGGCGTTGTTGTTGTTAAACTTACAAGTCCTTGGGCACAAATCCAGCCAGAAAACCTGCAAACACTTGAACCCAGCAGATCAGGTGATGAGGTTCACTTGTAACATCATGGCTGCAGACTATCGAGTCCAATCTAACGAGCTCTGAGGGTTAGTGCCCCTGATTTCAAAATAAGATTAACAGTGAAATCCTGCACCTGTGTCTGACATCACCTGGATGAGGATTACCATCCTTTGAATTTACATCAAGTCTTCTTGTACTTCTGTCAGTCCAAATCAGAATTTTTCCTTGAGCATTAAATGTTGAATAATCACGCAAGAACGACCTGGTCATAGGAGAGCAGAGCACTTTTCTTTAGGACGCAACATGGCAGCAGCTCGGGCGTTTCGTGTGCTGTATGTTTTATCAGCAGCATGTGAAATGCAACACCGTCTTAACAGGAAAACCTGCAGCGGCGTTTGTTCTCCTTTCTTTGTGTTCGCTCTCTACACCTGCACATGTACCGTCTGTAAAACACAGCAGCAAACCTTCAGAATAAAATGATCTCACTCTCAGAGAAAGGAAGTTTCCTGTGAGTGCAGAGGGAGGAGATGAAATCTGATCCGGACCCTGTGAGTTTGTTAGACCGGTTCTTACAGAAGCTTCTTCTTCCCTGCTGCACTTCCTTACTCAGTGTTGCGTTACTTTGCACCCTCCCCCCTTGCATTTTCCTCCCACTCCTCCTCTCCCTCTTTGCAGCTTATCATCGACACCCCCACCAGCCCAGTCACCAGCGGCCTGCCCCTCTTCTTTGTTATCACTGTCACCGCCATAAAACAGGTAGGACACACACACACACGCACACACACACACATGCTCACTTTTCCGGGAAATATTGCCCAGCACCGCACGCACACACCAACTCCCAGCCTCGAATACACATCCTCTATTATCTGTATATACACATTCCTCTCTCAGTGAAAGGACATGCCATTGAATATGTCTGCTGATGTGAGAAATATGATAATGAATGGTCTCCTCTGTTAATCACTCTAGCTGAGGATCCCGTGCCCCCTGGGAGATGCATCCTCTCTTCCACGTCCCGGTACTGAGGGATGGGGTGCTATCAGTGATAGATGGAGCTGTTCTGGCTAAGGAAGCCTGAGTTTCACTGGGACATAAATCTAAAACATGACACGTTGGCTAGAAATCCGGGAAACAGGTCACTAAACTCTGGGAGCACAATGCTAATTAATTACGGTGCATGACTTTCACCTCTCCCCCCTCGGTCTGTCTTGGTCTCATGCTATACACTCTGCACGATAATCTATATTTCCACTCCGCTGCCAGCAAACACAGCGGCGTCCTCTTACAGTCCTCTTCCTCTCTCAGGGCTACGAGGACTGGCTCAGACACAAGGCCGACTGCTCCATAAACGAGTGTCCGGTGGACGTGGTGCAGCAGGGGAAGGTGGTGAGGACACAGAGTCACAAGCTACGGGTAAGAATGGCCTCATTAGAGCGGTATAGCACCTGAGGCCATGGAGCAACACTACAGTACTGCTGCATAGCTCACTTTTTCTATAACTGCCTGTCAGCCCCCTCCCATCCCCCCTTTCCTCTCCTCTCTGCAGTCCTCCCTAACTTTGTTTCCTTCCTCTTGTCGCTCCCAACAATTAATTGCCCCTGAAACTGTAGAAAAGAGGCAATTACAGTGTCCCCTGGTGCACAGTGCAGGGAAAATGAGCATGACTGATGTATTTCATAAGTTATGGATATTCCTGTCATCGTCCCTTCATGTTCTCCTATGTCATCCTGATGCAACAGCAGATCCCTGTTAGGTAGCTCAGTCTAATTCTTTAAAACGCTTTTTTTAATCCATTGAGACTCACGTGTGACGGCGCTCACGGCCAGCATGACGTCGTAGTTTCTATAGTTACCGATGATCTGCCTCCGCTCCGCGATCAGAGCATGTTGAAACCCTTCATCCCAAACAGCCGGGCACTGTAGTGTGTAGTAAGTGGTGCATTTGTTGGGGGTATTTTTAGCATTTACAGCAGCATGCCTGTGTGTGTATGTGTGTGAGTGTGTGTGTGGGTGTGTGTGTGTGACTGTGTGTGTGTGACTGTGTGTGTGTGTGTGTGTGGGTGTGTGTGTGTGTGACTGTGTGTGTGTGTGTGTGTGGAGGGGGTATGCCAGCTCAAAATAAACTACAGTGCCCATCATGCTCATTGTAATGAATTACCAAGTGAAGCTGTGTGGCTGCAGACGAGCTTCATTCAGGCGCGCAGATAGGTTTGAGAAACCCCCCCCCTCTCGGGACGGAGATTTTGTCGTGCGCCCCTGGATGCGCCGTGCGCCATGATCAGTCTGTCCGGCTCCCCCTCTACCTCGCTCCGCTGTCTTAATGAGCGGTATCGAAAATTCGCGAGGTTATTGTTGGGCGCTCGTGGCCCCCCCCCACGAAACAAACAAAAAACAACAACATTAAGCTACATAAAAGTGGGTGGGACGGATCTACGGTCATTCAAAAGTGGGTGTGTCATGACACACCTGACACACCCACTAATTGCACCCCTGGCTTCATTGAAGTGACTCTTCACTGTGTAAGACCTTCAGCTACATGTCTGCCGTCACGAACCACAGCACCCAGGAAGCTCAGTAAATGAATGTACTCATTAGATAATTACAGACCTTACTGTTTATATTGTGTAAATGTGCAGAGCTCCACCGAGCTGCAGGAATCTATCTGGATCACCCAGCGTGAATGACGGAGGTGTCACACTGTGTGATGTGGATGTTAGAGGCATATTTCAGTCTTATGTGTGGGACGGCGGTTCATCTCATTCCTGCTGCGTCTGCTGCTTCTGTCAAGTGTGCAGAGACTGTGTGAGATGTTTAGGGTCAGCGCAGAATAAAGCGTCTTATAGTTTAGTGTTTTTTTCGCTGAATATCATTGGTTGGGAAAAACATCAACATGCACAGAAACTCTTGTCTTTGTCTGTCCCCCGTCCCCGTCCCC
The DNA here is from genome assembly GCA_004119915.2 of Collichthys lucidus. Taxonomy (NCBI): domain Eukaryota; kingdom Metazoa; phylum Chordata; class Actinopteri; family Sciaenidae; genus Collichthys; species Collichthys lucidus. The sequence goes on from CM014079.1 coordinate 3,347,379, forward strand.
GTCCTCTCTCTGTATTCCAGCGTGTTCTGCATCAAGGTTTCTTGCCGCCGTAGATCAAACACAGAGGATTAGAGCGTGCACTGGGAGCAGGAATAATGATGAATATATTAATCATGCAAAATCAGAGAGCATGTGTCATGTGTACGGTCACCGTGGAGATGGGATTTATCCGAGCTTAAGCCGCTCCTCGCACATAATCCGTTATGCAACTTCTCAATCCTTTGAAAAAAAAGGATGAGCAGACGCCGTGCGAGCCGGTGTCTCTCTGTCTTTCACTCTCCGTGTTTACGTGAACACTTCTCATTTATTATTGATGTGTGAGCCGCGGCCTCGTGTCTGTCAGGTGGGGGACATCGTCGTGGTGAGGGAGGACGAGACTTTCCCCTGTGACCTCATCCTGCTCTCCTCCAGCCGCCATGACGGGACCTGCTACGTCACCACCACCAGCCTGGACGGGGAGTCTAGTCACAAGGTGCCGGCATGATTTTGATTCGATAGTAAATCTTTGATCCCAAAACCAATTACCCATATTTTAAAGCGAAGTATTTTTTTTCCCATAGCTCTCTTTAACATATAAAAATGCTTTTAAGTGACTTTTTATCATTACTTCACCGTAACATGACCAAAATTAACAATAAATTCAATTATCAATAAAAAATACTGGGTATACCAGTTTCACTGAACACTGCTGTGTATTCTAGTTCATTTATTTGTCAGTTTTAATGTGTGCTGTTCTTATTTGACCCACCTAAAATGTTTTATTAACAATATACATTCAGAAACTGAATCAACATCTGCTTTTTGTGTCCAACTAACTGTTATATTATTATGATATTCAGTTTTCTGTCGTATAATCCTGAGAAAACAAACAAATTTTCACATCTGAGAAACTGAAATTACATTTATTTTAACATTTTTGCTTAAAAATGAATTGAAAATGATTTTATAATAATAATTTTCTGTCAATCACTTAATAAATTAATCGACTAATGGCTTCAGCTCCTAATTGATTTGTCATTCAAAAATATGAAACATTAATGTAAATATGAAAAACACAGATTCTGCATAATGCTGTAGGTGACACATGGTCACACACCACATTTCATATTCTCACTTCTTCTCCGATGTTCATTGATGTCACTCACAAGCATACGCGTGGCTGCACACACACACACACACACATATATATAAGTACACCCCACAGTATAGCATTGACTCCACCCTCCTCCTCCGCCCTCCTCCTCCAGGCGCCCCGGGGGGTGACCCCCTGATGTGCTCCCCATCCCAGCATGCTGTCCTCTCCTGACCCGTAACAGTCCACCACCACAGCTCTCTCTGTCATTTAGAAAATCTGCTGGAAGCCAGGCAGAGGAGTCAAATGAACCCTGCTCTCATTAGTGGCTGTGGCTGACATTTCCCTCTGTTCTTCTCCTCCTCCTCCTCCTCCCTTCCTCCACCTTTCTATCTCAGACCTATTATGCTGTACCAGATACCATGGCCTTTAGAACGGAGCGGGAGGTGGATTCGCTACATGCCACTATTGAATGTGAACAACCGCAGCCTGACCTCTACAAGTGAGTGTAACGCACGCTCGCCGATGCACGCATATTATTATAATCTCACAGAAGCAGGTCGTCCCTCGTTGCTCCTTTTTGATTTTATTTTGCTCTGCAGATTTGTGGGACGCATTAATATTTACACGGACAAAGAAGAGCCCGTGGCGAGGTGAGTGTGCTGCTTCCTGTAGGCAGGTACAAGCTGATACAAACTCTGTGTCTCACTAAATCAAACACTTTCTTTGAGTGTTCCTGCACAGCGCGCTGTTCACTGCTCCCCGTATTATTCCGACGTATTTCAGGAATTTACTCCCACTACTCCTCCCTCAGTTTAGGTCACACATACACAAAAATGGTATCAAAACGACCGGCTCGGTCAGGAATGGTGTGCTGTGACTTTTCCAAGAGTTTCACCAAACGGTTTTGCGAAAAATCACCAAAAAACAAGTTTACAATAGGTGTGTATTGGTAGAATGTTCCAGAGCTAGAGTGGGTAACATCATCGCGGAGAGTGAGAGAAATGTTTGTCAAAAAATACATTTGTAAATGGCTCTCGTGGCCACAAGTGTCACTCTACAGAAATAATTTCTACATAGAATTGTAGGAAAATTCGTGGGCTACGCAGCGATATCACTGCTGAAGCTGTCAGACTTATAGTTTTGGCGGGAGACGCACTGATGCTCCAGGATCACCCACCGACAGCCCCATCTACTCCCATGTAAACTGGAGAGGAGAAATGTCCCAGAGGAGCACGGGGCACCTGTTCTTTCTCTCTCTGCCCAGGTCACAGTTTGTAACTTCACACACTGAAATTCAGCATCCACATGGTCGACAAGATGAGGATGCTCACGCTCATTTGGGCTTTTTGATACCACCTACCGTTTGGCATTAGTGTCCACTAGTTGGAGGGGCTTCATTTAGAGATTTTCTGTGTCTCTCAGCAGTCACTCACACACAGACAGAGCACAGCTGCAGTTAACTGCTCTGACCTGCAGCTGACCCTGGTTGCTCGGCAACAACCTCAAGCTGCCTTTGACTGACTTTGTTGAGTCTCTGTGCTGCTGCAGAGTCAGTGATAATATTTACAGTTTATAGTTTTATATATAATCTTTAATGCTGTTCCTGTTTCATTCTTGCAGAACGCTCGGGGCTGAGAATTTGCTCCTTAGAGGAGCCACACTGAAGAACACACAACATATTTATGGTAGTAACATGTGGATCCATTCTTTTTAATGACTCTTTAATGTTGTTAGGAGCAGTGACTTATTGTCTTGTTTTTTCCTCTGCTCAGCTGTTGCAGTCTACACTGGCATGGAGACTAAGATGGCGCTCAACTACCAGTCGAAATCTCAGAAGCGCTCCGCTGTGGAAAAGTATGATTAATGCGTCCGCGGCTTTCACTGCATGATCTAGATTCATCGTCTGTCAGGATTTGTTTTCTGAGGATGTCCTGTCTGTCTGTGAGCAGGTCGATGAACGCCTTCCTCATCGTGTATCTCTGCATCCTGATCAGTAAAGCTGTGATCAACACTGTTCTGAAATACGCCTGGCAGTGGTCGCCTGACCGAGACGAGCCGTGGTACAACCACAGGACTGAGAACGAGCGCCAGCGTCATGTGGTCCGTTCACCGACCTCTGACTTAAAAACACCGCCTCGTCCCAAATCTCAGTTCCCCGTAAATCTTCATCATCTTTCTTCCTCCTTTACCTTCAGGTGATCCGAGCGTTCACAGACTTCCTGGCCTTCATGGTCTTATTCAATTACATCATCCCTGTGTCCATGTACGTGACGGTGGAGATGCAGAAGTTCCTGGGCTCCTATTTCATCACCTGGGATGAGGAAATGTTTGATGAGGAGCTGGGAGAGGGAGCTCAGGTCAACACCTCGGACCTGAATGAAGAGCTGGGACAGGTACATGAGCACACACACACACACACACACACACACACACACACACACATTTGCATACAGTATCTACAACTCAGCCACTCGCAGACGTGCCCTTACCCTTCCTCTTCCTCCCTCCCAGGTGGAGTATGTGTTTACTGATAAGACGGGCACGCTGACTGAGAACAACATGGAGTTTATTGAATGCTGCGTCGACGGGAACGTCTACATCCCGCACGCCATCTGCAACGGCCAAATCCTCAGCGCCGCCTCCAGCATAGACATGATTGATTCCTCACCTGGAGGATACAGGAGAGTAAGTGTGTGTGTGTTTGGCAAAGCAAACAGACTCGTCCTGTGCTCACGCTGACTCAAGAGTCAAGAAAAACGTATTTTAGATGAAGATGTGACGGAGCCACATCTGACAGTTTGATATAAAACATCCGGTATCCACTTCATGAAAACGTTTTCTTTACAATGGCAGAGTGCTTTGCTGTGTCTTACATGGAGGAAAAGTCCACTGGTCCACAGAAAAGTGTCGAGCGTTGCATTTCTGGCAGCGGCAACAGTGATTTGTTTAGATTTAATAGAAAGAAAAAAACTGCAGAGTCGGCAGGAGCAGCAGTCGTCAGCGCAGATGACCAAAGAGAGAAAGAAGTGCAGTCGCTGCCAAAAACTTAAATGTGCACAAAACTTGACTTTATATTTTATGGATATGTTGCTATGTAATCCTGGGTAACACAGCGACAGCTTCAGGATTAGAGGAAGTTATTTCACGTCAGCGAGGATTACAAATTCTGGATTTGTGTCCGCAGGAGCACGAGGATCTGTTTTTCCGAGCGCTGTGTCTGTGCCACACGGTGCAGGTGAAGGAGGAGGAGACGGTGGACGGCATCAAGAGAGGCATCCACCAGGGCCGGCCCACCTCCTTCTACATCTCCTCGTCGCCGGATGAGGTGGCTTTGGTGGAGGGAATGAAAAGGTAAACACACGTTCAGTACTGTCTGATATTTTATGGTCAAACACTCACACCAGAAAAAAGCTTGGTCTCTTCCCTCGTGATGTTCTGCTGCTGTGCCAAACCAGTTGCTGCTTTGACAGCGATCTCATCACAGGATAAACTGCTGAGCAGTGTTTTGGCATCACAGAATCAGAACACACACACACACACACACAGATAGAGGCAGGGATTGTTCCGGACAGTACGTGTCCAGTGCAAACTGGACTTCCCGGGTCACGTTTCATCCTCTCAGTCACACCCGGAGCAACAAGCCCACCCCGACACACACCAACATGTTTTTTGTTGCTGTGCTATTCCTGGTTTGAACGTGGTCTTCGTCACATGTAAGAAACATGGTCCAGCATGCCAGATCAGGGGGGTGTCGCTCTCACATATTGCTTCCACAGATGTGAATCACTGTAGAAACCGGGCTCAGGTTGCACCAAATGCGTCACGCAACACCTTTAGCCAAGTGAGTAACACTGCACGGTGTTCCTGGATATTGTTTGTTTTAAATGAATCTCGCTCTCTGTCCGCCAGGCTGGGTTACACCTATCTGAGGCTGAAAGACAACTACATGGAGATCCTGAACAAAGACGACGAGATCGAAAGGTTGGTCTGTGCGAGGGTCTGTTTGTGGTGACACCGCGGGAGATAAAGCAGCACTCGATGGAGCTGCGGTCGTACATCAGCCAGCCCGGAGAGAGAAGCGGCTCTCAGACAACAAAAAAAATACAACTACAAAAGAGCGGAGCAGGGTGGAGCAGGGTGGTGGTGGTGGTGGAGCAGGGTGGTGGTGGTGGTGGTGGAGCAGGGTGGTGGTGGTGGTGGAGCAGGGTGGTGGTGGTGGTGGTGGAGCAGGGTGATCTGTAAGAACAGCAAGATTCCTTTAGAGTGGATTTGGGAAAATCGTCTAATGTTTTGATCCATGGGAAGTGTTCATGTAACCACCCTCTCTCTACATCATTCTCTGCAGTGGCCTGTCAATAGTGAGCTATTTTAAGGAAGCAAGGGAGACAGGGAGGAGGAGGAGGAGGAGGAGGAGGAGGAGGAGGTGGAGGAGGAGGAGGGGAAGTGAGTGCATCCAGGAGATTGGAGGGAATGGAAAATGATTCTCACACAGTTTCTGGGGAATCTTTTGGCTCGTCGCACGAACCTCCAGCACACACAAATGTAACATAACTCACAAAGCTGGGTCTGAGATGTTCGGTCTGCAGTCACTTCATTTGAATTAGAGTCTGGCTGCAGCTCTCATCCTTTGAGGAAGCTTCTTCAGTTCTGACTGGCTGCTGGTGAGATCTGAGTATTTAACCCAGGCAGGATCGCAGCGCTGCTTCCACTCGGTCCGATAGTGCTCCACTGTCGTCAGTTAAAGTCACCTGAGGTCTGGTGGATGATGGTCGTTGGAGTCCAGGCGCCCCAGATTGAACATTTAGAAATGATGGTATAAAAACATTAATTAATAATCAAATGCCGTGCTTCATCAGGCCCTTGATTACTTTTCCACCTCAGCTCATTAATAGTTCCAGAACAGAGAGAAGCATGAAGGAGAACATGGATAACGTCTTGCTGCACAAGAGTCTGCGCTGTCCCTTCCTGTAGACAGCCTTAGTGTCCAGGTACATGCAGACATACAGTACCCATAGTCCTCCACCACCTCCACCTCTTCACCCTGGATGGAAACTGTGCTCAGGTTAGACCTCCTAAAGTCCACGGCCGTCACCAGATGAGGTGGACTGATACTCCTACAGATGACAGTGATGCTGAAAGTCTGAGGCGTGAACAAACGAACAGAACTGTGTCTCCTCTGCTGCAGGTTCGAGCTGCTCCACGTGCTGAACTTTGACTCCGTCAGGAGGAGGATGAGCGTCATCGTCAGGTCCAGCTCAGGCAAGATGCAAACTCGTACAGCGATGCTGTGTTTCTGAATCCATCATCAGATACTGGACTGTCACTGCAGCGTGTTTGAAGTGTGTGTGTGTGTGTGTGATCTCAGGAGAATACCTGCTGTTCTGTAAGGGGGCGGACTCGTCCATTTTTCCTCGGGTGGTGTCTGGGAAGGTGGAGCAGGTGAAAGCCCGGGTGGAGCAGAACGCTGTAGTAAGTGTGTAGTTGGTGACACTCGGGTAGCCCTAAGCGGTGAAATCACAGCTCTAACACCCCCCTCTCTCTCTCTCTCTCTCTCTCTCTCAGGAGGGGTTGCGGACTCTGTGCGTCGCTTACCGGAGGCTATGTCAGTCCGAGTACGAGGAGGCGTGTCATCAGCTGACCGAAGCCAAGCTGGCCCTGCAGGACAGGGAGCAGAGGCTGGCCCAGGCCTATGACATCATCGAGAGGGACTTTGTGCTTTTGGGCGCCACGGCGGTGGAGGACAGGTTAGTCCCTGTGGAGCGAGGGGAAAGGTTTAAAAAGAGTGCAGCAGCAGCAGCAGCAGGGAAGATTAATGAGTCATGAAGTCGTCTTCAAAGTGTGGGAATGACTCAGCCTGAGCTCTGATAGGTGGCTTACTCCTAACTGCTGCTTCTGCTCTGTTAAAATATGAGACCTGCTCCATGTTCGACCTGCAAAGGTAGTTTTCTCTAACTGATCGATCAGCTGCCTGACAGCTTGATGAACCGGTGCTGGGCAGGGACAGGGCCGGTCATGCATTGATAAGTTATCACCAGTTGGTAATTGATTGATTGAAGTTTTGACGGATGCTTTTTACCCGCCCCACTGGAGGCTGAAACACTTATTGACTTATTGACGTGCAGGCTCCAGGAGAAAGCTGCCGACACCATCGAGTCACTGCACAAGGCGGGGATGAAGGTCTGGGTCCTGACGGGGGACAAGATGGAGACTGCGGCGGCCACCTGCTACGCCAGCAAGCTGTTCCGTCGCAGCACCCAGATCCTGGAGCTGACCAAGAAACGCACGGAGGAGCAGAGTCTGCACGACGTCCTGTTCGAACTGAACAGGACTGTTCTCAGACAACGCTCGATTTCTGGGTATGACACATGCACGTGTATCAACAGCAATGGTTTATTTTTTAAATGATTGGTTTGGTTTATACACCGAGTGTCCAACAACACTAAAGCTAAAGATGTTCAGGCCTAATCTGACTCAACATGCTACCCAGCTCCTCATGCAGGCTGTGGTCGTCTTATAACTAGACGATCCAGAACGCGGTGCCTGTCCTTCTACTTGAACGTCCTCACACAGACACATGTTACCTCCTCCTGGCTCAGGACAGTCCAAACTTTTCTCGTCTGTCGTTCCCCGTTGGTGGAACATCCTACCAGCTCCTACAGATCAGGGGCGTCCCTCTCTACCTTCACAAACCTTCTGAAGACCTCCAGCTCTGCAGAGAGGACCTCCTCTCCAACACTACCAACAGCTGGACATGATGCATTTATCCCCTCTGTACAACTGGACCTTTGGTTTTCCATTGCAGCAGTTGATTGACAGGACCCGAGAGGGTTAAGAAGCTGGAGCCGTCACATTTTGACCATTGTTCCTTCAAACTATTAATCGATTATCAGAATAGTTGTTGATTCATTTTCTGTGAAGCTCTGCAGTGCTTGCCTCAGTCCACACGGTGAATAATCAGAGATTATAAATCTGGTTAAATCAGTGGAATAACAAGATCATCTGATACTCAGCTCCCTGTCGATCAGTGATGTGTGACGTTTTGTTCCAGGTTGTCAGTAGACTGCCTCGACTTTGGTCTGATCATCGACGGGGCCACTCTGTCTGCGGTGCTGAAGCCGAACCAGGAGCGAGCCAACCCGAGCAACTACAGAGAGATCTTTCTGGAGATCTGTCGCAACTGCAGCGCCGTGCTGTGCTGTCGCATGGCGCCGCTGCAGAAAGCACAGGTGAGGGAACTGCACGTGAATTTACAAATATATCTTAAATAGACATTTTAGTGACTGAAACTGTTTGTTTTTGTTTGTTTCTTGCAGATTGTGAAGCTAATTAAAGCTTCCAAAGAACACCCCATAACCCTCGCCATCGGCGATGGAGCCAACGATGTCAGCATGATCTTGGAAGCTCACGTGGGCATCGGTGAGATCAGCTGACTTAGATATCTGTGAAATACACTAAACCTCACTTAAGTTTGAGTAATTAGACTTTATAAACATGTACAATGTATTTGCACCTCACCTATATACTGTGAATTAGCTGGACTCTAGTCTTTACTACCTGTATATGTCGGACTCATGTCTGTGTTATATTCCCGATCAGATTACATGTAACCAACGTCTTTTCCCCTCAAGGCATCATGGGTAAAGAAGGCCGCCAGGCGGCGAGGAACAGCGACTACGCCATCCCGAAGTTCAAACACCTGAAGAAGATGCTGCTCGTTCACGGCCACTACTATTACATCCGAATCGCTGAGCTCGTTCAGTACTTCTTCTACAAGGTACGCGGTGAATGCCTCGCGTTTTTAATCACCTTATGGTAATTCCCAGTGAGACGCGGAGATACAAAGACGCAGATTTTTTGCATCCACTCTGACAGATTACAGGATTCATGAATCCTCTGCTGTGATGATCAGTGTGGGCGAGCAGCGCCCTGCCAACTGGTTCATGTTTTCCCTTTTTGGCAGGCCGGCTCTGTGCGGCCCACTCAGTGAGCTTACAGCACACAATCTGCGCATAAACAGAAATGTGTAGATAGTAGCATTTTTAGATTCTTCAAATCTCTTCACGTTGACTTGTCACTTTCTCCATTTGTCTTCTTTCTCTCCTCTTAAATCTTTCCAGAACGTGTGCTTCATCTTCCCTCAGTTCCTGTATCAGTTCTTCTGTGGCTTCTCCCAGCAGGTAAGTACCTAATACTCTGTAAGGGCACGGCATTGTGTGCACATCACCACGTCCTCACAGTGTTCTGCATTAAACTAGCTTCACGCAGTGATTAAAGCTTCTCAGATGTTTATTTTTAAAGCTGCACTAATTCGTCCGTCGAAGCTTGACTGAGCTGAACTGAGCCTCTTTTAGCTCATTGTTTTGATCAGAGCAGACCAACTTGAATAAGCCAACAGCACTGAATGGAATTTTCTCAGGAGGTGGTGGTGACCAAAACCGAGCTTAAAGGAGGCTGAATACTGGATATCAGTCCTGTAATACTCGGGATAGGTGTTTTTTTAGGTCTTGTCTCGGAATCACATTTTTGCTCTCGGCCTTTCACAAAGAGGACTCTGGATTTTATTTCAAGACCGGTCACGACCAGATGATTTCAGTGTTTCTTCAGGTGGAACTGAAGTTTCATTTTCATTTTCTGGCAGCGAGACCGAGAATAAAACAAATGACTGTGAAAGCAGCTGGGAAACTTTAACAAGTCGCTCTTCAGTCTGTAGTTGTAGAGCAAACACACTCAGAACAGTTCCTCCATCAAATCAAACATAAAGCAGCTCATTAAGAAAGGGAGTAACTCATGTGAAGAAGTTCAAATCTTCTGTAAAAATTAAAAATTTGAAAACACAAAGAGTTCGTCTGTAAAACAACAGCAGAACGGCAGCGTGTGTACTAAGGAGGCTGCGAGGCCTCACCAAAGAGTCTTGGTCTTGACTTGGTCTCGCTGCCTCAGTCTTGGTCTTGACTTGGTCTTGGTGCCTCAGTCTTGGTCTTGACTTGGTCTCAGCCCCTCAAAGACTTGGTCTTGACTTGGTCTCGGTGCCTCAGTCTTGGTCTTGACTTGGTCTCTGCGCCTCAGTCTTGGTCTTGACTTGGTCTCGGTGCCTCAGAGTCTTGGTCTTGACTTTGACTCGGCGCCTCAGTCTTGGTCTTGACTTGGTCTCAGCCCCTCAAAGTCTTGGTCTTGACTTGGTCTCGGTGCCTCAGTCTTGGTCTTGACTTGGTCTCTGTGCCTCAGTCTTGGTCTTGACTTGGTCTCAGTGCCTCAGTCTTGGTCTTGACTTGGTCTCTGCGCCTCAGTCTTGGTCTTGACTTGGTCTCTGCGCCTCAGTCTTGGTCTTGACTTGGTCTCGGTGCCTCAGAGTCTTGGTCTTGACTTTGACTCGGCGCCTCAGTCTTGGTCTTGACTTGGTCTCAGCCCCTCAAAGTCTTGGTCTTGACTTGGTCTCGGTGCCTCAGTCTTGGTCTTGACTTGGTCTCGGTGCCTCAGTCTTGATCTTGACTTGGTCTCAGCCCCTCAAAGTCTTGGTCTTGACTTGGTCTCGGTGCCTCAGTCTTGGTCTTGACTTGGTCTCTGCGCCTCAGTCTTGGTCTTGACTTGGTCTCGGCACCTCAGTCTTGGTCTTGACTTGGACTTCTAGCCTCAGTCTTGATCTTGACTTGGTCTATGCGCCTCAGCCTTGGTCTTGACTTGGACTTCTGGCCTCAGTCTTGGTCTTGACTTGGTCTTGGTGCCTCAGTCTTGGTCTTGACGTGGACTCAGCACCTCAGTCTTGGTCTTGACTTGGTCTCGGTGCCTCAGAGTCTTGGTCTTGACTTGGTCTGGTTTAGGTGGTAACTTTAAATGATATATTATATATTTATCTATTTTCCAACGTGTTCATGATCAAAACTTGATGATCTGCATTGTCCGTATCATCTCATTGTCTGCAGCCTCTGTACGACACCGCCTATCTGACGTTGTACAACATCAGCTTCACCTCCCTCCCCATCCTCCTCTACAGCCTGGTTGAGCAGCACGTCACCATGGAGACCCTCAAGAGGGAGCCCTCGTTGTACAGGTGAGGAGGTCAGGGTGTCTGAGCGGCTGATATCTGTAACTTGTGTCACACTGTTTGCTTTTGCTGTCCGTCTCCTTCAGGGACATAGCTAAGAACTCCCTCCTCCGCTGGCCTGTCTTCCTGTACTGGACATGCCTCGGCGTGTTTGACGCCGTTATCTTCTTCTTTGGTGCCTACTTCCTGTTTGACAACACCACCTTCACCAGCAATGGCCAGGTAAGCGTCCGTCTCTGCGTCAGCAGAGGCAGAGAGATCAGTCACACTGTTTCTGGGGCGTTGGAGGTGTCGCTGTATGGAAATGAAACGAGGATAATGGACACAGTTAGCGCTTTCTTTACAAACACTCATCCATCTCCATTGGATTCTCATGCACAGAGGAGTTATTGTTCCAGGATGACTGTGATCTTTAACAGTAAGCGTTTATATCTCGGGCCCCCTGTAGGCTAACATTGGATCTTCATTCATATCGACAACGCAATAGCATCTTTCTCTGTATCGTTAATTTGTATCATGTCAACTGTTTTTGATTGGTCCTGTTTTTTAAGTTGAAACATCCTGAAATTCATTTTACCCTTTGTCCTGATTCCTTTCTCTTTTCTCCCCCTCCTCCTTCTCTCTGCTTCCTCTCTCTTTATTTTGCTCCTCTTCTTCTACTCCTCCTCCTCCTCCTTCTTCTTCTTCGTCTCCTTCTTCTTCTTCTTCCTCAGCTTATGACCACCAACACACAGATGGTAAGCCCTGTCTCCCCTCCCTGTCAGCTCTCTCTGTCTTTCACGCTTTTTTCAGTTCCTGTCGTACCGTTTACGCTTTCAGTTTGACCGTCTCATCCGGTTTCATCCTCTCTCACTTCACATCATCCATGCACTTTCATTTGAATGTGTAGTTTTCCAGTGCTCCATTATTCCCCCCTAATCTCTGTAAAGCCCTGAATCCTGCACAGTACCTGATCCTAACAACTCCACTGACATAGTAGAAACCTTAGACGCTCCCCCCACATTATCCTTGTGTTTCCTTGTGGTAGTAAATAGAATACTGCTGGTCTGTACTATAGATTAAGATCCAACATCTGTTTGTTGTTCTGTCTAATGTGTTCGTGCATTTGTGTGTGTGTGTATATGTATGTTCATGTAGCAGTTCTTGGGGTTGGTTGGTTTTTAGTTTTAACTGCTCCGGCATCCAACGTGGCAGCTGGACTGTTTTCATCCTGGACAAACAAACACAATTTTCTCATAAATTCATTAATAAATAAATAAACAAAGGATTAATGAACTAGAAAATGTAGAGAGTGTCTGACAGACATTATCACTGACACTGCAGCAGCACAGAGACTCAACAAAGTCAGTCAAAGGCAGCTTGAGGTTGTTGCCAAGCAACCAGGGTCAGCTGCAGGTCAGAGCAGTTAACTGCAGCTGTGCTCTGTCTGTGTGTGAGTGACTGCTGAGAGACACAGAAAATCTCTAAATGAAGCCCCTCCAACTAGTGGACGCTAATGCCAAACGGTAGGTGGTATCAAAAAGCCCAAATGAGCGTGAGCATCCTCATCTTGTCGACCATGTGGATGCTGAATTTCAGTGTGTGAAGTTAAAAACTGTGACCTGGGCAGAGAGAGAAAGAACAGGTGCCCCGTGCTCCTCTGGGACATTTCTCCTCTCCAGTTTACATGGGAGTAGATGGGGCTGTCGGTGGGTGATCCTGGAGCATCAGTGCGTCTCCCGCCAAAACTATAAGTCTGACAGCTTCAGCAGTGATATCGCTGCGGAGCCCACGAATTTTCCTACGTTTCTATGTAGGAATTATTTCTGTAGAGTGACATTTGTGGCCACGAGAGTCGTTTACAAATTAATTCTTCGACGTTTCTCTCCCTCTCCACTCTAGCTCTGGAACGCTCTACCAATACACACCCATTGTAAACTTTGGTGTGGTTTTTGGTGATTTTAGGCAAAACCGTTTGGTGAAACTCTGAGAAAAGTCACAGCTCAACATTCCTGACCGAGCCGGTCGATTTGATACCTTTTTTGTGTATGTGCGACCAAAACTGCAGGAGGAGTAGTGGAATAGGGGAGTAGTTGTTGGTGTCTCTGCTGGAGACAGATGCACTGGCACCGACAACCAGCTGTGGTTATTACATAAAGTCGCCTGTTCCTTCATCTCTCTCTCCCTCCACCCTCCACCCTCTTTCATTCTCTCCCTTCCCAACTCTCATTCCATCTGTTCGCCACCTAAACCTGAAAAACATGGATGCTCAGAGGTGAAATTCTCAGTTAATTGGCTGCAAAGCTTAGAAGAAAAACCCCAGAGAACCCTTCTGTCCAGGCGGCTCACCCCTCACCTCATCCGATATGATGTTTGGTGTCAGGCTAGCACCTTTTTAAAACTACGAGATTTTTCACGGTGGATGCCAGGTGATGGGCGGGATGTGTGTGACTGACTTCCTCTCTCCGCTTCCTCTCTCGCCTCGCAGATGTTTGGGAACTGGACCTTCGGGACTCTGGTCTTTACTGTGCTGGTGTTCACCGTGACGCTCAAGGTGTGTGTGTGTGTGTGTGTGTGTGTGAGCGTACTGCATGACCTCTCCATTTTAAATGAGTTCATTACGTTTGCACGCGTGGACACGTGTTAACGAACATGTTAGAGAAAAGATCGACTACACTGACAGCTTGGTTTGCACAGCAGTAAACCCTAAAGGCAAAGGCATTGACTGCATCGACTGCTCGGGTGTTTACTATGTATATATTCTGTTTGTTTCAGCTTGCCCTGGACACACACCACTGGACCTGGATCAATCACTTTGTCATCTGGGGGTCACTGCTTTTCTACGTTATTTTCTCTCTACTCTGGGGAGGCATTATTTGGTATAACGCTCTTTGTGTGGTCATTTATAACTTTTATGTTTTTGATTAGCACATTTGTAAAAGATTAACCTTTTTTTTCCCCCCTGTGTCTCCTGCTCAGGCCCTTCCTGAACTACCAGAGGATGTACTACGTGTTCATGCAGATGCTGTCCAGCGGTCCGGCCTGGCTCAGCATCATCTTGCTCATTACGGTCAGCTTGCTGCCAGATGTCATCAAGAAGGTCCTCTGCAGGGCCGTGTGTCCCACAGCCACTGAACGTGCACAGGTAAGAGCCTAACACCGACTCTGAGGCTTTGACCTGTGAACACAAGTTTAGTTTGAGATGTAGCGACTTCTTACATATCAACTAATTGCTTTGCTAAAACCATTAACCAACAACTAATCTCTTCTTTAGAGTACAGTTAGTTCACCACCTGAAATGATCTGATGTAGCAAATAGTATTTCTTAAATTGATACGAGCGGCTGCAAATCTATTCCTCTCTGTTAATCATCCAGGAGACCATTAGGATCTGTAACAGCTGTGAGCAGTGGTGTGTTTTAGAATGACTTCCTGTTGGCTTAGTCTCCTAGCTTCCCGTGAAGCAAGAAGCTTCACCACAAATGGAAAAATGAATGAAAGGTCTGACAGATTTTTTCCCGCTGTGCTCTTTCTTCTCTTTTCTCTATTCTCGCTGCACCCTAATGGACCACCATAATCAAAATTCACACCCTTCCACATCGTTTCCTTTCTCCGTGTCCCCCCCTCCTTCTTCATTACTGTCTCCTCTCTCCTTTCTCCTCCTCTTGCCCCCCCCCTCCCTCCTGCCCCGTGACTCCCTGCGCTCGCTCGCTTCTTTCGGGGCTGCAGTCCACTCGCCCGTGCCTTACTGTGGAGCCGTCCACCATCTTCATGCTTTCTCAGTCCTCCAGCAGAATGAGTTTCTGATTGGCCCAGAGAGACGAGAGAGGAGCAGGAAGAGGAGGTGACTCTCTCTTTTACGCCCTTCTCTCTGTTTGTGCATGGTGGCATGTCCCAGTGTGAACCACTGACCACTGTCTCAGCACCTCACCTCGTGTGACACTAACTGCACTGATGATTTGTTTGATTCATGTTTTCTGTCCTGTTTTATATTTAGATTCAAGAAATTTAAATAGCGTGCACCGTACCATGTTTGTTTGATGTTTTTCATGTTGTCCTGTGTTCTAGGTATGTGTGGGACATCAACAATTATCTTGATACATGTTAATTATAAATTATTATTTTGTATTTGTCATTTTTGAAACAAAAATCCAAATCCAGCTTCTCTAATCTGCAGATCTGCAAAGACTGAATGACTGACTGAGAAACAAATAATAAGAAAATATATATTCCCGATCGTATATCAGCTGTCAGAGCTCAGAGTGAGGTCGTCTGAAACTGGTATCTGATCTCAGATCTGGCCGAGGATGTGAATGAGCAGATGTGTAGTACACCGAGCGTAAATGTGTCATCGCTGCACTAAAAGCCTGAAGTGGCAGATTATTATAGTGTTTATTCAGGATTTAAAGGTCCCACCTGTGTGTGTCTGTGTGTGTGTGTGTGTGTGTGTGTGTGTGTGTGTGTGTAGGATTTAGTGGCACCTAGCTGTGAAGTTGGAGAATGCAACCAACTCAGAATTACTGTAGAAACACGTGGGCCTGCTCTGTAGATATAAAGGGCTCGTTCTGTTCTCAGGTGATCATAATTAAAAAAAACATACCTGTGAATATTAAAGTCCTTCTAAATGTTACACACTGGACCTCTAAGCTGAAGGTCCATGATCACTCTTAGCTGTGTGCGCCTGATAAACTGGCACAAACAGATTCCATCATCACCTCCTCTCCTCTAACGTCATCCACAGAAGGTAGGAGCAGCAGGAGCCCTGGAGGGCTTTGTGGCTCCTGGCACTGCTACTGCTGCAGAGGAAAGCAATGAGAGGGACCTGCTCCACCGTGATAGGACCTGTGAGGGAGACAAAGCTACTAGGACCTATGACTCCATGATGTCACACAGCCACAGCACCCCGCTCAGCAAACCCTAGAGAGTGCAACCTCCCCTAGTTGGGCTAGGGTCACCATGGTAACAGCACGCCGGAGGAGGGCGTTGACTATAGGGGAGGGAGGGGGGGTCGCCATGATGCTGCCTGCTGCTCTGCACTGCATGGGGAGTGCGTGGGCCCGGCCTCCAATTAACTCTGCAGTGCCGGCTCCAAAGCATGCTGTGCTGTGCTCGCTGCATGTGGGATGATCCGGGTACGAGCCGGATGAGAAGTTTGATTCTGTCTTCGGGTCTGTCACTGCGTGTCATGTGGGAGCCAGCAGGTCGAAGGCTCAATCTGAAGATAGATGTGACAGCAAAGCTGAGGGACGAGGTTTCACTATGAAATATGACATGACGGGAAGGTTTCAGAGGGTCACACAGATTTGATTAACATTTAGATAGCAGCCAGGGTCGCATTCTTTCAGGGAAGGTCAGTATTGATCCATTATTGATGTCCAGGTTGCAAATGGCAGAGCATGTACTGTGTACCCGTGCAGCCTAACCCTGCCCTTAATCCTGAGCAGTGTCCTCTTGCACCAGGACTACTGGCGACATCTGCTGCTGGACGGTGGAATAGCATGTGTGAACATTGTGTTGATGCTTAATCTAACATGTAATCAGAATTTGGGAGTTTTCTGATGGTTGCTTATCATTGATCGCTGAGTTCTGGATTTCTTTGTTCAGTAAATTAGGACTGAATATCTAAAACAAACCTGCTAAAGCTTCTTAATCTTTCCCTGCTGCTGTCTCACACCTGTCGTCACTCTGTGTTTTGATTCTTTTTTTTTCCACTCTTCTGTTTGGATTTCCTCATGACGACGCTCCCTCCGTCTCTCTCTGCAGGATCGTGAGAAGCTGTCGCGGGATGGCGTGGCCGAGTCGACTCCACCGTCCTCTCGTCGATCCTATAAAGGCACGAGCATGGATTCCTCTCACCTCCACCTCAGCACCGTAGAGATGTTGTCGCTCAGCGGGTCTGATCCCCTTCCCCAGAAACTACTGACCCGCTTGGCGGAAGGCGGAGGGGCAGACTTGCGCTCTCTCAGCCCCTACGTGCTCCGACTCTCAGGGGCGGGATTCGCCTACTACGCTCCGGGTCCGGAGACCTCCGTGTGAACGCGGACGCAGACTCTGAAACTATGCGTACGTGAATCTCGTGGGCTGAGACATAAACTACATCCCACAGTGTGTGTGTGTGTGACCAAGATCTGCATCTCGAGGGTCAAGGATTTGTTAGAGCAAAACACAAACAGGTTCACACACCTCCATGCTCAGTTCACCATGTGCATTTTCTGGGCTACAGTTTGAGTGGACAACCCTTTAGACATCACAGCCCCGCGCCTCATCTTCCACTTTGGTAACATCTTTGTGTTTCAGTGTAGTCCACGTCTTAGTTTCTACCCAGACTCTTACTTAAAGAACTAAATGGGGAATAAGGTGCGACGTTTCGTGCACTAAGGAACTGTCCTGTCTCATTTTCAGTCTGTTCCTCCACTCTTCATGTCCGTCTTCTTCTTTTTTGCTTCTCTGTAAATGTTTGCCATGTACAGTCTGTGGTCCGGCCAAGTAAAGGGGAGCAGCAGCCGTGGAGCTCGTGCCCTTTAGGTGTGCGTGAGTGTGCATGTGCGGGAGTTTGTATGCATGAATCTGCCTGTTACTTGTATGTTTGTATGTGACACACCTTTGCCTTACAGGTAACCACACAGCAGCAGCAGCAGCAGCAGCAGCAGCAGGCTAGGAGCCAAAGGAGACAGGTGTTTTTAAAAAAAAAAAGAATAAGGTGGTGTATTACAAAG
Organism: Collichthys lucidus; assembly: GCA_004119915.2. NCBI lineage: Eukaryota > Metazoa > Chordata > Actinopteri > Sciaenidae > Collichthys > Collichthys lucidus. Next base: position 3,365,190 of record CM014079.1, read on the forward strand.
CCTTACACTCACACACACCCATCAGCTGGAGGAGAGAATGGGGGGAAATCTGCAGAGGGGATGTGCAGTATTCGAGCCACCCTGCCTTAATTCATAGAGACCCATTTTTCAGTGGAGTTTAAACATATCTGAGCGGACAGGGAGGTTCAGCCGGCACATGTCTGGAACAGTGTGTGTGTGTTTCCTCTTCCTGAGCCCTCACGGTGTGTGTCGACTCGTTTTTGTAGCATGTGGACTCTCTCTCTCTCTGCTGCATGCTGATCTGTCCTCTCAGATCTGACTTCTCCGTTCATCATCAAACATATCACGACACCCTTCTTTCTCTCTGTCCGGACCACGTGAGCGCCCTCCATGTGGCCGTGTCGGGTAACAGCAGCAGCAGCAGGACGGAGTCTTTTTATTTCCGGACGTCCTCAGTGACTTGCTGCTTCCTCCTCACTGTTGCATCGTGCTCGTGCGTTTGCCGCCGACTCTCTGTGTTATGCAAAAGTCGTATGTAAGAATGCTGATGTCATGCTGTCACACTATATGTTGCATTAATCAGTTTGTTCTCAATGGCGGTCACTGTTGCTGTATGAATGTAACTTAAAAACTTTTGATATACTTACCTGGTAGCGAGGCGGGTTGTTCTGTTGTTCAGCAGGAGGGAGACTTGAATCAGCGACGTCACAATCAAACAGAATGTTGAACTGGTTTGTCCATCATGTCCTCCAGCCTGAAGATCGTAGCTCATTATGGACGAACCTCTCTTCTGCATCTCTAACATCCGAAGTCCTCTTTTGTCCAAAGCGTGTCTGTCGTGTTGTTGTTGCACAGCAGGTGACTGACTCTGGAAGTCTTGAATGTCAGATCCTGAAGCATTTTTCTATGTTTATACAGTTTATTTTCATACACCATCACCATCTGCCAACATGTATAGATTCAAACAGGCCTTCAGTGTTTCCTGGGGCACAGATGACTTATCAGAGTTTGGTTGGAGGTCTGGTTTCCATTCAAAGCCCACGAGCCTCCACAAGTGTTTGGGCTCAACGTCCTGACCTCAAGTAGATTCAATAAGAAGAGAGCCTTGGTGCTTGTTATGCAGCGTCCCACCTCACTGTGCTGTTGCCATAATGTCTCCAGACATATTCTAAATGTCACACGCCGATCCTACCCCAATAATCCTGTAAGGTCTGTTTTACTTCCATAAACGGGGTGAACTCTTTTTTTAGCCGCTCGTCAGCCTTCACAGCTCGAGTCATTTTTGTGTTGTCTCATTCTGAATATTTCTTTTTGCTACTTTTGTATCCCAGAGAGAAAACTATATTTTAACTCTGTTAGAATGTATGTTCAAAATTTATAACCAAAACCAGAGAAACATATACATTATATTATTCATCAGAGATTTACGGATAGGTCTACACGCTGCACTTTGTTCCACTGATCGGTTTCTCCCCCCTAAAGCAAGAGTCGACAGTCCGTCCGTCGACCGGGGTTTCTAGGTGTTCACTCTTCCTCACGAGTTATTTTTCTAAGAAGATTGTAGTGGTTGAAATAAATAAAATATATATATATAAAAAAAAAAGTGACCAAATAACTTGGATGGACTGTCTGTAGCTGTCGACCTCTGTCTCAAATGGGTTTATCGCACCAGCCTTTTACTGCTGATCAGAATGTCAAACTGCAGAGCAGCAGGTGCTCCTCCGTCATTCCCGAGCTCGGCAAAGGTCTGAAATGTCAACTTCATATCACACCTTCAGTACGGCACTGTTTGTATTACTAAACAGGTTTTGTTTTTTGTTTTTGGATATAAAGATTTTAAAAGTTCACCTGTTGACTTTTTTGCCAGCCTGTCTGTAGCAACTGAAGGCAAAGCACTGTATTGTCATTCTGCTTGTAATAAAGAAAGAATGAAAACACCGTGGCGTGTTGTTAATGTCATTGTGTTTCATTTCAGACCCCGTCATTCCCTGCATGTCCTCCCCCTCATCCTCTCTGATCAGCCTCAGCAGGAGGTGTCATCACAGGCCGGTTATCACCAGGTTAGATGAGTTTCCAACTTGACTCCACTTGTTTTCAGGTACAAGGTGTCATCTATGTCAGTGTTTCTCAATCCTGGTCCTCGGGGTCCACTGCCCTGCTTGTTTTAGATGTTTCCTGCTCCAACACACCTGATTCAAATGAGTGGCTTATTATCAGGCCACTGCAGAGCTTGATGACGGGCTGGTCATTTGAATCAGGAGTGTTGGAGGAGGAAACATCTAAAACAGGGGTCTCCAAACTGGTCTACAAAGGGCCGGTGTGGCTGCAGGTTTTCCTTCGAACCAAACAGCAGCACACCAGACTTGACTCATTTAATCAACTGATCTCAGCCTTCAGAGAGTTGATTGGTCAAACTGTGTGCTCTTGGTTGGTTGGAACTAAAACCTGCAGCCACACCGGCCCCTTTGTGGACCAGTTTGACACCCCTGATCTAAAACATGCACGGCAGTGGTCCCCGAGGACCAGGATTAAGAAACACTGCTCTATGTCACCATGCAAGAAAAAATGATGAAGTGACCCCTGGAGGAAACGTTCCTCTCATTGGTTAAATAGTTCCCTGTGTGTTTTTATTAATATTATTAACCCTCTGGTGACCCTTCAAAATAATTACGTTAAAGATCCTTCCACACATAAATGTGTGTATGAACATATCAAGCTATAAAAATCTTATAAATTTTTATTTTTTTTATTTTTTAAAAATATATTTTTAGACCAGCATCAGTCCTAATCATACATATCAAATATTAATGACTTTCTTTTATTTTTATAACCCTTAAATGGCCAAGTGTTTGTCATGATGCACCTTCATTTTTTGGTCTAAAAAACACAAAAAATGACTTATTTTCAGTATACTTTGTGCAAGCTGGATTATTAATGTTTTGAATATTGTATCTTAATGTATGTCAAAGATTAGCAGCAATATTTATTGATATGCATTATTTATTTTTTTGTAGTGTCATATTTCATAAAATAATTACGTTAAAGTCCCTTACACACATAAATGTGTGCATGAACATATTAAGAAACTGTGCGTGCAGCCCACACTCTGTGCTCTGTAGCTGGATTTCAGTCTTTATATTGACGCCTCCTTGTGACTGTGGCTGTTTGCTGTCAGCAGAGTCTGTGCAGAGTCTGTGCTGTTAAACTCCTGCTGCTGGTGCTTACTGTGTTTTTGTCTTTTTAGGTGTTGGAAATCTGGATTTCTGGATTTTAACTAATGATAAATTAAAACATTGCAGACCGGGTAAAACTGTCAAACAGCAGCTTTGTTAAACTTTGCTGATTAAATGGACATTGTCATTTTATCCCACACTGAGCTCTGTGATGTTTGCAGGTGCCTGAGCCAGATGATGCGGTTCAGTGATTTAATGCACAAAACTGGAGGGTCCACAACAGACAGGTAAAGGTGTGATCTGTGTAGAACATGAGCACGTGGTATCCACTGCAACCCCTTCATGTGCAGCAGCTTCCTCTGCCTCCATCGTCACAGTGCTGCCAGAGATGTATAAAGTACTGCAGTAAAGGAGTGGAGTAGAAGTACAAGTAATACATCAAAAAACTGACTTGAGTAGAAGTTGAAGTGATCTTTAAACACCATACTTAAGTAAAAGTACTATACTGCTATAGTACTATAAGTATTCAAAATGTTTTATACTTAAGTATTGCAAGTAGAAGTATGTAAAAAGATGCTACTCATATACTGAAAGTACAAGTACAAGTACTGTTGTTTATATAATTTTAAATATTTATTAAGGCACAACTTCTAATGTTACAATGTTACAATGTTCATGGTAGAGTTCTGTGATTTCCCATGGTCTGTGAATGCGTCTGAATGAATGCAGAGCGAGGGGGCGGGGCAGCAGGTGAGAGAGCGCACCTGGGTGAGTCAGGTGTGTGACGTACGGCGCACGAGCGAGGTTGATGTGAGGCCGGGACTGTTCAGTTGGTTTTTTTGTCGTGGTTCCGGCCGACAGTCACCGAGTCCTGGAACCAAACCGTTCAGCAATAAATGCAGTTTGTTCAATATCGCCTCGTCATTCATCACGTGTCCGGCTGGACGCTACAATAGTAACGAGTAACGACTCAGCACATGAAAAATGTATCCGAGTAAAAGTATTAAACTCATCAAAAATATGTAGTGCAGTAAAAGTGGAAGCTGGGGAAAAAAATACTCCATAAAAGTACAGATACTGCATTTTAGTACTTAAGTACTTCAGTTCCACTTCGTTACTTTACATCTCTGAGTACTGCTGCTCCCTCCTCTGCTGCTACGTTGCAGTTTCCAGTGTTCCAGACTCAACTTTAGGACTGAGTGAGTTTGTCATGATGAAGGAAGCATGGCTGAGGTGATGGTGACTGTGCAGTTTGGGCTGAGTGCATTTCTCTGAGGATTGGAGTGTGTGGTTACTGTCACACTGAATGGAACAGAGCCTTTATTGGTGTCACGTGCTTCTTCTATTATCAATCAATCAGATTTTGTTTGTGCGCCACATTTCATACAAACAAAGAGCATGTCTGTTGTGCTTGAGTTTGTCATGACCCCGTGCTGTCACATGGTGGCACTGCAGTATAATCAGTAGGATGCTGTTCATGTTTCAGGACATGGCTGTCATGCCTTGCCTCCACACTGGGTGTCACTATGGGATCAGCTGTTGTCGTGTGAAAACTGTTGACCTTCACTTTCCCTCCCCCTCTCTGTCTGCACAGGTTTGCACCATCATGCGTGCTGAGGCTGAAGCATGCATGTGCGACTGAGGCTGCCTCCACCTCCGCCTCCGCCTCCTCTTCATCCCCATCGCCAGCTTCCTGCCCACCGCATCCCTCTGTGGAGGACTCGTCGGTGCAGCTTCATCAGCATCATTCCGTCTTCCACCTCTGCAGCATCCTCGAAAGCATCCGTCTCCCTCGAGCATCCCAGCACTCCTGAGCTACACACCCCCCTTCAGGTCATTTCCCTCCAGCATCCGTGTGACGCACAAGAAGACGGCAGCCAGGCAGTCACCACCCGGGTTAGTTCACCCCGCTGCATCCCCCTCTTCCCTTCGGCTCGGCGGGGCTCGTTCCCCTCTCCCCTCCTCTTCACCAGCATCCTCTCTCCGAAGCGCCGTTCAGGAAAAATCAGGCAAGCTGTCTCTTCTTCCTGTGAAAGTGTCTGTTGGCTGGGCAGCTGGTCTTCCACTGTCCCTCTGGAGGATGATCCTGTGGATGAAGACAGAAGAGATGGCCCTGGGGGAGCTGCTGGAGAGACTGAGGACAGTCACCCAAAGCATAGGTGGGTGGCAGCAACACAACATCATCTCTAGTCCCCCGATCATTGTTTTGTTGATGACACAGGATTATACATGTTTGTCTGATACCTGGATAAAGGTGAAATACTAATCTGTGCACAGGCTCAGTGAGAGACAACATTGTATTTCTCGCTTGGTTAAATTCAGACCAAAAAAAAAGGTGAAAGAAAAAGAAATGCAGGATCATCGTGTTCGTGAGCTGTGCAGCTTTGTTTCTGCAGAAAACCACGTCAGGTTTAACGTTTATTTCTGCCTCAGGCCCAGCAGGTGTTTGGCCAGTGAGCTGTGGTGACACTCGCTGTAGAAAACATATGTTGTAATATAAGGCTTGAAACGATACGACTTAAATTTAAGGTTAAATCTGTCTGTAAGGACACAGCCCTGTCCCTCACAGGCCTGCTTCTTCAGTACTCCACCCTAATCAGTTACAGGATTTGGCCTGTGTGTGTTTTCGGGAGAGGTGTTGGGGGCAGAAATCGGAGACGGTGACCTAAATATCGGATGTAACCCTTCGCTGATGACTCAGCACATCAGGAAAGCCACATCACTTCTTAAATTCTTGCTGTGGTTTGTTCAAAGCACCACAGATGACGTCACATCTCTGGTCTGCTGTGGCTCCTGCAGAGACGTGATTTATTGTCACAGACTAAAGGAAAAAATCTTTCTCCCCTGTCGAACCACTAACATGATTGATTGAGTTATTTTTCTGACGTTTGCTTCTGTCTTCTCTTTTAATCCATTTATAGACGTCTCCCTTAATCCACTTACTGCCAGCAAACAGTCAGTCTGCATGAAAGCACGTTCAGAGAAGCCTCAGCTGCTCAGATCCTATTGTCATGTTTCTCTTTAGCTGCGTGTGTAGCGTCTGTTCATGTAGACCCACAGTGTATTTGTGTAGTAAAGTGCAACATTTCCTCCGATGGTTGATCTCCTGCTGCATCATTAACATGGTTGCATATTCTCCTCCTTAACACTAGAGATGGTGAAAAGTAGTGAGTGGGTGGACTGCAGCTCTGATGGAATATTATCACATATTATGAATTTTGCACATCATATATCATTATACTAAACATTTTAGACATGCAGTCATCGTTGGCACTCAGTGTATGAGGAAGGGTGACAGGAATGTGCTGTGGCAGGAGGGTGGGAGCGCTAATCGGCTCAAACGCTGATCACAGAAGACAGCGGAGAGGAAGGGAGAGTGAGGAAAAGAGAGATTCAGGGATAGAAAGTCGACTGAGGAGGAAAAGGATTCAGCATTGTGTAATCTGGCAAACCGCTCGCTTCTTCTTCCCGAGCTGAAGAGGAGGTGTCGTTTTTTTGTGAAATGCAGAGAACAAACCTCCCGTCGCTTTCTGTGTCTGTGCTATGAACATGACTGCACATGCAGTGTCCTCAAATCATGAAGATCTGTCATCCAATCCACCCATCTATCAGTGGAGCTGCTCGAGCAGCAGCGAGTGGGCAGAGCTGTTTATAACATTTGATCTGTGCACGGTTGAAACGTGTCTTCATTTTATATAAATAAATAACTTTGGTCTGAACAGCAAGAATAATATTTATCCTGTTCACCCTGATGGGAATCACATTTCATGAATATCTAGAAAGATTTGTCCCAGTTCATCCAGTAGATGTAGCACCAACAGCAAGCGAGAGTTTCCTGGAAACTTTGACCTGCCGGTGGTGCTACTAGAAGAGTCTTCAGAATGGTTCATCTTCTGGGAACCATGAATGTGTGTGGACCATATTTCACGGCAATCCATCCAATATTTGTTGGGATATTTCAACGCCAATTCACAAATGTGGTAGCTCATGGTAGCGCTAAAGGAAAAATCAGATGATCCTCAAAGTCTTTCGGATGCATCCTGTGGGGACCATGAACGTGCATTCAGAGTTTTGTTCGTTCTGTAGATAAGTGTAAGTGAGAGTTTTCTCAGGATAAGTGAAAACTTTGACCTGCTGGTGGCGCTACTGGAAAAGATCACCAATATGCTTCATTATCTGGGAACCATGAATATCTGTGCAGGATTTCATGGTAATGAAATGTTTCAGTCTGGGCCACAGTGATGTACTGACTGACGTCGGTTCAAACTCAGCAGTAGATGAATTAGTCGTTAAAATGTCCTTGATCACAGACGGCGCCTCCTCGACCCTCTGACCGGGCACTTGACCCAGTTCCAGCTGATTTAAAGAGACACATCCAGCTCAGTGAGGCCCGAGTCTCTGCAGCCGGTTGCTGCTATTTTATTATAGTGACAGACTATATGTTGAAGTTGGTGCTCTTTGCTGTGCCTTTGTGTTTTTTGCTGTGCTTTCACGAGAGTGTCTGAGCTCCGGGCAGCTCATGGTGAACGAATGCTCCTCCTCTCCGTTATTTTAATCAAAGGCACCACGAGGAGTTATTATTATTAGTTATTATTATCGTTGACATAATGTGAGTTCCTCTGTTTGAGCTCGAGGTCAGAGGTTCATTCAGCCTCCTGTACGTGAGCTGCGGTGTTCATCCCTGAAGGTGGAGCAGATGTATCACCAGATGGATCCAGCAGGTCACTGAAGAAGCTGCTCAGGGCGAGTGCTGCAGTAACGTCACACTCTGTTTGTTGTGTTGTATACTGCTGAGGCAAGCTTCAGATTCTTTATATTCACTACAATAGATGAACATCAGGCTTCAGGCTCCATGGGTGGCATTATAAGTCCGTCAGCTGTTTGTTCAGTGCGGCTCATTGTTCCAGGCTCAGGAGGTCGTCCACTAATCTGAAAGATCAGCGGTTCAAACCCCGGCTCCTCCAGTCTCCGTGTTGAAGTGTCCTTCAGCAAGATACTGAACCACAAATCTAATCTAAAAATCATCAGTGGACCTGAGGTGGAGCTGAATGAATCTCAAGCAAGCCACCTGTAACCACACCCACCTGTCAATCAAAGTGTCCATGCTCTTAACCCTGCATAACTTTAAGCCTTAATATAATGTGAACAGGTGAGTTGTATATAAATTCACCCTCAGTACAGTTGTCATGAACGGGGAAATTAGCTACAGAGACCAAAACTGTTTTTTGTACCAGGCTGTAAACATGTTTATTTCTGCTGTGAAACATGGGGACTTATGGAGACTGACTCACTGCTGGAGCCAGCCTCAAGTGGACGTTAGAGGAACTGCAGGTTGTGGCTTCACTTCCCCGTCATAGAGGTTGCAGCCATCGATTAAAATTTTAATTTTAAGAAAATGTTACCACACCCATACGCCCAGATGGTGGGTGATCAGACCTGATTTAACAGCAGAGACGGAGAGAGACAGAGAGAGACGGAGAGAGACAGAGAGACAGAGAGAGACAGAGAGAGACAGAGAGAGACGAAGAGAGACGAAGAGAGACAGAGAGAGAGAGAGAGGCAGAGAGAGACAGAGAGAGACAGAGAGAGACGAAGAGACGAAGAGAGACAGAAGGAGAGAGAGGCAGAGAGAGACAGAGAGGAGAGAACGAGAAGGGAGGCGGAGAGAGGAGAGAGACGGAGAGAGACAGAGAGACACAGACAGAGAGAGACAGAGAGACAGAGAGAGAGACGGAGAGAGAGAGAGAGAGACGAAGAGAGACGAAGAGAGACAGAGAGAGAGAGAAGAGAGACGGAGAGAGGAGAGAGAGAACGAAGAGAGACGAAGAGAGACAGAGAGAGAGAGAGGGCAGAGAGAGACAGAGAGAGGCGAGAGAGACGGAGAGAGACGGAGGAGAGAGAAGGAGAGAGAGGAGAGAGAGACGAGAGAAAGAGAAGAGACGAGAAAGAGAGAGAAGAAGGAGAGAGACAGAGAGAAAGAGACGAGACAGAGAGAACAGAGAGAGAGAGAGAAGAGAGAGAACAGAGAGAGAGAGAGAAGAGAGAGAGAGAGAGAAGAGAGAGAGAGAGAGACGAGAGAGAGAGAGACAGAGAGAGAGAGAGAGAGAGAGAGAGAACAGAGAGAGAGAGAGAGACAGAGAGAGAGAGAGACAGAGACAGAGAGAGAGACAGAGAGACAGAGAGAGAGAGACAGAGAGAGAGAGAGACAGAGAGAGACAGAGAGAGACAGAGAGAGAGATTACAGGCAATTACCTGCCTGGAAGAAGAAAAACAGAAAGGAAAACTTTGAGAAATCATCTGAACAGAGGAGTCCAGCAGAAAACTCCAACCAACTGACAAACTGACGGTTTGTCAGTTTGTCTGTCTTGAGGACGACAAACACACAACTGACAACGAACAAGAAGAAGAAAAGCCAGAGAACGAAGTGAGTGAGACATCAGAGGCAATACAACCTGCACAAGGGCTTTAAAAAAACAGAATAATTACCTACCAACTCATTTAAGTTCAAGCTAACAGCTAACAGCTAACCAACAAGATTGGAAGCCTTAGCAACGGTTACTATAGAGTTGAAACAACAACAACCATGCAGGCCCAGCAGAGCCCTGGACCCTCAGACACAGCACATACAGAAGCTGTTCCTCTCTCCTACACACAAGATCTGAAAAATGAAAGTGCCAGGAAGGCATACAAACAGAAAGTGCTGAAGGAAAGAGCAGAGACACTCTTCTCTGACTCCTACAAAAACGGAGACGCCAGCAACCTGATCTTCTTCACAGAGCAGCCACTAGCATGGCACTCTGCCATAAAGACCCACTACCCCTCTGTGAAGAAAGAGGGGATCTGTAATGGCTGGAAACTGAAAGTCAAAGAGGCAGAAGAACCAGACTCCCCCATGACATCAATCAACATCTACAAGAACGGGACTGTCGTGGTGCAGGGGAACCTCAGGCAGTTTGAGCTGGACTTTCCCCTCATAAAAGGAAGAGCCCAACTGGAGAAGTGCTCCCCGCCTGATGACACCCACACCCTGCCAGACGCAACCACCACCTCAACCCCACCTGTCCTCCTGCTGAGCAGCCCTCTGAGAAGAGTGAGCCCCCCAGCTCTGAACAGGCCCAGGACCCCCAGCTAACCCACATCATCACCGACATAAAGATGAAGTTCAGTGAGCTGGAGAGAGAACTGGTACAGCTGAGAGAGCTGATCAGCCATCAGCCGAGCCAGGAGGAGACCTGGAGCCTCAACACAGAGCTGAGCAGACTGAGGCAGGACAAAGAGAAGGACAAGACAGAGCTGAGCTCCCTGAAGACTGAGATCAGAGAGCTGCAGCAGCACAAGGAGAGCTACATAGTAGCACTGAAGGAGCTGAAAGAGGAGGTGAAGGAGCTGAAAGAGGAGAGAGAGAGCACCAGGAGAGAGCTGGCCTCTCTGTCACAGAAGCTCCAGGAGAAAGACAGAGTCAGCCCAGGCCTGACAAGACAAACTCTGGATCCACACTTGGACCACAACCAGGATCATGGGAGCACCACACAGATCCACCAGAACCGAGAGGCTCCACCAACCCAGAGACACCAGAACCAAGAGGCTCCACCACCAACCCAGAGACACCAGAACCAAGAGGCTCCACCAACCCAGAGACACCAGGACCAAGAGGCTCCACCAACCCAGAGACACCAGGACCAAGAGGCTCCACCCACCCAGAGACACCAGGACCAAGAGGCTCCACCAACCCAGCAGCTCCCCTCCAGTCACCAAACCAACACCACAGCCACACCGATTGACTCCACCCCTCGTCCATCCAGACTGGCACAGCAACCAGACATCGTCATCCTCATTGACTCCAACGGAAAGTTCTTAAATGAAAAGAAACTGTTCCCCAACCACAAAGTGGCCAAACTCTGGTGTCCAAACAGCCAACATGCCATGAAGCTGCTATCAGAAGAGCATCTGGGTTCTCCAAGCCACATCATCATCCACACCGGCACCAACGAGCTGAGAACGCAGCAGGAAAGAGTATCGGAGTCACTCAGGCGAATGATAGAAAAAGCCTCCAACACCTTCCCCAACAGTAGAGTAATTATATCAACACTGCTGCCCAGGAAAGACTTCCACCCAGACACCATCCACAGGATTAACAGCAGCGTCTCCAGAGACTGCGTCTTGAAGCCCAATGTCCACCTGGCCCATCACCCCACCCTGGACATCAACTGCCTCTACGACCATGTCCATCTATTTAAAAATACCGTCCCCATCTTCGCCGAGACACTGAAGAACGTCGCTCTCAACCGAGACCAATCCGGCCCCCGCAGAAGGAGCAGGTTGGCCCGCAGCCCCCCAAGACCGCTACCCAGACCACCGCCACGGAGACCTGACCTTCCTCATCCCCCTCCACGAAGACCACACCAAAACAGCTATGAACCCCCTCACCCGACCAGAGCCCCTCCTGCCCCCAGGAGCCACACCCCAGCACCATAACCAGGAGCCACACCCCGTCCCACTGAGCTATGCTCAGGTGGTGAGGAGAGCAGCAGACCCCCCCCTTACCACTCAAACCTCTAACCCCACCCCTACACCGCCACACAGCCAGCTGAGAGACATCCAACACATGCTCAGCCTGCTCTGCTCCCACCTGATAGGTCAAGTTCAGTTTTAACACTGAATGCAACATTTTGAATTTCAAACTGAATGAAATCTAAATCCTTTATTATCTCATGTTGGAACATCCAGGGTCTGAGGTCCTCTGCTTTTGGCCTTAAGAGCAGAACTTCAGATTTTATCACAGAGTTAGGAGATGCTGATATATTTATTTTGCAGGAAACTTGGTGCAGAGGAGACACTCCCACTGGTTGTCCCGCAGGCTACAGAGAGTTGGTGTTCCCATCCACCAAACTGAAAGGAATAAGACAGGGCAGAGATTCAGGTGGAATGCTGATTTGGTACAAAGCAAACCTTGAACACTCAATCGAATTGATAAAAAAAGGCGAATCTTCAATTTGGCTCAAAATAAAAAGAGAAATAGTTGCCACAGATAAAGATATATTCATGTGTGCAGTATATATCCCCCCATCAGAATCCCCTTATCATAATGAAAATGTTTTCTCCATTCTTGAAGATGAGATCAGTCACTACCAGGCCCAGGGAAGCATACTGATCTGTGGAGACCTTAATGCCAGAACAGGGTTAGAACCAGATTCTATTAATCCACATGGAGACAGACATATACTTGGCCAAACCAGCATTCCTCTCTCTTCATATCCTTCACATCCCCAAAGAAACAACTTTGATAAAACTGTCAACAAAAGCGGGCACCAACTCCTGCAGATCTGTCGAACACTGGGTCTGTACATAGTCAACGGTCGACTTCGAGGGGACTCCTTTGGTCTGTATACACACAGCTCTCCTCTTGGCAATAGCACAGTAGACTATAACATAACAGACCTAGACCCCTTCTACCTGAGAGCATGTACAGTCAGCCCCCTCACACCCTTATCTGACCACAGTAAAATGACGCTGTACATTAGAAAGACAGTAACAGACCCTCACACAGCGGAGCCCAGTAAACTAACTATACAAAACAACCTTATAGATGGACAAACAACAGCAAAGAGCACTACCAGAAAGCAATCACACATCAAACTATTCAATTTCAATTAGACCATTTTATCTCCAATTCATATTCCCACAGTGAAGATGGCCTGAATCAAGCTGTGCGGGATATCAACGACATTTTTGACAATGCAGCAGATTTATCCAATCTGAAACAGCGTCAACATCACAAATCAAAGAAACCAGCCAGTGAAAAGTGGTTTGATACAGACTGCAGACGTCTGAGAAAAACACTCAGAAATGTATCAAATCAAAAACACAGACAACCGGACAACCCCGAGCTCCGCATCCGATATTGGGAAACATTAAAAATATACAGAAGAACACTCAGAACTAAAAGGATGCAGCATGCGCAGCACCAACTGAATGAAATCGAAGAGTCCATTGACTCAAATGATTTCTGGAAAAAATGGCAAACAATCAGCAAACCACACAAAGAAGAATTGGCTATTCAAAATGGTGAAATTTGGAAACAACACTTTGAAAACCTGTATAGTACTATTACACTGAATCTGGCCCAAAATGAACTCCTGAATAAATTACAAACTCTGGAATTAGTCGTTAAAGACAACCAGAACCCTTTAGATTATCAAATGACTGAAAAGGAGCTGCTAACTAAAATCCAGGCCCTACAATCAAGGAAGGCCAGTGGCCCCGATGGCATTTTGAATGAAATGCTGAAATTTAACAGCAAGAAATTCAACATTGCCATTTTGAAACTGTTCAACCTTGTCCTCAACATTGGGCATTTCCCTGACATCTGGAGCAAAGGAATCATAACACCAATCTATAAAAATGGAAATAAATCTGACCCAAACAATTACAGAGGCATATGTGTCAGCAGCAACCTGGGGAAGGTATTCTGCAGCATCCTAAACAGCCGACTGCAGAACTTCCTCAGCGAACACAACGTTCTGAGCAAGAGTCAAATTGGATTTACACCACGACACCGAACTGCTGACCACATCTACACCCTTCACACTCTCATTAAGAAACATGTTCATCAAAACAAGAATAAATTTTTCTCTTGTTTTGTCGACTTCAAAAAAGCATTCGACTCAATCTGGCACAGTGGTCTGTTCCTAAAGCTAATTGAAAAAGGTATAGGGGGGAGAATCTATGACATTATTAAAACAATGTACATAAATAATAAATGTGCTGTAAAGATCAACAACATGGAAACAGATTTCTTCCTCCAAAGCAGAGGGGTGAGACAGGGCTGCAGTCTCAGCCCCACCCTGTTTAACATTTATATTGACGAATTTGCTAAATCACTTGAACAGTCGGACATCCCTGGCCTCACTCTCTCTGACACAGAGATTAAATGCCTTCTCTTTGCAGATGATCTGATACTGTTAGCTCCATCTAGAGAGGCATTACAGCAGCAACTGGATCGTCTGCAAAACTTCTGTGAGACCTGGGCCCTGACAGTTAACCTGGAGAAGACCAGGGTCATGGTCTTCCAGAAACGAGCCAGATGTCAGGGAAACCCAAACCAAAAGTTCGTGCTGGGCTCTGCTGACATTGAACTCACACATAATTACACATACTTAGGACTCAATATTAGCTCTACAGGAAACTTTAATCTGGCCATTAATGAACTAAGAGACAAGGGAAGAAGGGCTTTTTACGTCTTAAAGAAGTCCTCAGTTATTGATATACCCGCTAGAGTCTGGCTCAAAATACTCCACTCTGTAATTGAACCCATTTTGCTGTATGGTAGTGAAGTATGGGGCCCTCTTACAAATCAAGATTTTGAAAAATGGGACAAACACCCAATAGAAAGCCTGCATACTGAGATCTGTAAGAGCATCCTCAGAGTCCAGAGGAACACCCCCAATAATGGATGTCGAGCTGAATTAGGACAATTTCCCCTTTTAATTCGGATACAAAAAAGAGCCATCAAATTCTACCAACACCTCAAGGCCAGCGAGCCCAGCTCCTACCACTACAACCCTGCAGTGCCAAGAGGAGAGCAAAGAAGGGAGTCCCCTCAGCCAGCTGGTCCACCGGCTCAGCGCCAACAGCTCAGGGCACCAAGACCGCCCTCACACAATCCGGCCCCACCAAATCATAACTAAAGAAAAAGACAATTACATCAACTATTGGACATCTGCAACCAAAAACCAAAGCAAACTCCAGTGCTATTCGGCCCTAAACAGACAATACTGCATGGCAGATTATCTGAGCTGTGTCACCGACCCCAGACTGAGGAAGACGTTGGCTATGTACAGACTCAGCAACCACAGCCTGGCCATAGAGACAGGCCGACACAGGCAGACCTGGCTGCCCAGAGAGGACAGACTGTGCCCCCACTGCACACAACGCGAGGTGGAGACTGAGCTGCATTTCTTAACCTCCTGCCAGCTATACCAGGACATCAGGGACACATATTTTCCACGAATTGCGGACACACAGAGGGACTTTGAGACACTGGACCCCACGCAAAAACTCCCATACCTGCTGGGGGAAGTCCAGCAATGTGCAAACACAGCTGGAAGATTTCTGTACTGCTGCGACCAGAGAAGGACGTCCAGAGGACAAGATGAACTTTGTACATGTTGATTATTATTATTATTATTATTGTTATTATTGTTGTTATTATTTAATCTTCTTGTATTTTATGTTAAACATTTATCTGTGCTTTTACACGCTTTGGCAATGTAAACATGTTTCCCATGCCAATAAAGCTGAATTGAATTGAATTGAAATTGAGAATTGAATTGAGAGAGGCAGAGAGAGCAGAGAGAGACAAGAGAGACGAAGAGAGACAGAGAGACAGAGAGAGAGAGAGGCAGGAGAGACAGAGAGAGGCGAGAGAGGAGAGAAGGCGGAGAGAGACGGAGAGAGACGGAGAGAGACAGAGAGACACAGACAGAGAGGACAGAGAGAGAGACGGAAGAGAGAGAGAGACGAGAGAGACAAGAGAGACAGAGGAGAGAGAGAGAGAGAGACAGAGAGAGGCGAGAGAGACGGAGAGAGGCAGAGAGACGGAGAGAGACGAGAGAGACAGAGAGACACAGACAGAGAGACAGAGAAGAGACGGAGAGACAGAGAGACGGAGAGACAGAGAGAGACGGAGAGAGACGAGAGAGACAGAGAGGACGGAGAGACGAAGAGAGACAGAGAGACAGAGAGAGACGAGAGAGACGAAGAGACAGAGAGACAGAGAGAGGCGGAGAGAGACAGAGAGAGACGGAGAGAGACGGAGAGACAGAGAGAGAGACGGAGAGACAGAGAGAGACGGAGAGACTGAGACGGAGAGAGACAGAGAGAGACGGAGAGAGACGAAGAGAGACAGAGAGAGACAGAGAGAGACGGAGAGAGACAGAGAGAGACGAAGAGAGACGGAGAGAGACGGAGAGAGACAGAGAGAGACAGAGAGAGGCGGAGAGAGACAGAGAGAGACAGAGAGAGACGGAGAGAGACGGAGAGAGACAGAGAGAGACGGAGAGACAGAGAGAGACGGAGAGACGGAGAGAGACAGAGAGAGGCGGAGAGACAGAGAGAGGCGGAGAGACGGAGAGAGACGAAGAGAGACGGAGAGAGACGGAGAGAGACAGAGAGAGGCGGAGAGAGAGACGAAGAGAGACGAAGAGAGAGACGAAGAGAGAGGCGAAGAGAGACGAAGAGAGACAGAGAGGCGAGAGAGACAGAGAGAGACAGAGAGAGACGGAGAGAGACGGAGAGAGACGGAGAGAGACAGAGAGAGACAGAGAGACGGAGGGTTTCTTGGGGTGGATGGTGATGTTTGTCTCCTGCAGTCGCCTCATCAGTATGTGTGAGAGTGCAGCTCCTCTCTCATCTCTATTCTGAGCCGATAAACTGCAAGCTACCTTTCTCTGCCAGCTTTAACCACACACACACACACACACACACACCCACACACCACACACCCACACACACACACACACACACACACCTTTAAAGGTCTGCCAGAAACCTGCTCCTCTCTCCATTCAAGAGGGCCCTTTGCTTTGCTCCTGCACCTCCTGCATCTCCTGCACCTCCTGCACCTCCTGCACCTCCTTCACCTCCTGCACCTCCTGCACCTCCTGCACCTCCTGCACCTCCTGCACCTCCTGCACCTCAGTGTGTGTTGTTGTCAGTGTTGTCAAAGTTTTCGTGCTGGAGCGTTTGAATGTAGCAGTTTTTACGGTTCTTCCTTTCTTTTGTGGAGTGAATGCACGGAAGAATCTGTGGAGATAGAAAGAGGGAAAGAAAAGGCAGATTAGTTGCGGAGTGGAGGAATATAATTAGCCCGGGCAGCAGAAGGGGATTTGTGCTCTACCGGCTGCCCTCTGCTCCCCCCTCCGTCCTCCTCCCCTCTAGCTGTCAGTAGGTCTGCATGTGCCATCACAGTGTGAGGAGCAGAGCCGGACCCATTAACACCTCCTCCAGTGTTTGTTTCAGGGTCTATGCAGACAGTGACTCAGCTTTTTTTTTAGGTTTGTTTTGGTTCTGTCTGCTTTGCGCTGTGCTCAGTCCCCAGTGTGGCTCTGCAGAGGACAGCAGGCTTGTCCTATATGCAGCCAGTGCAGACGCCTCCTCGCAGATGCGTGTGAGAGCAGGTTGATCCCCTTCTCATGCCTGCATTCGGGAAACTGCGATTTGGAGTCTGTTAGAGTTTGCAGCGGAGCTTTGCAGGTGCAGTGAGGGGGTCTCTCTCTCTCTCTCTCTCTGTCTCTCTCTCTCGCTCTCTCTCTCTCTCTCCTCCCTCTCTCCCTCTCTCTCTCTCTCTCTCTCTCTCTCCTCTCTCTCTCTCTCTCTCTCTCTCTCTCTCTCTCTCTCCCCCCCTCTCTCTCTGGATGACAGAGTTTGTTTGAGTGTGTGAGACTAGCAGCAGCCTGCTCTCATGTCTCTGCACGAGTTTCTACGGGAGGGTGGTGAGGCGTCGTACCGGATCATGAATCGCCTCAGTCATCTGATCCAGAACCTGGACATCTCTGGATCTCCTTTCCCTTTCAGCCCCGGCAGTCGCAGAAACTCCTGGAGAGACTGGGATGGTAAGACCAAAGAGTGACTTTGCAGAGTTTGTCATTTTTATATATATGCGTGTGTGTGTGTGTGTGTGTGTGTGTGTTTCTGGCCACAGCTCTGCAGGGCATCATGCCCAGCGCCTCGCACACTGCGCTTCCTGTGGGCTTCCCTTGCTTCCCACTGGGCTGTTTCTGTGTCTTTCTAACAGTTTGTGTCTGTGCGAGTGCGTGACTGCGCAGCTTAAACAAGCCTCTTCAGTTTCAAACATACGGATCTCGGGCAGCTGCACTGTAACAGATTTCTTCAGCGAATGCAGAGAATTGCAGCACAGGGGACCTCACCAGCACCGAGCTGGTGCAAAGGAGTAGGAAGTGCTGATTAAAGCTGCTGAGTGTTCAAGCCGGTGTGTCCTCTCAGCCGGTCTGTGGCTGCTTTGAGACCTTGAGTTTGTGCCGATGCACAGAAAAGGACTTTCCCAGATCTCGCTAACACGCAGGGAGAAAATCATGGTGAGGAGAGCCAGGAGGAGTGCTCCTCAATGGGACAGTGGGATGCCGATGGTTCCACTTAAGCAACGTGAGTCCGGAGATAGTATGGATGATATTTTTGTCTGTGTGTGTGTGTACCGTAATTTACTTTGTTTAGAAACAGCTGACTTTGTGTCGGTATCTGTGTGTGTAAGCTGTTTTCCAACAGCTTGCTGACACAGTGTGGAAATCTTGTTTTCGTGGGGCGGCCTCATCTCTCCCCAAGGTTGTCCTCAGATAGTTATGTTGTTGTATGCATGGAGGAATGTCACGGCATGTGTGCCAGTGGCAGTGATGGATTATACCTCTATGTATGTGCAGTACATCTATGTGTGCATGTTGTTCATGTCCGCTTTGTTTGTCTGCGCCTCGAGCTGCGTGGGGGTCTCGGAAAGTTCTTCTTTCTCCCAGGCTCTGTTTAAGTCATTAGCCATGAGGTGAATTCATAAGAGAGGAGCTGTTGCTGCGTCTACAGGCTGATGCCATCGGACACACACAAATGTTTCTGTGTGTCGGCCACACAAACATTTCTCTGCATGTGATTGATTCAGGCTACCTCGACTCTTTCCAACTGTCTTCGTTCTTCTTGGACGAATGCATATTGCAATCTGCAGCTGCTTGTGTTCACTCTGCATGACGTCTACTGTCCCTCATCTGTTCCTCATCTTAAAGAATTGTGGGATTGAATCGTGGATGTAAACAGAGCGATCACTCAGAGAGTCACAGTCTGACGGCTCGTCACCGTAAACACGTTTACTACGTCACATCTGATCCTGCAGGAGCAGCAGAGGGGTGGAGGTGGAGGTGGCAGCACCGTGACCAATGACACATTTCACAGTGTTTGTAGGTGGGAAGCCAGTGAGGGATCACCTCGTCTGTTGTTGATGGACGGTTTTAAAATATGAATTCAGTCCGCTCACACATATATTATTATAACTTATCAACCCAAATTGACACTGACTCCGGACTTGAGACGTCACTTAAACACAGAAAGTCTACACATGCAGTAGAGATGCAAAAGACCTGTTAATGAGTGAAATAAAAAAAAAATCGTGCAGTAAGTTAATTATTATTAATATTTTGTCAGGTAAAGGTGCACGGTCCCTCCTCCAGTTGTGGTCGTCTATAGCGCCTCCTCCATCCAAACATCCCATAGTTTTTCAAAAGGTGGAGCCTTTTTTTGTATATTAATAAAGGTTTAAAAAGTATAAATCCAGTAAGATGACATTTTGTTGCTGTGCAACGTTTCAACCCTTTAATGGGTCTCACTATGAAAAACAAAAAGTTGTCAGTCTGGCTGGAGAGACAAAGGTTGTCAGGGCTGGGCTTACCTTGACCTGCCTGTATTTGCCCTCCTGGCATTTTGAGCTTCTGGTGAATCCGTCTCTGAGTTAGAGGAAACGCAGCATACTCACCCACTGACTTTATATGAATGACTCGTTCTCTAAATCAGACTGCGAGCTGATCGTTGCTCTGTCCCTTTTGTTCGAGCCGCTCCTTCACTTTGAGCTGCGACCTGATGGCTCTCGTGTTTACCTGCCAAGGTTCACGACACCGATGACCTCGTGCAAACACGTGTGTTAAACACGACGCACAACACCCACACGAAGCTTCGTGGCCATGCACACGCTCGTGGAAGCGTGGAAGCACGCACATATGACACAATCAGCGTCTCTGGACTTGTATTTAGTGGATAATGGCTGAATTAGCGGACAGAAGAGTGTCTTTAAGCTTGTTTTGGCTGATTTATATCTTTTATACAACTCATTGAAATGGAATCTAAATTGCCACATTCTGTTGAGAGACAGCGTCTTTCTTTGAGAGCTCTCATTAGAATCGAGTCTTTCAGTGCGTTTGTAAGAATGGACTCTTTCTGAGTGGCTGTAAACTAGAATAGGGGCTTTGAATGCTATAGTTTGTGAATGGTCAAATGGAGATGCAGGCAGTGTTTGAATGGGGCTGGTCAGAATGGAGGCTTTGTACCTTTGGACCACGTCTCCTGAGATAAGGCAGGCGAGGAGCTCCAGCTTTGTTGGTGTAGGTAAATGAGCTGCAGCTCTGCAACGAACTGTGATGCATAACTTTTCTGTCTGTAGCCTTCAAACGCAGTCAGACCTGGATCTCCTTTAGAGGTCAGAATAAATCATACATTATCAGGTTGGAGGCATTGCTATCCAACCGGGAGGGGTCAGGTAATTGTCCTTTTTTTTTAAGGGGAGGGATAAGGCTGGGTGAGTCAGGAGGGTGGAGTAGAGTGCTACACTGTAGCTTTTGTCTGCAGGAAAGGTAACCTGAGGTTGCATTAGGAAGTCCCCCAGTTACTAAGTGACGACCTGCAGGCTGACACGGAGCGAGAGCTGCATGTGGAGTCAGTCAGGATGAGAGGGAAACTGTTCTGGTGAAACATTTTTTGGAAAGCTGCATGGAAGAAGTGTTGCAGAGGGGGAGCGAACAAGAAGCAGAGCGGGACGGCAGGATGGGAGGAGAGGAGATGGCAGATTCAGGCTTCTTGATGGAGGAGGACGTCGAGGTCCAGTTAGACTCTGGGTTCTACATGGAGCGAGTGAGCGTGAGCTCAGGCGGAGAAGAGTCGGACTGGTTTGTGACTGCAGGACGCAGAGATTATCTGATTGCCGGTGATGAGCAAAGCGAGGGAAGAGGAGTCAAAAGGAAGGTGAGATGGAGGCTGACACGGGGTCAGAGGAGAATGAAGAGACTGACGCAGAGAGAGGAGGTGCAGAGGTGGATGATCGAGCTGAAGAGGAAAACATGGATGTGAGTTTGTGGCCGGTGGAGCAGAGCGGTGGTCACGTGCGGATCTCTCTGGAGGAGGTGCAGACATACTACAGATTCTCTCGCTGCTGCCGCTGGCTGATGTGTGGTAGGTGACAAAATGATTCTCCCCCCGTCACAGTCTGTGTTACAGCTCTGTTATCTTAACAGCACATCCTCCACCTGCCCTCGCCTCGTGTTAGGATTGGGAAAACATTTGCTACTTGGCCTGTTTTTAATTATGGGCTGTGTTTCCATCTGTGTGCTGGGTAAACTCATCTTTATCTTCTTCTGTCTCCAGTTTGTGGAGTATTTATATCCTTATTTCTTTATTGTAAAGTCTGGATGATTGTTAACCATCACCATAAACATGACCTTCTTGAACCCTCTAACCCCTCGGCTTGCTTCATCATATTATGGACTCATCTGTCACTCCATGGCCGTAACTGTAAGCCCCTTATCCCCACTTGTTGCCCTCCCCCATCTCTGTCTGTGGGTGTCCATCCTGTTCCAACCCCCGACTCTGAAGTCCAATACTCAGAGTGCAAAATATTTTTTCTATCCCAAACCATAATCAGCAGCTTCAGTTTCAGAACATTTTGTTCGTGGGTGTCAGTTCCTCAGCTCCCTCCTGTTTAATCTGTGTCAGTAGTACCAGGCGGTCCAGGTGTGTGACTCTGACCCACTAACGTTTGACTCGTCACCCACAAACGTGATCGCGATGAGGACACTAATCCTCGCCGTTAAGCCTTTTAAAGAACATTAGCGTCTCAACCAGCAGGTGTGTGTGTGTGTGTGTGTGTGTGTGTGTGTGTGTGTGTGTGTGTATTAAAGTTTGTAAAGATTTTCTTTATTCTATTACAAGGTTAAAAAACTGAATGATTTAGCATCTTCTGTTTTTTTACGGTAAAAGAAAAAAACGCAATAACGGTGTAACCTTTTTCTTAATATTACGGTAAACGGATGTTAGTACTGTTGATTTCATGTTTAAGTTTGGCATTCTGTCGTATAACTCACATGAAAAACAGTATGAATGCTGTTTAAAATATATTTTACTGTATACATTCATACGATACGATACGATAATACTTTATTGATCCCACAACGGGGAAATTCACTTATTACAGCAGCGGAAGGAGGGAAAAACACAGTGTACATATTTACAGATTTACAGAAAGTACTAGGGTATTAATATAATGTGCAGTGAGTATAATGTGCAGATTACTTTTTTCTTTTACTGTCATTGTTTTTCACTGTATAAAGACTTATTTTTTTAAAGTGTATCTACCACCCAATACTATGCAGACTGGTATCAGTGAAGTAATTATGTAATTATTTTCAGTGACCTTCCCTCTGTAATTCTTGTTTTCCTGTTTCCTGATGTGGCCAGTGTGTGTCCATACATACAGACTGAGTTTCACATTAGATACATTAATACTCAGCGATACTTGCTCACGTACAAACAGAAAGTTCAGAGTAGATTGGTTTCACTGTTAGGCTCCTCTCCCTCTCTGATGGCCAGAGGGGCAGTTATTGATTGTATAATACTGTAAGTGGATGATTTGACTGTAGAGAGTCATTGAAACTTAAATCTTTCATCTTCCAGGAGGGGACTTCTCAGTAACAGAATAGCCTCTTTCTGGAAACAAAGTCGAGCTGGCCTAGGTGGGGGTTGGTTTCTGATTTGATATGTGTGGGAGCTGCTGGTGGGCGAGGCGTGGCTGGTTGAGTAAGTGTGGCGGGGGTCAGAAAGTGGAAACTGACGGAGGTTTCTGTGTGAACTTGATTCCACGAGAGGCGTGTGAGCGCCTCCGAGCGCTCTGCAAGCGGCTAGACGGGCGCAGCTGAGGGTCCTCAGGCAAGAGAGCGACCGAGTTACAAACATCACACATGTGGTCATTTGTCTAGTCTCATTTCCTGACCTCTGCTGAGCGTGCACACCTTTGCTTGAGGTTAAACAGAAAAAGGAAGCTGTGTCTCACATAACATCTGTCTGTCAGTTGTCTCTAATCAATATTCATTAACTACAGATGTCAGAAATCGTATCCAGTCAGTAGAGGAGGAGGCTGATACAGAGAGGTCTGTAAGAATAAAACTGATTTTTCTAGCAGTGCACAAAGTTGTGAGATCAATAATGTTTGTTCAGCTACAGGTAGGTGTTTCATTTATAATGGATGAACTGGTGTTGCCACATCACAGACAGATTTCCAGTCAATGTGTAACTGAATAACACGTCAATCTGTGCGTCAGTCTCAGAGGCCTCCTGCTGTCCTGCTGCAAGATTTAAAAAAACAAAAAAAACACAGGTGAGCTGAAGCGTTTGTGATGTCACACAGGTGTTGTGATGTCATCCGTTCTTCTCGTAGTGATGTCGTACACTTTAAGGGCCTCAATCAGCTTCTTACTACGAGCGATGGGCTCCTACATGATGACGTTTCACTGGTTTGATTCATAGGTATAGTATCTCTGGTAACCTGTTGGTTACTGCAGACTCACTCATTCACACATTTTGTCTGTTTGTCTGGGAGGGATGCACCTAAAGTAATACATAAAGGTGTTTTACATGTGTACTGATGGGCAGGAGAGCGCTCTAAACTCACAGTAAAATGGTATAGTATAAAAGAATGTAGGGCACCAGTGACAGTGTAAAGGATGGACAGCGTACGCGTCACTTACAGGTTTTCAAAGCTTAAAATCTGTGTTTTTTGTACCAGTCTGTAAACAACACAGTTTTTTATGCTGAAGTTGGACATTTGAACATGGGGACTTATGGAGACTGACTCACTTCTGGAGCCAGCCTCAAGTGGACGTTAGAGGAATTGCAGTTTTTGGCAGGTTTTATTTACAGAGGTTGCTGCTTGGTTATCTTGTTGTTAACTTGTTTTAGCTTGTTGTTATTTTGATTTAGCTTGTTGTTATTTTGATTTAGCTCGTTGTAACTTGTTTCACTTCATTGTTAATTTGTTTTAGCTTGTTAGCTTGTTTTAGCTCATTGTTAGCTTGTTTTTGCTCATTGTTAGCCTGTTTTTGCTCGTTGTTAGTTTGGTGTTAGCTTGTTTTTAGCTTGTTGCTAGCTTGTTTTAGCTTGTTAGCTTGTTTTTGCTCATTGTTAGCTTGTTTCAGCACGTTGTTATCTTGTTTTAGCTTGTTGTTAGCCTGTTTTATCTTGTTGCTAACTTGTTTTAGCTTGTTGTTAGCTTGTTTTCGCTGGTTGCTAACTTGTTTCAGTTCATTGTTAATTTGTTTTAGCTTGTTGTTAACTTGTTTTAGTTTGTTGTTATTTTGATTTAGCTCATTGTTAACTTGTTTCACTTCATTGTTAATTTGTTTTAGCTTGTTAGCTTGTTGTTGTTCATTGTTAGCTTGTTTTAGCTTGTTGTTAGCTTGTTTTAGCTCTTTGTTAGCCTGTATTTGCTCGTTGTTAGTTTGGTGTTGGCTTGTTGTTAGCTTGTTTTAGCTTGTTAGCTTGTTTTTGCTCATTGTTAGCTTGTTTTAGCGCGTTGTTATCTTGTTTTAGCTTGTTGCTAACTTGTTTTAGCTTGTTGTTGGCTTGTTTTATCTTGTTGCTAACTTGTTTTAGCTTGTTGTTAGCTTGTTTTCGCTTGTTGTTATCTTGTTTCAGTTCATTGTTAGCTTGTTTTAGCTTGTTGTTAACTTGTTTTAGCCTGTTGTTAGCTTGTTTTCGCTTGTTTTAGCTTGTTGTTAGGTTGTTGTTAGCTTCATTTAGCTTGTTGTTAGGTTGTTGTTAGCTTGTTTTAGCTTGTTGTTAGCTTGTTTTAGCTTGTTGTTAGCTTGTTTTAGCTTGTTTTAGCTTGTTGTTAGCTTGCTTTCGCTTGTGTTAGTTTGTTTTAGCTTGTTTTAGCTTGTTGTTAGCTTGTTGTTAGCTTGTTTTAGCTCAGTACAGTTGTCATGAACGGGGAAATTAGCTACAGAGACCAAAACTGTTTTTTGTACCAGGCTGTAAACATGTTTATTTCTGCTGTGAAACATGGGGACTTATGGAGACTGACTCACTTCTGGAGCCAGCCTCAGGTGCGTTGGTTTAATTTTTAGAGGTTGCCTCTTGGGTTCCACATGCAAACACAGTGACATGGTCCTTTAAGTTCCCTGACAGACATGGCCAGCTGGATGCTCAAAGGAGACTGAAAATGCCAAAACCAAGACGACACACCTGAACGAATCCTGTCCACAAACTGTGTGTGTGTGTGTGTGTGTGGTGTGTGTGTGTGTGTGTGTGTGTGTGTGAGCAGTGAATGTCAGCGTGCCCTCAGGCCAAGTCACCTGATATCTCTAATTTCCAAACAAAGAGTAAAAGGCTCCTTGGTTTGTTCAGAGTGGAGTCAGCCGGCTCACAGTGAAGGGGCTGAGCCTGCGAGGACACCGATCCGTCAGGATAACATGGGATAAAGAGACGACCACGTCCATAACGATGATGGAGAATCACGTACGGTCCTCCGAGGTGGACTGAGCATGAATCCAGACTAGACGGACGTGTTGTTGGCTCCGTCACAGGACAGGTACGGTTTGGACAGAGTCTGCGTGTTGGCGGTACAGTTCTCCAGGATTACTCAATAATAATAAATCACAGTTAGGTTCCTTTCATACTGAATTCACATGTTCTAACTCTTCCTATGAAGTTTGAAATGCACGCCTTCTCTCATCTGATATATAAAGTTAGAGCGCGTTCTTATTTGTGAATGGTTAGGAGCTTTGCAAATAGCACTCCCGTTCTCTGGAGAACCGTTTTCAAGGTTCTCTGGGTGACTGAATGAGTTCTTTAAGTCACTATTTTAGCACTTTAGGTGCTTTGGAGAACCTTTTCATGCTCAGTAAACTTCATTTTGGAAAACAGTTTTTTTTTAAGTCGACTCTTTGAAGAACCAACAGGTGGAAGGTTCCCTGCAGAACCGCGGAGAACCTTCTGCCTTTTAACGGTGGAGGAACGGCATCGCCCTGCATAGAAGTGCAGATAGACGTTTGGCAGTGCTCGGGAAAGCAGGTCAAACAGAGTCACACTAAGACGAAAAGTCAATATTGTTCTTTAGTTACTTCGACTAAACCACGTTACAGTGTCAGACTCTCCCTGCATGCTCGTCCTACAGCTCGCTCGCCCTGAGCATCTTGGTGGAGCACTGACTGCTTTTAAATAAAAAAATTAGAGATTTGAGAAGCTGACATTTGACTGGATATAAAACACACACCTGCCTGTCTTTAAACATCTATTTGGCAGATGGTTCCAGGTTCTGATATGCACCATCAGATCAAATATTTGCACATTAAAATGCTCCATGGATTGATGACTCAAAGTGACTCACTTTATTTCCCTCGGGCTCACTGTGACGTCTTCTTAGTTTAGTTCTATGGAAACAACACAAACCTGAACCAACCAGTCAAATACAATGCAGACAAGATATTTTCAGATCAGATATATATTTCCCCTCCTGCATGAAACAGACTGCTACCCCCACATGTAAGGAGGAGATCTCCCACAGCTCCTTCACTCCAGCAGCTGACAGTCAGACCTGTGAGCGGCTGAAACAGGTTCATTTCCCCGGTGTGGCATCATTAAAGTCCGATCTGTCTGCACCTGTTTAGAACATCACACAGGTAATCAGGTCCACTAATAACAGGTGACAGTATCATGACCGGGGTGCCCTCGAGCAAGGAGTCAGTTTGAAGAACAATGAACACTCTCAGCGATTTTAGGGATTTATCTGCAATGCATCAACTCTTTCATGAACACAAACACGGCTCATCACTGCGTCTGCAGACGAAGCTTCACACAGAGTCCCAAACTGTAGATCTTGTTTTCTTCTGCAGAACAGGTTGAAGTGTGTGTGTGTGTGTGTGTGTGCATGTGTGTGTGTTTATGTTGTAAGCTGAAATAAATGTGATTTTGATGCCACATAGAACCAGACCCACGTCCACAGTAGTCCATTGTGTTCACTTTGCAGAATGTAAAATAAGAGAATGTGTTCCTTGTGTGTGTGTGTGTGTGTGTGTGGTGTGTGTGTGTGTGTGTGTGTGTGTGTGGTGTGTGGTGTGTGTGGTGGTGTGTGTGTCTGTGTGTGTGTGTGGCAGTAACAGGATAATGCTGCAGCAGAGGAGCTGCCAGTTTTCCTCCATCGATCTGTTTTGCCTCTCTCTCATATTGAACTTGAACTGTGGCCAATCTTCATTCACTGTTTATGTTTAATGCATATTCATGAGGCCGGGCAGCTGCCTGACACACACGTGTCTCAACACTCAGTGTTTTCCTCGTGTTACTGTAACAGTGTAATGATCTATGAAGGGAAGCAGCCCTCCATGCTCCACGAGTGTCTGCTGGTTGATCCCCAGAATCTCTGCTACTAAATCTGATTATTAATCCTCACGGAGGCTGGAGAGCTGTTAAAGATCGAGTAAGGGGTCCTACACGCTGTGCGATACAGGGAGTCCTCTCTGTATTAATTGATGCTGTCCATCACTGATATCTGACCTTCTGTCTTTCCTCCAGATGAGATCATGCAGCTGGACAGCAGCCCCCTCCGTGCTGCCGATATCACCCCCGAGCTGAAGAGGCAGTTCGCCTTCCTTTCAGGTAACACTCTGACTGTCTCTGCCTCCGTTCATCTGCTCCCTGCCAGCTTATCTCTTCATTAGCACGCCCTATCTCTCATCTCCGACATCCGAGCAGCGTCTTTATTGAGCTGCATGTCTGTCAGTGATGTGGCGCTGCAGGAAAACAGGACGAGCAGAGTCAGTAAATATTGGCCCTAAGCTGTCACTGTGACTCGGCGCTGCATGTTTGAAACTCGTGCACAGGATAATATCTGTGGCTGTCACACACTCCCTTCCTGTAATTTACTCGGCGTTTCCGGCCCCTTCTTTATATTTAACCCCTTCCTCGTCATTTTTTTCACCAGCATTTTCACGGCTCCAGCTGAATTTGACTGAAAATCACGTCAGGAGTCAGTTCAGTCGATGCTGACTCGTGCAATTCTGAAGAATCTGTATTTTGCATGCAGAAAAATGTCTGTCGTCTGTCTGTCTGTCGTCTGTCTGTCTGTCTGTCTGTCTGTCTGTCTGTCTGTCTGTCTGTCTGTCTGTCTGTCTGTCTGTCTGTCTGTCTGTCAGTTCATCATTTAAGCACACCGCTGATTGCCTCTCTCATCTTTTCCATGAGTCATTCCACCACTCGCTGTGTGCCCAGGCTCATATCAGCTGTTATCTCCTGGCAGTTACACTTTGCTATGCAAATACAGTATCTGCTGTTTCCCTTTTCCTCTTCTTCCTCTTTGCCACTGTTCCCTGTTAAACGTCCGGATCATCATGACACATTTTCATCACACACAACCACGAGTGTCTATTCACGATATTTGAGGCATCTCTGACGAGGATTGCCAGATATTTGTGACACTAATTATATCATTACAGTGTTGAAGTGTGTGTGTGTGTGTGTGTGTGTGTGTGTGTGTGTGTGTGTGTGTGTGTGTGTGTGTGTGTGTGTGTGTGTGTGTGTTGTGTGTGTGTGTGTGTGTGTGTGTGTGTGTCAGAAGTGGCCTTGTGGCTGCAGCAGAGTCGGGAACCATTTTGCAGACAAAGATCTAAACCATGACCGTGCACTTGCTGTTGCTATAGCGATGAGAGAAGAAAAGGACAGACGGATTGATATTCTGGTCGCATGCGCTGACAGAGCAGCTGTCCACATGGTGTGTGTGTGTGTGTGTGTGTGTGTGTGTGTGTGTGTGTGTGTGTGTGTGTGTGTTTCACCTCTGCTTTCATCATTGTTTTTTTATTCCTACTTGAACAGTTGTTGTCGTAAAGTTGTGAGTCAGTCTGATTCTGACTCCTACACTACATGATGAACACACACAACTTCCCAGCGCGAGGTGGGCGGAGCTCTGTTTGAAAAATGGTGATGTCACAAGCCTTTGTATCAGCCAATCAGGATTTAACAATATTTTAAATTAAAATCTAAGGAGACAGACGATGAAGAGATCAAACAGCATCGACACAGACCAGAGGAAACATTAATTACAAATGTTACCTCTGTTTAATTCATGGGAATTATTCACGAAGAGGTCGGGATAACGAGATAATGACACTTTTTTATTTTAAATCAGCTCTTTACGTTTGTCGTGTATTGTTCCCTTTTCAAACATTTACATATTTCTTATATAGACTGCATCATCTGTTGTCATCACAGATTAACTTTAACATCAGTGCTGCCCCCATGTGGCAAATATGACTGTGTTATACTGTATACAGTAAAATACAGTCATTTCAAAACCTGTATTTATATTTAAGTTTAAGAGAATTAATACAGAATAAAGTATTTTATATTAGAGACTTTTGATTGTACAGTAAGACACTATTATTTCATGACGACATACATACAATATTTTATTGTATACAGTCATATTTCAAAACCTTTATTTATAGGAAATATTAAGGGGATTTATACAGAAAAAGTATTTTATAGAGACTGTTAAATGTACAGTAAGACAATATTATTTCATGACAAACCTCTATATGACATACATACAATATTTTCATGTGAGTAATATGGAAAAATATCAAACTTAATGAAATCAACAGTACTAACATCCATTTACCGTGATATTCAGAAAAAGGTTATATTGAAGAGTGTTTTATTGTATACAGTCATATTTCAAAACCTTTATTTATAGGAAATATTAAGGGGATTTATACAGAATAAAGTATTTTATATTAGTGACTGTAAAACCTTTATTTGTGCGGCACTCATGTGGTATCTTCATGTCAGTTTTATGGTAAAATATTGTTGGATACACAATAAAACTCCAGCTGTACTAACATCCTTTTACTGTGATACTATCAAATATTACAAATTTGTTTTTTTACCGTTAAAAACTGTTAACTGTAGGCGACAGGAAACATTTTCAGACTGACAGCATGAAATCTCTGTGTTTAAATGTCTTTGTCTTTGCCTCATACACAGTCTGACACTGTCCTGTATTTCAGACGTGTAACATCCAAACAGACGCAGATCACGTGTGCATAACTTCACCGTGTTCAAAGTGTCTGCGTTCGTCTTTCTTCTGTTTTCCAGGAGGTCGAGGAGACAATGGCAGCCCCGTCATTGTGTTCCCAGAGTTCCCTGCGTTTGGAGACGTCACGGACAGAGAGTTTCACAACGTGTTGACCTACCTGACGAGTGTGCCCAGGTAACACACACACACACACACACACACACACCACACACACACACACACACACACACACACACACACACACACATCCTCATTCCTTCTTTATCAGCTCTTTGCTGTGTGGACTCTGTGTCTCCAAAGACATGCAGCTGTCTGCCAGTAGGTGGCAGCGGATACTTAAACACAGTTTCATTGCATGCACATGAAGAGCTGTGACACCTTTAATAATAAGATCGACATTTAATAACCCTGAAGTCTTCATCAGTGTGCTGCAGATAATCTGAATAATGCATGCAGAGTGTGTGATCTGAAGCGTTCACACATGTATCTGTATACAGGCCTTTTAAATAATCTGTCCGTGTAGCTGTTTTCATGCCACATACCCTTGAACCAATATAAATATTATTAAGTCCAGCTTATTATAAAGAGGACGCTGCAGGTCAGCATCATTTGCATCCATCATGAGTGTCTAAATTTACCTCCGGACTGTTGAAGCAGGATTATCCACAGGGGCGATAAAGTGTTAAAGAGCCTCAAGCTGTTGTGCATACAGAGGCAGATGGTTTCCAGCTACCTGAGAGACCCACACACACACACCACACACACACACACAAACACACACACACACACACACCACACACACACACACACACACACACACACACACACACACACACCACACACACACACACACACACACTCCACAGCCAGCAGCTCATGTCCTACAATACAACAACAAGAGTGTGTTATGACCTTGAACAGCTGCTGCTGCTTCACTTCAAATCAATATGTGATGTCAGACATATCTGGATCTTAATTCATTTACTTGAGACTTTGCATCAGTAAATAAATTAATATCCAAGTCCTTTGTCTGACCATGTTTCAGATACGTTCATGCATGGGTCTACTGTAGTTTCAGGTATTGGTTTTATGGTAACGAGGCACAGTCGACACACACTCTGCACTCGGATCTGATTAATCTGTTTTTAATTTAATATACGAGTGCTCTCACTGTTCTGCTCTGTTCAGTACAGGAGGAGGATGATGTGGAGGAGGATGAGGAGGATGAGGATGAGGATGAGGAGGATGATGTGGGATGTGGATGAGGAGGAGGGACAGTAGCTGCATGTGTGTTGTTATGTCTGCACATGTACTCATGCAGCAAATGTCCCCTCATCACTGCGTTGCGATTAGGCCGAGCTGTTTCACAACTCACAGCTCACAACGCTTAACGTGTTCCGAGAAATCCAATTATTAAGAAATCACTCGTGCGTGTGCAGCAGCAACATCCCCGCGCAGTCTCTGAATGAATATTTAAATAGTATGTATATTACAGACTGTTAACTGTAAGATTTAATGTTACATTTTACCGTCTTTTACTGTCATGGTTTGGCAGTTTTTCACCGTAAAATCTATGGAATATGGAAAATTTATGGAATAAAACATCAACAGTAAACTTGAAATCAACAGTACTAATATCGTTCTCCTGTAATATTAGAAAAGGGTATACTGTATTTATTATGGTAAAATTCTAGCAACCTCAGTTGCCAGTATTTTACGGTAAAAACATTTTTTCTCCACAGTCATATTTTATAGCAAAACCCTTATTTATACTTATTTTTAGCGAGTTTATACAGAATAAAGTATTTTATATCAGAGGCCGTTAATCTTACAGTAAACACTGTAAGTACTTTACTGTTTTATACAGTATTCATGTTAATTATACGGCAAACAGTGTTTCTTATTTGCAGACGTAAAACTTACCGTATTTATGGTAAAATAATAAAAAGCCTTAACTGTAAGATCAACAATATCCTTTTACCATAATATTAGAAAAAGTAATACTGTGTAAATTACCACAGCTGGAAGTTTCTTTTTCACTGTTTTAACAATTAACTTATAAATAACAAGATTTTGGTTTATTATTGAATTTATAAAAGTGTGAATGGTCTTCTCAGCCTCTCATCTCTGCAGCAGTAAATGTCTTAGAGGCAGATAAAAAAGAAGCTCTTGTCCCATCTCCTCCTCTTCCTCCTCCTCCTCCTCCTCCTGTCTGTGCGAGTCTGTGTAGATGACTGAGCGCAGAGCAGAGGAGTGTGTGATGGAGGAAGAGAGGAGAGGTGGTGCTGTGGATGAGAGGCAGACATGGATGAACGATCTGTATCAAACCCATGCTTACAGTAGGATGGTCCCACACACACACAGACACACACAGACACACACACACACACACACACACACACACACACACACACACACACACACACACTGTAAAGACCTGCTGACTGGCTGCCGGAGCTGCTCATCACTCTGCAGCCGTCCTGTGATAGGCTCGTGTCTCGGCAGCTTCCAGCGTCCATTGGACGGCTGGTAGATGCAGTGCAGTGAGAGGGGACCGGCTGGATGCTGTGATGGTCTAATTTATATCTGCCTCCCTCTCCTTCAAACATCACAGCACACTGGGATCTACCTCTGAGACATGTCCTCCTCTCCTTCTGTGCTTTTATTCTGTCCTTGCCGTCCCAAGGACTGCTCTCCTTCGTAGGTTTAGTACTTGCAGAATGGTGGACGTGAAAACAAACACTCGAAGATTACTTGGATATCTGTGCATCATGTTTTGGAGTCTGTCACTGATCCTTGGTGGTGTATAAACCATAAAGCCCTCCTCTCTCCTGGGACAGCAGTGGAAGGGGAGGCGTGGGGGGAGAACTCGGGGAGGGTGGTGGTGCTGGCTGGAGGCTGAGGGCCAAGAAACCTGCAGGTGCTTCACAGCATCCCCCTTTATGGACGGCACCAGCTGCCTGAGAAGATAAAGCAGCTCGACTAAACATTTACTGTGTCACTGTGCATGCAGCGAACCCGAACTACATGTATGTTTTGGAGTTTTTTTGTGTTGCAGTGTGAGTTTTCTGTTTCATGTCAGTGTGAGGTCGAAGTTGTTAAATCACGCTGAGTACAAACAGACCACTGCTGCCTCTGTGTGTTCCAGTTTGTCCTCGACGGACGTGGGTTTCATCCTGGTCATCGATCGCCGGCAAGACCGATGGGCAGCCGTCAAGGGGACCCTGCTTCGCATCGCAGTGAGTTGGTCTTTGTGTGTGTGTGTGTGTGTGTGTGTGCGCGTGCACTAGGTTGCACCCTCAGCCACAGGAAGAAGACGTCTGTCAGCATCCCCATCTCCCTCTCAGCTCCACCATAATATCATGGAGGGGGCGGGGGGTTAATATAAAGCAACCCCATCCTTGAACTCTCTCCCATCACCATCGCAGCCTGCCATGTGTTTCCATAGCTACAGGGACAAATAAACAGCCACATGCCAAAAAGACAAAAGGGAGATGATGTTCCTTTTGTTCACTCGTTTGTTTAAGTGTCATCATTTATTCATCATCGCATGAACTACGACTAAGAACAACAAACATATTTACACAGAATTAAGCTGCTTAAATAATAAATACAAACACTCCCGTCCTGTGCAGCCTGCGAGCATATTTACTTTGAGTCATGTGTTTTGCAGAAGCAAAAAACCGTCTCCCTTCCTCTCAGCGTTTCATGTATCATCCTACCATTGTTTCCAATGCTGTTTTATGCTTTATTACATGTTTGCTGGAGATGGAGGACGATGCTGCAGTGGCAGAGCATCAGAAGTAATCAGGGTCTTTCCTCAGGGAATCACACACAAACCTCTCTCAGTGTTTTGGGCTCAAACAATGAGCAGGTGACTAACACCATTAATCTCTGCCGGTGCCGTGCAGGCCTGTTTATCGCTGTCGACACACAGGAAGCAGAAGAAGGTTTGCATTTCAAAGGTTTGAAGAGGAGAGAGGGATACACGAGAAGATGAGTCTGAAGAGACAATGAGAGATGACTATCGCCAACCGTCGTCTCGAGGGACATGGGAGACCACATCGCTCATTTCAAATTAAATCAAGCTTTATTAATCCCACAAGGGGGGACATTTACAGGCTGACAGGCTGGTAACAGGGGACATTCAGTCATCCCTGCAATAATAATGTCTGTCGGGGTGATTCAGCCAGGCTGCTAAATGGATGATGATGAAAGCTGACTCATGTACATTGAGCTCAGAGCGTACGCTGATGTGTCCACTCGTGGATGAGGATGCTGAACGTTTACGCTCTCAAACTACTTCCTTTGTCTTTTTGTGTCTGCGTGTGCACACTCGTGTGCACATGAGTTTGTGTTTCGGGCAGAGCTCACGTCGTTCGTGGTGCACGGCTGAGTTTGATCTGCTGACAGACAGAAAGTTTATAGACTGCTGCTAATTAAGTCCCTACAGCATGCACTCCTGCATGTCATTTATCTTTGGTGTGCGCCTGCGTTCGTCTCTCAGCCCGGCCTCTCGTTGACAAGACACAAAGAACAAGTAGACCGTGACTGACAGGGACCACAGATCCCAGCCGCACGCTTCGATGCTGCAGTGAAAGGTTAAGGCTGGATATATAACAAAGACCAAAACCAACAGAGCTGTAGTGCGTCGCTCGATACTTTATGACTTCCCTGCTCAGTCTGTGGCTGAAGATGTAAATGTCTGGTTAAGATTTTTTTTAAAAGGTTGATTTTAGCAAACATTACTCATATACTCGAATCAGGGACAATTTTCAGCTGCAAATTTGGTGACTAACTGAGGATTTATTGCATATGTGGGATTGATTTAACAAAACTCCAGTGTCCGTGTTTGTCATCATGAAGGAACACAATCCATCAGAAGAGAGTGACTCACTCAAGTGTTTTTAACAGATTTTGGAGCTAAATGTCTAAAAAAAAGAGGTTTAAAATATGTCACGCTTTTGCTACACAAGAAATATTTAAAGAGATGTTTAAAAGACACGGAGCATAATCTTTCTCTGTCTCTTTGTTGTACGAGCGGCTGTTCTCACGGTTCTTCTCCGGGTTTTTGGCAGGTCAGCGAGGACAAACGCTGAATTGATTTATTAATTCCATTAACAGTCCTGAGCGGGTTTTTTTTTTTATTAACGATGTATTCATCGTCGTTTCTGCTTAGACCAGCATTCCCCAACTCACCCGGGGAAGAGCGGCCAACCCGTCGAACCGACCGCTCGGGTCATTAGCTAATTAAAGTTGCATTAACAATTGCATTGCCTCAGGAGGCGGAGATCAGTGTCCATCCTCTACCATCACCCGACTGCTTTCACAGCAGTACTTAGGCTGTCAGTGGGCGTCAATCGTGGCATTTTAATTTGACTTTTATTGGTTCTATTGGCTGAGCGGAGCATAATACAGTAAATATTACAGGGTATGTTGTTATAAAAAGCATCTAGCTATTTCATTTCTGCTTAGTTCAGACTTGTTTTACGCTGAGTGTGTTTGTTAGTTTCTTTTGCATCATTCCAAGTCAAAGCTTTCCGTCTCAGCGAGGTGAATCCATGTGTCTGCTCGCATGCATGAGTCAGTGGCGGCTCCCTCTACCTCATTATTCCTGCAGAAGCATCTCAGAGGACATGAAGATTAATGTCCCCGCCACACGACGGTGCCCGACATCCCCCACGTCTCCCATTCCCTTGTACTCCACGTTCACGCCTCAGTGTGTTTGAGCGAGTTTTCACATGGGACGCAGAGAGTCGGACAAAGGAAGCGTGATGTATAATTGACTCAGGGTGGACAGTCTTCATCTACTCTCTCATTCCAGGGCTCCTTCCCGGGGAACCTCCAGCTGGTTCTGGTTCTGAGGCCCACCACCCTCCTGCAGCGTGCACTCTCTGACATCCTCTTCAAGTTCAACAAGGATGAGTTCAAGATGAAGGTGCCGGTGCGTACAGTCAACAAAGATTTCACTACGCCGCTCGCTGAAACGTGTGCAGGTGTGTAATAGCTTCAGGTGTTTCTGTTGCAGGTGATCATGCTGAGCTCAGTGACTGAGCTGCACTCCTACATCGACCGCTCTCAGCTGACCCAGGAACTCGGGGGAACGCAGGAGTACTGCCACGAGAAGTGGATCTCTCACCGCACTGTATGTAGCATTGACAACATAACACTGCTCCATCATCGCGAGGTGTTATATCGTACAACAGCAGGTCATGGCCAGACTCCCTTTTTAGGTTTTGACACTAATAATTAATGTGCACAAATCTCTGGAATTCAAGGATTCAAGGTTAAAACATTTCCCTTAGGCAGCTCAGCTCCTTTGTTTTCGATTAATCAAGGTGCTCCAACCTGTCGAGGTACATCCAACCTGTCGAGGTACATCTGAGACACATGTCCACCATGTCAGCTCGCTGGGTTATCACCTGGGCACGATCCTGGTGGTCCATTTATGACCTCAACTTGTTTTTCTGAACTCTTGGCCTCAGTTTCTTGCCTCAGCTCCATATGAAGGCTGACGTCTGTCAGGACAGCCTCACAGGGAAGTTAAAGTTGCACCATCAGTTTGCAAACTAATCAAACTGTGGTCATAGAAATGTGTCAAATAAGTGAAAGAAACAGAAACTTTGTGCATGTAAAAGATGAAGACAAACACAAATTAAGTAAAACGGGAGACACAGAGAATTATAAGTTTACTTCAGGCGACCCTTACTCCGTCTCACACACACGTCAACACTGTGATGAAGATCTTGGTTCTCATGAGCGCGCTTGCTGACGTCTTGCTTGTGTCTCGTGTGCGTCAGGCCATCGAAGGCTTCGCAGTGATGGTAAAGAAAACTGCACAGACGCTGCAGTCGTTTGGGACGGAGCTGGCTGAAACCGAACTCCCCAGTGAAATCCAGGCCACGACCGTCCTGCTGAGCACACACACCACCAAGAAAGAAAAGATGAAGGTAGCACCGTCAGCATGAACGTTACATATCTACAGTATATCAGGCGTGTAATGTGCGATGTGTTTGGATGATATCTCTCCGTCTGTCTGCAGGGGGATCTGCTGGTGGCTCTGGGTCAGGGCAGCAGGCTGCTGGAGAGCATCAACGAGCCCGTAGTGAGAGACCCCGACCACAACATGAACCAGGATGAGCTGGAGAACCTGGCTACAGTGCAGAGGTTAGAACCGCAACAGATGGCAGAGCTTCAGGACATTTCACCAACTGATTAGGAGACTTTTAGAAGGTTTAAATCTGGACCGGACTAAACTTGAACAGATCTACAACTAAGTCCAAGACCCTTGAAGAAATATGACGGGGATGACTGAGAACCTTCACAGAAAACTGATTAATAGAGCTCCTTTAAAATAACCATTACATGATACACACTGGAGTCATTTTACGTTGAGTGTCACGACCATGTTCTCAAGGCCTTTGCCTCGTCTCGGTCTTAGACAAAGAGGACTCAGGATTTTGGTTCAAGACCGTTAACTGTCTGGGAGGAGACATCAGAGAATATTACGTGACGCTTAATGAGGTAACTCAATGTAGCAACCACGCTTCACCCAAAGAGTTTTCATGAATATTAGCTACCTAAGTCTGTTTTATACTGTCTGGTCTTGGTCTTGCTCTCCATGCACTCTGGTCTTGGTGTTATCTTGGTCTCGATGCACTCTGGTCTTAGTCTTGTCTTAGTCTCCATGCACTCTGGTCTTGTCTTGGTCTCCATGCACTCTGGTCTTGTCTTGGTCTCCATGCACTCTGGTCTTAGTCTTGTCTTAGTCTCGATGCACTCTGGTCTTAGTCTTGTCTTAGTCTCGATGCACTCTGGTCTTGGTCTTGTCTTAGTCTCCATGCACTCTGGTCTTGTCTTGGTCTCCATGCACTCTGGTCTTGGTGTTATCTTAGTCTCGATGCACTCTGGTCTTAGTCTTGTCTTAGTCTTGATGCACTCTGGTCTTGTCTTAGTCTCCATGCACTCTGGTCTTGGTCTTGTCTTGGTCTCCATGCACTCTGGTCTTGTCTTGGTCTCCATGCACTCTGGTCTTGGTGTTATCTTAGTCTCCATGCACTCTGGTCTTGGTTTTGTCTTAGTCTCCATGCACTCTGGTCTTGTCTTGGTCTCCATGCACTCTGGTCTTAGTCTTGTCTTAGTCTCGATGCACTCTGGTCTTAGTCTTGTCTTAGTCTCGATGCACTCTGGTCTTAGTCTTGTCTTAGTCTCCATGCACTCTGGTCTTGGTCTTGTCTTAGTCTCCATGCACTCTGGTCTAGTCTTGGTCTCCATGCACTCTGGTCTTAGTCTTGTCTTAGTCTTGATGCACTCTGGTCTTGGTCTTGTCTTAGTCTTGATGCACTCTGGTCTTGGTCTTGTCTTGGTCTCGATGCACTCTGGTCTTGGTCTTGTCTTGGTCTCCATGCACTCTGGTCTTGGTCTTGTCTTGGTCTCGATGCACTCTGGTCTTAGTCTTGTCTTGGTCTCCATGCACTCTGGTCTTGGTCATGACTCAGTCTCAGTTTAGTTGGTCTTGACTACAACACTGGCTGTCACTGTTGTTCGTGGCATTTCCTGGGTTCGCTCTGATTGGTCCATGTGACGTGGTTTGTTGCTGTGATTTGTCCGTGGCTGTCTCAGCTCTGCGTCAGTGTGGTTGGAATAGTTTTTGGCACGGCAGTGTGTTGAGGTCAGTCAGTATTTTAAGCATCACTGCGGGCACTGATTCCCATGTCAGCCAGCATCAAGTCTACATAATACACAAACACAGAAAAATATCCAAACTCGTCAGTCAGTCTTTTATTTCTCTAACACTCTGTCTCTCTCTGCTCGTCCTTCAGGCTGCTGTCTCAGCTGGACGAGACGGAGCGGGCTTTCGATGAGTTCTGGGTGAGACATCAGACCAAACTGGAGCAATGTCTCCAACTGCGCCACTTTGAGCACGACTACAGGGAGGTGAGTCCGAGCCTCGTCAGCTCAAACCGTCACATGATCTCTCTCTGTTTTGAAACACTGACTGTAGTATTTCTGCTGCAGGTGAGGGCTCTGCTGGATCAGGTGTCTGAGAAACTTGCGACCTTCTCTGAGGTGGGTATCAGCCCGGCCCACGCCGACCATATCTTCTGTGAACTCACCACCTATGAGGAGAGAGTCTGTGTAAGTAATACCCAACCACTCACAATTAAAGCTCTGTCTAACGTGGCATGAATAGGTGAACGATGCTTTTCTTTATTATGTGGTCTATTCTCATCAATGATTAATAATAAGTAACAAAGTTTCAGCAAGAGTCAAGAGGAATCTATAAAATGTAGCTTGTAATAATATCACTGTGTTCCAGATAAAGAGTGTACGGTGATGTTGGGCAATAAGAGACTGCAGTGATACTCAAATACATAAACCCAGATAGCAGACCATTGATTTAACATTGAAATATAAGATTGACTGTTCATTAGGTTTACACCCTGGAATAATAAAAGTTATTTCCATGATGAAAAATAGTTAAAGACAGAAATAAAATCATCAAATCGTTGTTTTATCATTGAAATAACATTAATTAAACCAATTCCCAACATTGAATCAACATTTATTCTCAACACTGAAAAAGAAAAGAATTATTAATGTTTTAATTCAATGTTATCTCTCTCCTTGAATATTCACCCTCAACAAAAACAAAACATTAAATCAATGTTGCCGTGATATCTGTGTCGTACTTTCTCCTTCACACATTCACACACTGACGGCGTCGGCTGCCATGTGAGGTGCCGACTGCTCATCAGTTTGTGGAGGGAAACCAACTCTACCTTACAGATACTTTGTTGATCCCTCGAGGGTAAAATTCTAAAGTTTTACGTCCGAAGTCTGAAATACAACCACACACACACAAAGGGCTCATAGACATGAAATTGTGGAGAGATGGTGGACAGATTGGGCACCCTCCATCCATGCTGGACTTGAACCAGCCACCCTCCATACTTAGGTCCAGCCACCCTCCAGTTCCCAAGCCAACTCCCTACGAACTCATCTGTATTCACTTTAGACAATATTTAAAATTTCTGATGTCCTAATCCGGATTTCAATCACGTTGATTGGCCTTGAATAATAGTTTAAAGAAACGCCTGTGAGGTTAATGACGTATCACTCTGTGCTGGTCTACAGGAGGTGCTGGACAGAGCCTCGTCGTTGGCTCGTGATGGAGACGAACTGATCCAGAAGTCGCACTATGCGGAGGACTCCATTCAGCCCAACTGCAGCGAGGTCAGAGCGCTCAGTGAGAACGTGAGCAGCAACCTGAGGGCCAAGAAAGACCACCTGCTCAAAGCCATGGAGCTCCACCACTGTTTGGAGAGGGTAAGAACATACGACACTCCGGGGCAGTCCTGGTCTTGTTTGAGGATATTTGACTGATTCTCCGTCCTCTGCTGTCTCCTCAGGCTTCTAAATGGGTTGATGATGGTATATACCTGCTGGCGTCGCAGCCAGTGGACAAGTGTCAGTCGCACGAGGGGGCTGAGTTAGCTCTGCAGGAGCTGGAGCGTTACCTGGATCACGCGGGCCAGAACCAGCTGACAGACCTCAGTACCATCTGGAGAGAATACGAGGCAGTGCTCAACCAGCAGTTCAGGGTAAAACGACCGACCAAAGAATGAATGTCCCCTCGGCGACCTTTAAATAATATGCTAACAGAGAAATGATGGTGTCACGTTGCATCAGGACCAAGTGGAGAAGGTGTTCCAGAAGCAGACGTCCATGCAGGAGATGTTCGACAAGAGGAGGGTCAGCCTGAAGAAGCTAGCAGCCAAACAGACCAGGCCGGTGCAGCCTGTAGCACCCAGACCTGAAGCCTTCATCAAATCCCCGCTCAGCTCGCCCGGTCAGTCTCCACACATCCACACATGGACCTTCAGTTTCACACGGTGCAGGGCCCGCTTCTCTGCAATAATGTTATTCACATCATGTGTAGCTCCATGAAGCGCACACTCATGGACGGCATTTTATCTGAAGAAATAGTTTGTATCAACAAAACAATAACCAACAATTTAAAGACAGGAATCCTCTAAAAGTTTTTTATTGTCAAAACTGCAAATGTACAAGACATACACAGAATTGAAATTACGTTCTCTCTGTCCAAACGTAAAGAGGTAAACATATATATAAAATAAATAAAATAAAAATATAAAATAAAAATAAAAATATATACAATTCCAAAAAAAGGAATAACGTCTATTTTATTATTTAGATTTCATGCCCACCTTTTACATTTTCAAATGATGTAACAACAGCATGATATTTATCAGGAAGTCTCAAGACTCCAACCATAAATGGGGTTCAGTGTCTTGCCCGAGGACGCCTTCTTCTGATTGGTGGACTACCCGCTCTGCCTCCGAGCCACAGCCTCCCCAATGTCATCTGAAAATAAATCTATCTCTGTGTCTTCTGACTAAAAAGGCAGCAGAGCTTGATAATTCTCCATCGGCACAGAAAAGCCCAGGTTCAATGTCGCAGTACTCGAGATCTGTCTCGTCTCAGACAAAGAAGAGTCTGGGTTTTAGTTCAAGTCCATAACTGTGCTGCCTGGTGCATTTTCTGATTTATTCGTGAAGTGTCCGGGAGCAGACGTCAGCCAACGCTTTGTAAATACCTCAAGGCCCAAAGAGTTTTCATAAATATTAGCTACCTGTCTGTTATATCCTGTCTGGTCTTGGTCTGAACTCGGTCTACACCTCTAACTCTTCTGTTTTTCAGGTTTTCATATCATGTTTAAAATATTTTGTTGCACCACAAATATGTGCCAAATCTTAAGCTGTGTGTATCGTATACAGTAAACGGCTGCACTCTTTGTTTCCTCCTCCACCTCAGCACACAGAGCTCAGCAGGAGAAAATCTGCCCGGACACAGACTCTGGGAACAACTGTGAAAAAGTGAGTGCAGTCTTCATGGTGTGTGTCTGTCCGGTTGTTCTGTCCGTTGCATTTGTCTGATCTGTTCTTTGTTTTGTTTTTTCCAGGAAAACGTCCAACTGCAGAACGGAGACGGTAACA
The DNA here is from genome assembly GCA_004119915.2 of Collichthys lucidus. Classification (NCBI taxonomy): domain Eukaryota; kingdom Metazoa; phylum Chordata; class Actinopteri; family Sciaenidae; genus Collichthys; species Collichthys lucidus. Next base: position 3,407,243 of record CM014079.1, read on the forward strand.
GCCGACACGTCTCCCTGTCGGAGGAGGAGGAGAACCTGGCGGTGCTCAGGAGGTGAGGCTCTTTCATCTGTAATCAAATTACACGGCAGATGGACTGTGTGAAAACTGTAACCTCGATATCCACGGAGCTGTGCGTCTACCTTCATTTGATCTGTCTCACTGCCTGCCTGTCTCCTCCCTCTGCCTGTCTGCAGGCACGTTATGAACGAGCTGCTGGAAACCGAGAGAGCGTACGTGGAGGAGCTGCTCTGCGTGCTGCAGGTGTTCATCCACCCCATGATGTTCACTCTTCTCTGTGGTTATTATATATATTATTATATATTATTTTACTCATGTGTGTTTTTTTGCGTGTGTTTGCAGGGATATGCCTCTGAGATGGATAATCCAGCCATGCTTCACCTCATGCCTGCTCCTCTGCAGAACAAAAAGGAGGTTCTGTTTGGAAACATGCCAGAGATCTACCACTTCCACAGGAGGTGAAGGAGCGCCATCTGCCTGCCACTGATGATACCAGAGCTCAGTGACAGTTTACACCTGAGCAAACTGGTTATCCATCAAAGCTAATCAATGTTTTATTCAGTTATCTTTCATCAATAACGTGATGTTGTCACCTCCAGGACGTTTCTGAGGGAGTTGGAGCAGTACACCGACTGCCCAGAGCTGGTTGGACGGTGTTTTCTCGAGAGGGTGAGTGAATAATTTTAGAGATTTTCAGCACATTGATATGACGTTTAAAAAAAAAAGGTTTGAATCCAAACGGTTTGCACTTCCTTCCTCCAGATGACAGACCTGCAGATCTACGAGAAGTACTGTCACAACAAGCCTCGCTCTGAGAGTCTGTGGAGGCAGTGCTCAGACTGCGCCTTCTTCCAGGTGAGCTCGTCACCTTTAAATGTTTTTAACTAAATCATCTGAGCTGTGTTTTATCTGACACGCGTTTTCTTTTCCGTCAGGAGTGTCAGAAAAAGCTGGAGCATAAACTGGGCTTGGATTCGTACCTGCTGAAGCCTGTTCAGAGGATCACCAAGTATCAGCTGCTGCTGAAGGTGCAGTCATGTCTGTTCACCTTGTATCTAAACGTAAACTGCTCCTCAGAGTGTTGAGATGGTTGTTCACTGTGGTTCTGAATACAGGAAATGCTGAAGTACAGTAAGACCTGCGAGGGAGCCGACGACCTGCAGGAGGCGCTGACCTCCATCTTAGGCATCCTCAAGGCTGTCAATGACTCCATGCACCTCATCGCCATCACAGGATATGAGGTGAGGCATTAAAGCACGATACAGGTGCGTTAAATAAGATAATTATACTACATGGCTGTATTTTATGTCATATTTTACGGCCTTTTACCGTCATGGCTTTTCTATCAATCTGCTGACTCACTGCAGATTTCCTCAGTGCTGTTTTATGCATTTTATTGTAATGTAATGTAAATGTAAAATGTACTTTATTTATACAGTCCTTTACGTGTACCAAAGTGCTTTACAGTAGATAATAAATAACGAGAACAATAGGTAAAAAACACGAAATAAAAATAAAAACAATAAAATTGAATAAGAACTGAGATAAAAGTGTTGTCATACTACTGGGTGTTAAAAGCCATCC
>CM014079.1:3408944-3441878 GCA_004119915.2 Collichthys lucidus
CAAGGCCGCGTTCCATTCAGGCCGTGCTCTCAGAGCTCACATCCAAACCTCTGCTGCCTTCAATTAGCATTTAACTCATGAGTGTCAGTCAGCGGCTCCTTGTTCGCCAAAGTAGCCGAGAATTCAATTTCTGCCCGTCTCTGTCCTCCACCTCTGTCCTCCACCTCTGTCCTCCACCTCTGTCCTCCACCGTCTGTTTGTATTCAGATTTACTCATTAAGCAAATAATTAAAAACTGATAAAGATAATTAATCAATGAATTGCCATGGTAACCTACGAGAAGATTTGATGTGTCACCTTTGGGGGAAAATAAAATTTTCTGTCGTTTCATAAACAAAATTATTTGATTTAATTGTTTAATAAAAATAATTAATTTGATGGTTTATCTGCTGAACGGACACAAAGTTTCATGTGTGAATTTACTGTCACAGAAACTCTTCTCGCTTTTTGTTAGAATTATCGCGGACGTTGACTTTAAAAATATCAACATGCTGATATTAACGACGACGATGTGTCTGTGAAGCATCAGAACATGATCGCCTTCTTCAAACTGACTCAAAATATTCAGTCTTCAGCAGCAGATCTTCATATTAGAGAAGCTGGAAACATTCAAATATCGACTTACATGATGAGTAATCAATTAACGCATTAATCAATTAATAGGTCTACTCACCCGACTCAGCCCAACATGGCTGCAAACGTACGATATGATGGATCATTGTCTCGGTCAGCTGATGGACTGAGAGCTCGTGTTGTCCTGAAGCTTCTTCACAGACCTTCCACACACACCGTTCTCTCTTTGCATGGCCTGCACTCGCATCTCCTAATTTAAGTCATCAGTTTATAATAATCATCAAATGTTCTTTTTTTTAAATTGCACTTCAACAATGAAAACATCTCGAGCGCTCCAAAGTTCTCTGAACATCTGCGTACACTTTGCAAGGACGCGCTGCACACACGTGCACGTGCACACGCACCGCTCCATCCATCCGCGTATCCAAGGGTCTCCTGCGACCTTCCTCCCAACAAGGCCAAGGGACATTCATACTGATTTATTCAAAGGGATGGTACTCATTCAATTTTCTCCATATTCATAAGCGTGTTTCGCACCCCCCGCTCTCGTTTTCCTTTTCAGCTTTAAATTAAAGGTACAGGAACGAGCCAGGCCTTTCATCTAGGGCTGGGGGCGGAGGGTGGAGGGCTGTTGGAGGAAAGCAAAGGCGTGTGTGTATGTATGTGTGTGTGTGTGTGTGTGTGTGTGTGTGTGTGTGTGTCGGATGAGGGAGGGAAGGTAGTGGTAAGGCTTTCTCCACTCTGTATTTATTAGCCCCCCCCCCTCTCTCCCTCCCTCTCCCCTTTGCCCGCTCCCCTCCACCCCTCCACCCAACGACACCTGGCGAAAAATGATTCATTAATTCAAAAAGCAGCATTTTGAAAGCCGTATTTCAAAGGCTTCGACAGGAAAGAGAGAGGAGCTAAGTGGGGTAGGGTGAGCTGGGAGAGCTGAGCGAGCAGGAGGAGGAGGAGGTGGATGAGGAGGAGGAGGAGGAGGAGGAGGAGAGGGCAGAGGAAGGCAGAGCCAAGGTGTTTGAAGGGGCAGAGTACACTTCAAGTTTCTGTCACGCCAAAGATCAAGCTTATAGGAGGGGAAGGTGGAGGAAGAGGGGGGTGGAGGAAAGCATGTGTGAGGAGGTGACGGCAGGTTTAGTGGATCTCTGCGCAGGTGGCTGTTATTTAGCAATAACACTGAAGACAACCGTATGATTAGATGAAGTCAGAGGTCAGTGTGCAAACTGCTGAAGATACAGATGTAATGTAGATTTCTTTTGTGAGATATTCCATCACATGAACATGTTTCAAACACACGATGCTGCTTTAAAATAAAAACATCATGAAGCCAGATTGAAGTTTTCCAAACTGGGTCAGGGAGAACGCGCTGTGGACGGACGAGCCTAAAACGAAATGGAGATTTTTGTTAAAGGACGTCGTTCTTCTGTTTTCAGAACAGGATGTCTTGACTGTGTGTGAAATCTGAAGATCACCAAAGATTTCTGGGGCCCGGTGTCACAAACCTGGGTGTCCGTCAGAGGTACATGGGTCTTACAGCAGGACAGTGACCCAAAGACAAAGAGCTGGAGAGTCCAGATCTAAATCCCACAGAGTTCCTGTGTTTGTGAGAAGGAACCCATCAAATCTGAAAGATCTGGATCAGTTGGTAAAAGAAGAGTGGTCCAAAACTCCAGTACAGAAACTAACTGATGCTCACAGGGTACAATCATTTAGTCCATGTTTGGAGTTTTGTGTAAAATCTTTTTTTCTCTGAGTTTGTTTGTGTCGTTCTGATGCAGACGAAAGAAATATACATGGAAATACTGAAACATTTGTAATTGCATCGTTTTTTTGTGGAGAAAAAGTTAATTCTGTGACAATATTTCTGTCCGTGGCTGCGTATGTGCTGACAGTTTTAAGGTTAGATGCACACGTGTACATCTGGATGTGTACGGCGTCAACACTTCTTATTAAACATCTGTTTGCTAAATCAAAAGATTCTTCCAAGTCACTGTGGCTACTACGCATCTACTAACACACACACGTTTCTACACACGAGCGGTAAACACCAACGGCGGGATCATGTGTCGGCCACTCCCAGTCCAGCTGAATCTTTCATACGGCTGCAGATGATGTGGTTAATTATAGATGGCAGGACAAGTCGGGATCCTTAGCCTCAATTAGACGAGGCCGCGGAGGTTACTGACCTGCACAACGACTGTCAGTGCCTATTACACACTACACATGGCCAGTGACAGCGAGAGGGGGCCGCGGGGTGGAGGCCAGGGCCGGGTTACAAAAGGGTTACTACTGTATTCTTTTCTTTCCCAGCAAAAAGCCACACACACACACACACACACCACACACACACACACACACACACACACCGACACGCATACAATCAGGAGACCCACAAATGAAAACACACAGTTGTTTCAAGCAGGCTGATTTTTGTAATCAGTGGAATTAATCACATTATTATCTTATTACTATTGTCTGATTGTGTGTGTGTGTGTGTGTGTGTGTGTGTGTCACAGCTTTATTCTCAGTCTAAACATGGTGAAGTTGTGTCATCATTAGTTTTTAGTTTTAGTACTGTAAGTAGTAAGTGATGAACTTAGATCTCATTTGACCGTTTATTTCTTTTAATTATGATGATGGATATTTTACTGGAAACACGGCGACGTCGCTCCACAGAAGTCAGACCTTCTCCAGTTTATCCAAACTTATTCAGAAGTGAGTGAAAATGTTTGTTCAGCGACGACTTTCCAACAAGTCGTTTGTTTGTCCGTTCTGTCACAAAGATAATTAAGGTTAATTAACATTAACGACGTGATCAGGGTTAGAACAGCAGCGTGTGACAGAGAAGTCTGCGTGACTTTAATGTGTATTTGATTTTGTTCATGATATATATTTAGTAGATTCCTTATTTATGAGTTATCAACAACATACAAAGCCACAAACTGCAGTTCCTCTAACGTCCACCTGAGGCTGGCTCCAGCAGTGAGTCAGTCTCCATAAGTCCCCATGTTTCACAGCAGAAATAAACATGTTTACAGCCTGGTACAAAAAACAGTTTTGGTCTCTGTAGCTAATTTCCCCGTTCATGACAACTGTACTGAGGGTGAATTTATATACAACTCACCTGTTCACATTATATTAAGGCTTAAAGTTATGCAGGATTAAGAGCGTGGACGCTTTGATTGACAGGTGGGTGTGGTTACAGGTGGCATGTTTGAGCAGCCAGGTGTCATTCAGCAGATGATCAACGTATTTGTCGATTTTTATATTAAGAGGCAGGACTGCCAGGTTCCTGTGCAATGAGGGGAAATTACCGACATTATGGGCGCTCACGTTTAGCTTTACCTCCACATGAAGAAGTTTAGATAAGCTGGATAAACTCTGACAAAGGTAAACAGGCTCATTCTACCTGTTACCTGCTCTCACTGCATGCCCTTTGTTTTGCTGAGTCACCCTTGGTTGTGCTTTCTAACAAGCTGGAGCTAGAAAGTAAAAGCCTCGGTGTCGCCCGCAGCTCGGGACCCGGCGTTGATATGTGCCGTGTTTTTCTCACGGAGGTAGCTGTTGGTGTAGTATGTCCCATTCCCAGGGTGTCTCTCGTAGTCGTGCTGTCTCTGGGAACAAAACCGGGCAAATAGCCCTGAAATCTATCATATAACGATCCCGGCCTAATGACTGCGGCTTCAGGAGCAGGACGGACCTTCAGTTAATCGCTGCCGTCTACCTTAAGCTGTATAATGACCGCGTCCTCTTGGGAAAGTTTCTATGCAAACATGTTTCCCTGTGTGTTCACCGTGCGCACGCTCTCGATCAAAACTCCAGTTCGAGCCACCGCCTCGCACATCCAACCTGCTCCCCACCCCCCTCCCCCTCTGTGCCTGCCGCCTTACCTGTACTCACCTGTGTCTGTCTGTGCAGGTGAGTGAGAGCCAAGCCCCCTTTGGGACCTGCTGATTAGGGTATTAAAAATAAATGGGCTGAGTTTAGGGGGGGTTTGGTGGCACGGCGGTATATATTTCTGTTAATTTTTCTCCCCCCTCACCTCCGCCGCCTCCCTCCTCTCTCCCTCTCTCCCATGTAGTGACTGATCTGGCAGAATATGATAGCACGGGCTGTCACGGCAATAATTAGGCCTATTTTCCGTGAGGTCATCTTACAGGGACGCTGGGCGGCTGTGGTTCACACACAGGGTGCTCTCTGTGCTGCTCCCGCCCCAGAGCCCCCCAGGATATGATCGTCCACACAGGGGCAACAAAGAATCACTCCGCAAGCAAATGAACGAAACATAAAACACCTACAATCTGATATGGAGCGCGCTTTCCCAACGCTTTCTACGCTGGGAGAGTTTTTACCCGGCTGGGCTTTCACAGCTCCGAATCAAACGGCCTTTTATCAACTGTGTCCAGCCTAAAATATTAAACAAGATCTGAAGGAGGATTAAGTTGTCGAGGGAGTTACCTGTGATGAGTTTCAAAGGGAGAGCCCCGATTTTTTTGTTTTGTTTTGTTTTCGTGAGTAATTAAACGTGAAAGTCTGACTAAAACCTTAAAAGTGCGAGGTAGGCACGAGGGTATTCGCTAGCAGAAAGCCCACGGTGCCAAGTCAGAGCGCAACATATTTCAGCTCCATTCAAAAACACTCCCCGGTTGGGTCAACAGCTGCAGGCTAGAATTAGAAATCAATTATTCAGCTTCGACAAGCTCATTAAGTCTTTGAATAGGATTTTCTGTTCTGAGTCTGCCTGCTCATTTCTCCTAGCTTGCAGTTTCTAATTAGTATTTCTTTTCTCTTTAAAGTTTGATGGGAGTTTGGGTTAAAAAAAAAAAAAAAAAAGAAACGTGGGCACTGACTCGACGCTCGCCGGCTCCTCTGAACTGTATCATTATCTGGAGGAGAGGCTGTATCGGTACATTGGGAGACCACGAAGGTTGTTTGCTTTCAGTTTGGGCACCGTCTAATGATTGGGAGTCATCAGGCTAAATTAGGCATTAATAATCAAAGGAGTGTAATCTGGGTAAATTAAGCATTAATAATCAAAGGATGACTGGAAATTATCACACACACAGTAAATGAAGCGGCACTAATCAGCAGGAAGAAAGAGGGCACGGGCCGACAAAGTATTTTGAGGCAGAAAATGGAAGGATGTGTTACGAGGGGACGCATTTATAATCAGCCCCGCCCGGGCTGGAGATGGACTACTCTGTGCTAAAATTATTAATGTTGTCATAGAAACTTCCATCCGCCCCACTCCACGGCATCCTTCAAGTGAAGCCAGACGTTAAGCTTGCATTTCATAATGTCGCCTACTGTTGCCTACATCACCTACAGTGCAAGGAGGCTTATTAGCAAACCCGTTCCATCCCTCCTCTCTCCCCACCCTGCCTCCCTCCTCCTCTCTCCCTCTCTCTCTCTCCCTCTCTCCCTCTCTCCTCTCTTCCTCTCCTCTCCACATTGTGTCTGTCTATCTGATCCCGTGGCCTTTTGTTGCGCTATGAAAGGCCTGATGCCACACTCATTATTTTCTCCTTTATCTCTCTCCCCACTGCTCTGATTAGAACAGTCGCCCCTGACAGACGCCCTCAGCCAGCTCCTATCCATTACAGTGTGTGTGTGTGTGTGTGTGTGTGTGTGTGTGTGTGTGTGTGTGTAACAGACAGACGTGAAGCTACCTTCCTATATAAATCATAAGTGTTTTAAGCACAGTAAACGTCTGTGTTAAGGAGGAATATAGGAAAACAGAGATATTTCATCGAGGGCACAGAATGAGGCACATTTTGATCTTTTTAAGGTTTTTTTTTTTTTGTGAAGTAAAATTACACACTGCCGCACATGCACATGATACACACTCTTGTGCTCACACACGCACACACACACACACACCCTTTCACACACCATGGGAAAACCGACTTGCTCAAGCCAAGTTTTGTGTTTTTGGGGCTTTTGTGTTTTCAAAGTTGGAAAGCTCTGAAAGCAAAATCCATTTCTCTGCCCGTTACCTGTGCGCGCACACATGTGGACAAATGCACCTTTACATCACTTCCTGTTTTAGTGAAACCACGTCAACACAAGTACGCCACACTGTAACAACACAAAACAAACATAACGGTGAAAAACCATGAGAGTAAAAGACGTAAAATATGTCATGAAGTATGACTGTGTTTAACTGTATACAGGAAAACACTTTAAAACATGTATTTATACTTCATTTGAAGGAAATTCATACATAGCAGGGTAGTATTACATATTAGAGACTGTTGATTATACAGTAAAACACCGTATTGTTTTATTGTAAGTTGTTTTTTACCGTAAAATCTACAGACACTTTAAAATATGGAGTACAATGCCAACCATAAATGTACTAATATAACAGTACTAATATCCTGTTACTGTAATTACACAAGCCAAACAATGACAATGAGTAAAAGACGTAAAATGTGTCATGAAGTTTGACACTGCTGTACTTAAAAACCTTTATTTTGCATCATTTAAAGGAAATTTATACATCACAGGGTAAATTTTTATATTAGAGACTGTTAATTATACAGAAAAACACTGTGATATTTAATGACGTATTTAATCTTTAGTCGTTTTTCACTGTGAACTCCACAGACATTTTAAAACGTGCCATCAGCAGTACTAACATCCTGTTACTGTAACATTAGAGACGTTATGTCGTATTTATTACGGTAAACTTCTGTTAGAGCCAACAGACGCTAACGTTGGTCGTCTGTTATTCGGAGGATCTCTCCACAGCCGCTTTAGACGTTCACATGGTGCCACTGTGATATTAGACGTCACATTATAAGTGTGCGGAGAAAGCAGCAGGCAGCGTTTAATACATCAGTCGCTAATCTCCAATAAGCTGTTTATAGTTAAAGATTTAATTTATTCATAAATCAGTCACGCTGAATTATGGGAAAATACTTTTAAATATTTTCAGATACACGTAAAAAAAAAAAACGCACACACACACACAAAAAGCCTTTTCACACATATATTATTTCGGAGCGAGCAGTCTGAATATGTCATTTGCTTTTAAATTGCATTATCATGCAAAATGAAGCAGAAATTTGATGAAACTCAGATGGATTCACCTGAGTTAATGGAATATGGGTTTAAGAGGGAACTAATTATCCGAGTTTAAGCGGGCAGAGAACGTATTTCTCTGGAAAGGGCCTGATTCTGAATGTAAACATTAATGGCCTCCTTGATTAGCATAAGAATCGCGTGTTATTGTCCTGCTTCACTCTGCGTCCTATTGGATATGCATCTGTGCTACACACACACACACACACACACACACAGACCACGAGCTTTAATACACTTATTACCTGCCTTATCTACTAATGATGCCATTTCTGTCTTTAGTGTTTTGCTAATCCATAAAATTCATTTCTCCAATCAAATTACAGTTTTAAGGCCCAATAACAAATACTGCAGAGTCTGAGACAAACAGGACAGAGCTCCAACCGTTGAGGTGAAGGACACACGGCCGCGCCATTGTTCCGCTCTTCTTCTTCTTCTTCTTCTTCTTCTTCTTCTTCTTCTTTGGTGCTTTCGTCGGGAAGTGTTCACACCTGAGGAAGAGGAAGTTACAGTGTAAACAAAGGAGGTAAAAAGGGAAGGATGGATTCATGGGACCCAGCTGAAGAGTTAAATTAAGAAAAGGAGGCGATGAGGAGAGTTAAAGGGCAGGTGAGGAAGGGAGGCTTTGACTTGGGGCGCCTCCTGGGGACGATGACCTTATTTCAAATTCTGGATGAGGGACTACGGTTAGGCAACTGAGGAGCCCCCCCGTCCCCCCGAAATGTCTTAAATACACACACACACTTACACACACTCAAACACACGTTCAAGGCTGAGTTCAGGAATAGAGACCCCATCCCGCCCACCCGAAGTCCTGCAGCTCCCTCAAAGGCCAAGCTGCTGCCATTGTCGTTAGTGAAGCTACATAATATGTTACAGTGTACAATGTACCTCCAAGGTCAATCTGCATCCTGAGCAAGCGAGCAGAAGACGTCTTACGCATGAGGCTGATTCCCTCAGCATGTCCCCGGTGCATGTAGGAGACGGTGACTCACAGACGAGAGTTCAATACAACTCACCTTTACGCTGAATTAGTGCGAGCCGATCCCCGTGTGTTCCTCACGTCCAGCCGACTCCGTTATTTTGTTTTGGTTTGTTCATTTTGGCGGTAACGTATCACGTTACAGACCCTTTTTTTGTGTCTTTTTCCAGCTTTCTATTGTATAGAGGCAGCTGAAGACTGGCAGGAATGTGTGGAAACAGAGATCGGGGATGTCATGCAGCAAATTAACGCAGGATTCGAACCCTGGGCCGCTGCGGCTCGACCAACTGAGCCAAACATCCAGTCATGTTTCAAAATAAAACAGAATATTGTTTGATTGAGTCTCTCTGTGCGGCCCGGTAGACATTGATCGATGGACGGATACTGGTTTGTAACCCGGGCCCACTGGTTTCCAGTCTGTCAGTCCAGTTTGTTCCCCCTGTACAAACTCTGCTCCGAGAAAAAGAAACCTGCTTTTGTTGAGTACGTCTTGTTTTCTCTGATCGTGACCTGAGCGGGTTCAACCTGCAGCAGCAGCAGCGTGTAGAATAAAGAACAACTTCCTAAAGTGTGCAGACTCCATCTGCTGATGAAGGTCGTGTAATACGACTGAAATCTCGATTGTTGTGGTGAGGCTGTTTTCTCACACAGCCGCTGTCAGTGTGTTGATGCCATGCATGTAGCAGGCTGTAAACACGTTGAACATGGGGACTTATGGGGACTGACTCACTTCTGGAGCCAGCCTCGAGTGGACGTTAGAGGAACTGCAATTTGTGCATGGTGTTATTTAAACCTCATCCACACATAATTAAGGAAATTATTAAACATATATCATGACCAAAGTCAAACCCAGACTTGGATTCTTCCGCGAGCAGAACTTCTTCTCTCGTTTCACGGCTCGGCTCAGACGTGTTTTTTTCCTGTCATCCACCTTCCTTTCCCTCTTTACCTCCGTCTCTCTCCTTTCTGCTACAGCCGCCGCAATTTGGTGTTGGAAGTGTAAAAACATGCATCAGCAGCTGAATGGAGCGCGGAGTGCATCAGTGCTAACGAGGTCTACGGTGGCCAAAGTGGTTAACGAGGAGTCCGTCTGGCTCGCTCGCAGCCAGGCGGCTTCAGACTTCCTTAATTCTGATCTGTGTGTGTTGTTTTTTTTGTTTTTTTTGTCTTGTCACTCTGGATGTTTGGACGACGTCCAACACGACAGATTTCTTGCTATCATCAGAGAGAGGTTTTCCATTAATGGGCGCTGACCTTGTCTGACTACTGTACTTAAAGACACGTCTCTGCTGCTTGCTGCACTTTCCCCCTAATCACTCCCCTCACTCCTTGACCCTCCTCCACTCCCCCTCCGCCGCCGCCTCCCCCAACTTTTCCATTTCACCTCCTCTCCACACCATAATCTGATTTTTTCCTCTTTTTTTTTTTTTTTCTCCTCCTCGTCCATAAATTTTCTGCTCCTCTCACCTTACAAGAACCCCCCTCTGTTGTTTGTGGGGGCTTGCCTGATAGCCATTAGTGTTACATCCTATTACATCAGTAATGACTGACTGTGAGCTCTAATTAGAGATGTGTTAGGGAGAGCTGACTTCCCTCCTCCCCTCGCCTCACCTCCCCTCGCCTCACCTCCCCTCGCCTCCTCCTTCCTTCTTTTTTTTTTCCCCCCGCAGAGTTGTTACTGTGACTCCATCACTGTGGCGACACCATTAGCACAGCACCTCTAAGAGTTGCAACTCCTGACCGTTAAAACCATTACGTTCATTACAGACCAATCGGGGGGAGGAGGAGGAGGAGGAGGAGGGGGGTGTTATGGCTAATTGATAAGCTGAACAATGCATAAAATCTTGTCTGTAATTGCCCTGTGGGAAAAAGAGAAAGTGCCCCTGGAGAAAGAGACAGTGAGAGAATGAAAGAGAGAGAGAGAGAGAGAGAGAGAGAGAGAGTGGGGAAGCGGGGAAGCGGCCGATGTGCTAATTTCAGAAATCTGATATTTTTCCACTCGAATAATTTTGCCATCTTCCGATATGTCTTCGTCCAAACATGCTGTAGATTTCTTGAATAATGGGATGTTTCTTCTGGGTTTGTCATCTGTGATAAGATGATTATCTGAAAGGTCTGTGGCACATTGTGAAGAGAGTCTCGCCTTCTCTGCTGGAGTAGGTAATCCCGGGTAATAGCATTATGGACATAGTGTTTTCCTAAAGCCTGTGATTATCCACTGCTGTTTGCTGGGGGATTGACATTGGCCTCCCTGGTCTCTCTCTCTCTCTCTCTCTCTCTCTCTCTCTCTCTCTCTCTCTCTCTCTCTCTCTCTCTCTCTCTCTCTCACTCGTTGGTGTTATCCTGGCTCTGACTCACCACTCCATCAAGCCCTTATACGCTCTTCTCTTACAATTCCACCCGAGAAGAAGCAGAAGATGAAAACAGAGCTCATGGAGCAACAAAAGAACAAATTGCTTCTAAGACAAGAGTGCCCCAGATCTGACTGGCATGTTCTGTTCTCTCTCACACACACTCTGAGTGTGTCAGTCGTGTGGTTTAGCTTCCTGCTCTGAGGGATGGCCATCAAACGTGTTGGTAATAATCCAGATTATAACTTTAAATATTCACCTCTGCCACACGAGGCCTCCTGTCCCAAAATAAATGGAGCATTTCTTCACGACTACAGAGGCTGTTTGTATGATCGTAGTCTCAGAAAGCCAAGACATGTGTGGTTATTACAGAAATGTCAGAATCAAGTGTTACTCGTCAGAGTGAATTCACCTGCAACTCTGTGGAAAATGTAACTTTTTATAATCGCTGTTTTAATCGCTCGGGGTTTGAGTTGTGCTTCGTTTAGGAGACGATGCTCGCCTGAGGCTTTGAGCTGAGCTTCTCTCCGTCACTTTGGTTTGTTAGTGATCGTCTGTACTGTGCACGCATGTCACGCTGCCCTCTGTAAGAGGTTAAAGGTCCAGTGTGTAGGATTTAGTGACACCTGGCTGTGAAGTTGCAGCCTGCGACCGAATGAATACACTCCGGCGCCTCCCAAGCACGATGTAGGAAGAACTCCAAAGTCCATATCTAGATCTAGGGATGGGAATCGAGAACCGGATCCGTGTGTTTCAATTCCATGGAATCATTTGGCAGTTTATCTAACGATTCTCTTATCGATTCAAAAAGCACGAAGTTACGCACGCTCTGTTCCAGCAAGCACGACTAATTACGCCACGTAACTCACGCAAGTTTCTCACCTGCAGTGCGATCAGTAGTAAACAATGTCACCCACTCGGTTCAAACGCTCCAAAGTTTGGCAACAGGGTGACTTGCAATCATTGCAAAGTGGAGATAACAGCGTCGCGAGGGAACACGACCAACATGCAGAAACATTTGATCACACAACATGATATATTTTGAAATGAACGTCGTGTTTTTGACACGCTTCAGACTAGAGATGAATCTCAGCCTAGCAGCAGCAGCAGCCAGGCTGTGACCTCTGACCTCTGTGGTTACTACTGAAGTTAAATAACACACTGACGACCATGTTAGCGCCATGTGCTGCTTTGTAAAACATGCTATAACAGTTCACATTAAACCAATGCCTTCTGCATTACATTTAGAAGATGACCATGCAAGAGAGAGAGAGACTACCTCCTCTAGTTGATGCTGATCAAACTGTTGGTTCTTCTTTTTTCCCCAAATGAGAATCGATAAAGAATCGAATCGTTAAGCAGAATCGATTAAGAATCGAATAGTTAAGCAGAATCGATAAAGAATCGAATCGTTAAGCAGGATCGATAAAGAATCGAATCGTTAAGCAGAATCGATAAAGAATCGAATCGTTAAGCAGAATCGATAAAGAATCGAATCATTAAGCAGAATCGAATAGTTAAGCAGAATCGATAAAAAATCGAATCGTTCAGCAGAATCGTTAAAGAATCGAATCGTTAAGCAGAATCGTTAAAGAATCGAATCGTTAAGCAGAATCGATAAAGAATCGAATCGTTAAGAAGAATCGAATCATTAAGCAGAATCGATAAAGAATCGAATAGTTAAGCAGAATCGTTAAAGAATCGAATCGTTAAGCAGAATCGTTAAAGAATCGAATAGTTAAGCAGAATCGATAAAAAATCGAATCGTTCAGCAGAATCGTTAAAGAATCGAATCGTTAAGCAGAATCGTTAAAGAATCGAATCGTTAAGCAGAATCGATAAAGAATCGAATCGTTGAGCAGAATCGTTAAAGAATCGAATCGTTAAGCAGAATCGATAAAGAATCGTAAAAATCTTGTCGATTCTCATCCCTATCTAGATCAGAGTCAGGTTCGTCTGGTCAGACTCTCCCTGCAGAAATAAAAAACACAAATACACTCATTAAACATTATTGAATAAATCTCCCTCAGTCTTCAGCAGTGGGTCAGGAAATGTGCAATGGATAAAAACAACAAATGTGATTCTGAGTATTAATAATGATCCAACGCTACGTGAAGTTCATGACAGCATGAGACACGTTTAAATGTTCCAGCCTGACTAAGAGACACCGAGCATCACTGCATTCATCATCCAGTCAAAATAAAACACTGGACCTTTAACTTCCTCTTCATTAGTCTCGTGTGTTTCCACGCTGCGTCCACGTCCTGCTGAGCTGAACACTTTCTTCAGCCTCGTAGTTTTTCACTTTGTCCACAGAAATGTGAAACGGGCTAATTATAGATGTGGCAGCATCAACCCTTCAACTCTTTCTGACGTGCGTGTTGTTGCCGCTCGCTCTGAAGCTCTTTGAGTGCCGTGTTTTTGGAGGTTTGTGTGTTGCAGAGAGAGAGAGAGAGAATACACGAAGCGAGCTGAAGACCTCTGCTTTTAGCCGATTGGCTCACTTTTCCCTTCAGCGCTTTTAGGCCTCAGCCTGACCTGATCTCTCTCTCTCTCTCTCTCTCGCTCGAGTTTTTCCCCACTCTTAATACATTTCAACATCGCCTTTTACTTAGCCTCACCACTTTATGTCAATCTCCTGTATGTCTGTACCTTTATGTGTAGTACTCGTGCGATGCAGTACACGTTGCAGAGTGACACAGTAAATCTGTGGTGAATCAGACGTGGAGGCTGTTTTAATCTCCAGCGAGGCAGCAAGTAAATAAAAGTGTTGTTTAACTACCATTCAAGAAACATCAGAGGAGTTTATGCCAGGGGATTATTCCTGTGATTTGGTAAGGTGGTGTTATGATGGAGGAACCCAGAGCTGCCCACTGTCTGTCCCTGCACAACAATGACTGATCACTCGTGTCTGATTTGTCTGGAAACAATAGCAGGCTGAGGAAATTACTTTTATAGGAGCCACAAATTCTTTCACCTTGGCTCCACCAGTGAGCAGATGGATGTGTGAAGCAGCAGCAGCGGAGAAAGAGCTGCCAGCTACATCAGCTACAAGTCAGGGAGGCTGTCGGTGCTCTGGCAGCCGTGAAGCCAAGACAACGCTGCAACAGGCAGGTGGAGGAGAGGGCGGAGAGGGAGGGAGACGCCCGAGGCACCGCTCCACCAACCGACCGACCGACAGGACGTGTGTGTGTGTGTCTGAAACAGATGCTGACAGTGCTGCGTCTGAAAACTGTGAAACTGTGTGTAAATAAGAGCTACTGTGTGTGTGTGTGTGTGTGTGTGTGTGTGTGTGTGTGTGTGTGTAGCTGTCTGAGCCACATGCTTGCAAGCTGTGCAGCTTCATATGAACTAAATCTAATTGGACGCTGTGGATTTCACAGTGTGAAGTAATATTTGGTGATTTGAGGATCACATTGTTGGACACAGTGAATGTCCAAAGTCAATACCACACGCACGCACACACACACACACACACACACACACACACACACACTCCCTCTCTCTCCGTATCCAGGAGGAGGCGATGGATGGGTGGATGGCGGGTTTTGCGGGGCGGCTCCTCCTCAAGTCCTCGCCCCTCCTCCCTGAATGCGGCACAGCTGCCTTTCAGAGAACCCGCCGCTCCAGCTCCAGCTCGAGCCCATTCATCCATCCTGGAGAGAGCCATGAAAAAAAAGTGGCTATTTATTAGAATACTTGTTTTGTATTGTTCCGTGGCCGCACAAAAGACGCTTCATTATGTTAGAAGCAGGCCCCCCTCATCCCACACACACACACACACACACACACACACACACACACACACACACACACACACACACACACACACACACACACACACACAGAGAGAGAGAAACAATAAGTTGGAATTGTCTTTTTTTTTTCAGAGTGTGTAATAAATGTCATTTTTCTTGTCTCTGCCCCTCAGTGTGTGTTGAAGTGGTGGCGGCGGTGCTGGTGGGTTTGGGCACCGGGCATCACGGATGGCCTTGGCACTGCGCGCGGCCACGTTGTAGCGGGAATATAACGGTCTTACATGGAGATTTGGAGGGTTTAGGACAAATCTGCGCCACTTTGCTCTGGAGTAGAGGGAACCAGGGGAACATGCGTAAGTTTGATTCTGCAAGGCGCTTTTTACTCAGCCTGCAGCTGCACTCTTCACATGTATCTGTGTGCGGAAATTCTGTCTGCGTGAGCGTGAGGTGAATTACTGCTGGATGTTTTCAGGGCAGGGTGAAGCTTTATTTTAATCTTACACACTGAACCAGGTGTCCTCGCTGGGAAGCTTTTATTCGGATCCGCTCTGCAGATCATGTTTGTCTGCCGTTTTATTTTTGGGGGGTGTTTCTGCTGCGCAGAGCGCGCGCAGGGCTCCGTGCTACCAGTTGCTTTTCTAACCGACTCAGTTTAATTTTCTCAAGTGACATTATCGGCTGCTGATCTGCTGCGGGGACTGAGTGCTTATCATCCGTGTGCGCCGCTGTAAAACGCGCCGCATGCCTCTGACACACGGAAGTGTTTATGAAAAAAAGGGTTTCACGCGGCTCGGTGCACGATTCTCTCCGTGTTTTGTTTTTTTACTTTTCAGGAGGCGGGGGCGGGTGTAGGAGGAGGAGGAGGAGGAGGAGGAGGAGGGTGTAGCTCGACAAACAATTACTTTCTCTTGCTTAACCCAGTTTGTATGCGGGCAGGTCATCAGCAGGTGATCCCCCTCCTCATCACCACAGACCTCAGGCACTAGTCCACGCGTGGAAAGTGTTGTTGTGGTTTAAGCCCCGCAGATTAAAGCGGGATAACCTGGACACGGTCGTGCGTAAAGGTGACTTTGCGCGTGCATTATGAGTTCACAGCCCCTCTCTTATTTATTTCTGTATTTATTCAGTTCTGGGTGTTTGGGGACGGTCAGGCTAACTGCTTTGACCCTTGCACCCCTCCACCCTCCACCCTCCTCTCACTCGACGCGCACCATCATCGCGCATCCTGTTGCAGAGGCTGCAGCACAAAAGAGGTTTGTTAAAAGCGGCTGATGGGGGGTGACGGAGTGTAAACAGGGGCAGAGGGTGCACCGGGGGTCCCGGTGTCACCGTGTGGAGGCTAATCCTCTACAAGCTTAAATCCACTCAGCAAACAGCAAGAAGAACGACCATGATTATTCCTCTGATTATTTTCATCAGATTGTTTGATTTGCTGCACATTTATAATTCATATTTAAAATACAGATATTAAATTGTGGACTTCTTCTTTAAAACACTCCCAGACTGAAGCCTGGTGCGTAAATCTGATCCAACAATTCTATAAAACATTATTTTAGTTTTGATTTATCAATCAAATTTAAACTCTAAAATATTTCCATGGAGACACTTTCTGTCTGTTTGTGTTCTGGTGTGATGATGCCTTCACGGTCCCAGAGAGCTCTCCTCCTCCTCTTCCTCCTCTTCCTCCTCCTCCTCCTCCGGGGTGTCATCATCGTGTTGTGGCCTGAAGCCACATGGCGGCCACCCGGCATGGATCCACTGGAAGCGTTTCTTATTGACCACATGTGTGATATCCTGTTAACCCCATTACGCAAAAAAAAAAAAAAAGATCTGCACGGATCCGACGGCACCGAGTGATCACGCTCCCTGAGGCCTCTAAACACACACACACACACACACACACACACACACACACACACACACACACACACACACACACACACACACACACACACACACACACAGATATCAAGCTACGCTCCAATTAAAATAAAAAAAAGAACGATAGAATGATTAAATCGTTAGTCTCGCCGCGGGAAGTGGTATTTCGTTTTCCCTTTCAATTAGAGGTTGATTGGGCTTTTCAGGGGAGGTCAGCTGTGAAATCTGAATTATATATGCGCGGACCTGAACACACATAGACCCGTCTCCCCTCCTCTCCTCTGCTGGATCGCAAACTGAGGGCTTACTTCATTTAGGGTGTTTAATAAAGGACATCAGGACGCGCGCGGTGTAAACTGACAGTTCACACGTGGCCTTTCTTTTCATCCTCAGCTCCACGCACACAGACGTGACCGGGACTCTTCCCGCACCGCCAGCAGACGGCGGTAACGCAGCTTTGCCTCGCAAATTTCACGTCATTATGTGGCCACGCATCCTCAGGGGGCTTCTCCTCTTACACCAACAGTCTGTGTGTGTGTGTGTGTGTGTGTGTGTGTGTGTGTGTAAACCAAATCTTCCATCATCATCTTCCGCAGTGAGTGTGTGTAATTACTCTATCTGACACCTGCTATTATTACACACCTTAATTACACACCCGCAGGTGGGAGAGAAATGGATTTTTCTGCCGTTAAGTCGTCTCACAGTCAGAGTGTAATTCCAGTGCATGAGCACGGAGTTCAGGCTCAGGCCTTCAGAGAGTCACAGCGAGTGTTCAGACATTTAAAGCCGATAAAAATTGTTCTGCGTAAAAAAATGATTTTTTACTTTTTTGAGAATTTAAAATCAGTTTGACATGATTTCAGAAATCAGCATCCGTGTCCATGTTTGCTAAGCGCGGAGACGTTTGACTCACCGCAGCCTCAGTCTGCACCCACCTTTTGGCCGCTAACAAATCTTAGTTATTTTTGTTTCTGAGAGCGTGTTTGGAAATTTCAAATGCCTTGTGCTATTTGTGGGATTGGCCCTCCTTTCCTGCCTCCTCCTCCTCCTCCTCTCCCTCCTCCTCCTCCGGTGTGTTCTTCCTCTATGGTCCTCTAGTCACCTGACCAAACGCCATGCAAATCATTCCGCTGCTAGAGCCTCATTGGCCGCTTGTGGCTCTTTTAACCGCTGTCAGTGCGCATCATATGGCCGCCGCTTTAACCAACTTCTCAACTCCGACAGGGAAAGTGGCTCAAATGCGCATTCTATCACAGTGGATGTGAAGCAGCCCGGGCGGAGACAGGCTGAAATTCTGGTTGGAGAACATTTTATTTCCCTTTTCGGATTAATTTTCATCTCGTTTATGATTCATTCGGGGTTAGAATATTAATCTTGTTACCCGCTCCATCCTGTGCGCGCCTGATCCTGTGCGCGCCTTGACCTATCTTCAAATAGACTTTTTTTTTTCTCTGTTGGTGGCGAAGTTTAAAACCGGGTGAATGTATAGCATGATGATGGAAACTGACCTCCATTCCCCCGGCCCCCAAACGAACACGACCACGGGGCAAACGGGGCCGAACAGCGGGTCCAAAGCAAATCAGGAGCGGGTGAAAAGACCGATGAACGCGTTCATGGTGTGGTCCCGTGGGCAGCGGAGGAAGATGGCACAGGAGAACCCCAAAATGCACAACTCTGAGATCAGCAAGCGGCTGGGCGCCGAGTGGAAGGTGATGTCCGAGGCAGAGAAGCGCCCTTTCATCGACGAGGCGAAGCGGTTGCGAGCCATGCACATGAAGGAGCATCCGGATTACAAGTACCGGCCCAGACGGAAGACCAAGACGCTGCTGAAAAAGGACAAATATTCCCTGGCCGGTGGACTGCTTTCTGGGCCCAGTGGGGGTGGTGGAGTTGGTTTGGGGGTCGGAATGAGTTCATCCGGGGTTGGGCAGAGGTTAGAGAGCCCCGGGGGGCACGGAGGCTCCGCCAGCTCCGGCTACGCGCACATGAACGGCTGGGCGAACGGTGCGTACTCGGGGCAGGTGGCTGCAGCCGCGGCGGCCGCGGCGATGATGCAGGAGGCTCAGCTAGCCTACAGCCAGCACCCGGGGAGCGGAGCGCACCACACCACCACTCACACCACCATCACTCACACAACCCGCAGCCGATGCACCGCTACGACATGACAGCCCTGCAGTACAGCCCCATCTCAAACTCTCAGAGCTACATGAACGCTTCTCCATCCGGCTACGGCGGGATCACCTACACGCAGCACCAGGGCTCCGGCGTCTCCTCCTCAGCTGCCATGGGGACGTTAGGGTCGCTGGTGAAGTCGGAGCCGAGTGTAAGCCCTCCCGTCAGCAGCACACACTCACGGGGTCCTTGCCCCGGAGACTTGAGAGAGATGATAAGCATGTATTTACCGACCGGAGAGCCGGGGGACCCGTCAATGCAAAGTAGACTCCATGCCTTGCCGCAGCATTACCAGAGCGCCACGGCTGGAGTGAACGGGACGGTCCCTCTAACACACATTTAAAAACTCACAGAATAATTGAAACCTGCAAACGAACACATAACCAAATATTTACCTCTTTTCTAAATAACCCCGAGAAGTCCCGAGAACTACCTGCATTTTGTACAGAATGTTTATGATATTGTAAATGAAGGGTAAATAACATATTCATCTCGGCCTTTCTTTCTTCTTTTGGAATAGCCTCCAGTGGAATTATATAACGAATATGATGCTGATGAGATATTTGGTTATTGTGCTGCACCATCTTTTTGTCCATTACTTCACAGTCTTAGTTGAGGGTTACGCCAGGTTCACGTGGAGGGGCTTCACAATTGTCTCATAATTTTTTTGGGTGGGTGGTGGGTGGGTGGAGGAGCAGGAGGTGGGTGGAGGGGTGGGTGTGGGTGGTGTTACCTGTAAGTTATTGAAAAATGAGATAACGTGTCATAATCTTTAAAAGAAAAAAAAAGTGCTTTAAAAAGATGTGGGAAACATTCTTTAAAACGTTTGTGTTCATTTGCAGAAAAGCCTGTGTCTTCATCTTTTTATTGTAACACTCTAATTATTGTAAAATTGTGAATAATTTTAATATTTCGAAGGATGACGGGCGAACTGCTGTTGTAATTTCAAAGAGCTTCTGCTGCGGGTTGAGAAGCTCTGAACATTGCAATGAAAGAAAGAATTGAATAAATTTCACAAGATGTTGCTTTGATTTTAAGACGACGTTTCTTAGATTGATTATTTCCTCACAGTGTTTTTACCTGAAGTTATGAGACACATGATTATGATCAGAAACATAAAACAATTAGTCACCTGCTTTAATCTTCACATCGCTGCTTGGAGCTTTTTTTTTTTTTTTTTTTAATAGTCTGGTTGTTTGTGCGTAATTGTGCGTAAAAGCTTCAGGGGGAAACCATTTTGTCAGGATGATGTTTTTGTTTATGGCTGATGATAAATGTTTTTATACATTTATATATTTTTAAAAAAGGCCAAAATATATCCAAGTATAATTTTTAATATTTAAAGTATGATGCCTCACTTCCTCCTGACACTTAAACATGATTCGTGTTTTTTGTATTTGCTCCAAAAACAAACAAACAAAATAATCTCATGAAGAGTCCGTGAAGGCCTCATATGACAAACCACCTGTTAGTCTCATTCACCAACGGGTAGAAGACATTTTAATTTTTACCTTTAATACATTTTATTTCTCGCTAAATAAATGTAAAGTTGTTAATTTATAATTTTAACAAATTTCCCCTCGTTTAATTTGATCGGTTTAAATATGATTTTTATTTTGTTGTCTCGAGATCACATCAGATTTAAAAAAAAAAAACAAAAAAAATCCTTCAACCAAAATTTCTGAAAATGTTGCAGCTGCTTTTCATCTTTAAAATCTGGATTTATATTAAATTTATATTAAACAACAATTATTCAAATAGATTCATATCTGAGAGAATCGTTGGTTTTATTTGGCTGCCTCTGTTTTAACTTGAAACAATATGGAATAATATTTATTCAGCAGTTCAGTGATGAAATATATATTTTAAAATAAATTGCAGACTCAGTGATGAGCTGCTTTATTGTTTCTCTCCTCTCCGCCCTCTCGGGACTTCTTTTAATCTTCAAATTCAAATTCAAACATCAACAATAATCCAAAGAGAAATCCGCACACACATAATGATAATTTCTGCAGCTGTGCAGTGTTCTGTGTTTGTTATAATATTTAATATCTAACACATAATAAGTGTTATTTGATTTCATTCTCTGAGCTCAGCTGTGGCCACTTGATAAATTCGGGTGCAGTGAATGAACAAAAAGTTCATGTTTGATATTTTCACTGTGAAGAAACTTTTGAGGAATAAACCGTAAAAATACAACAACAACAATAATATTAATAATAACAATAATAATAATATTAATAATACTTGATGTTTCGGAGCTGCACGCAGCAGAGCGTGGCATCACTCCATCTTTACGCACAGATCCGGACCCTGCTGGACCTGAAGTGACTCATCAGAATTAGTTTGATTTGACTCTGAGTTTGTGGATGATAAATCTCCTCGTGTCCCTCAGATTATTATTATTAATCCCTTTCATGAAAAATGACGTCGCTCTCTGTGACAGGCCACAGCTGCCGGTGACACGTCTGCGGGCCTCATGTGCAGACACACGCTCACAGCCACACACATGCAAATCACAGACGTTTATGCATACTTATGTTGTTTTAAAAAAAATCAATTAATCTCAAATACGGAGTTAAACGGGCCTATTTCACACGGATGAAGACTTGCATGGTGTGTCAATTAAACCTGTTAGACCTCAGAGCTGAGCGTGGAAACGTCTGGCTGCGTGAATCTGTTGAAAGAAATCAGAGGAACAATGTCTGAAAATTTCAATTCCAAAAAAGAAAAAAAAAGCGCATCTATGGAGACATCTCTCTCTCTCTGTGCGCCACAGCGCATCCGCATCCTATGGCATGGCCCTGCTCGTGTGTGTGTGTGTGTGTGTGTGTGTGTGTGTGTGTGTGTGTGGTGTGTTTTGTGTGTGTGTGTGTGTGTGTGTGTGTGTGTGTGTGTGTGTGTGTGTGTGTGTGTGTGTGTGCGCGCATCTTATCTGTTGATGTGAAGAGATGCGGATTAACACTGCTGAAAGCCCGGAGAGGCGGAGCGCGTCACGGCGCATCGCCAGGCTAAAAAAGAGGCGCGTTCTGGCAAATTTAACCCGAATAAATTACACCTTGAGCTGGATGTAAGTGTAGGGTGCGAGGTATACAGGCGGTGTTGCTGCGCGCGCACACGTGTTTGTGTTTGTGTGTGTGTGTGTGTGTGTGTGTGTGTGTGTGTGTGTGTGTGTGTGTGTGTTTAGCTGACCGGCCAATAAATCTCTCCACCGTGCGATGCTCTTATCTTGTAGCCACCGATATATTCTGTGCTAGGAGGCCATCAGCTCCGGCGCACACTCGGTTGCTCGTAAAGCCCCGATCCCTTGCACTCCCTGTCCTAAATGGGGATAATTAGCGTCACTTTATCACGCCTCTGCATATTTTCCCGCGTCTCTCCCCCCTTTTCCTAAAAAAATTACCAAGCACCTTGCTCTCGTCGCTCGCGTCGCCCGCTCTGTCACAGAAGATTATGGAGACAGATTGCACAGAGCGAATGTGCCGGGCGAGATTAGCGCGGAATAGAGAAAGCAACTGGGCCAATGAATTCCTCGGAAGGGCCTTATCGTGCAATTACACGTTGACATGTTTAACAATCTTGCTGCCTCTTAATCCTGCAGTGCTGCCTCTATCTACCCACAGCTACCGCGCGCTGTATGCCGGCGCGCACAGACCTAATGCACCGAAACGCAGCAGCACAAATGTTGTGAAAGTTCTGAGAAATTGCTTTATTTTTTCCAACTTTGTCCAGCATTCAAACGCTTTTTTTTTATCCCCCCTCCTTTTTTTTTTATATGTTTCAGATTTCCCCGTTGTTGGAATAACATCAGCACTGGAACTTTTTGACAAGAGGTGAGATATTAAAATGAAAAAATGCACCGATCTCATCTCCAAAAAAAAAAAACGTGTTTGTGCCATGTCCATGCGGAGTCAGAGTGGCGATGTTACGCATAAAAAGTGTCCGTCCTGTTTGGTGGAGACTTCCATCTCTGTGCCCAACACACTCACACACACACACCCCCACTCCCCCTCTCTCCGTCCCTCCTGCCTGGCGGTATATCAGGGCCTGTGTGGGAGTGATTGTGGAGCGCCACTGTAGGAATTTGGCAGCAGCCGTGGTTTGGAGAGGCGCCCCCACGCTGAGCCCCATTCAGCGGCCAGCGCGCTGTGAGGTTGGGAAGTTTCAGTCAGCCATACAACTCAATGGCCCCCACAAAAGCGATTACAAGCCCCAGCGCATTCCTGTAGGGACCTGGGAGCGGCGCAGGTGCGAGGGGGGACCCATCAGAGGAGTGATAAAAACGGGGGACAGTGCTGGGCCCACACAAAACCAGCCACGCCACGGGAACCGGGGAGGAAGGAGGAGAAAGGAAAGAATAAGTTTGAAGAAGATGGACGTTTGGGAGGTGGGTGTAGCATACTGAGTGGCCTCACTGTCCGTCACTGAATGGAGCGAGGAGGAGAGCCCCAGTCAGGGATGTGATGTCACAGTTAACTGTTCAATTCTATATATGAATTATATTTCAATTTATTCTAGTCCAAACTTTCTCTACACTGCAGCGTGTAACTCATGGAAACATGTGACCCCAGAGGACATGAGACAGAGGAGCCTGTGTCCTCAAACATAAAGACGTTCCTCAAAGCACCCAAAGTTCTGCAGTTAAGAACCTTTAAACGGCACAAAAAGGTTCTCCAGAGAACTCAAGGTGCAGATAAAGTAAGGAACCTGAGGTGGTTCTTGGTGGTGATGCCATAGGGGGGTTGACTTAAAGACCACAAATATAAACTGAACACAGACCCTGACGTAGATCCTCCTTCATGAAGAGGGTGAAGCGAGGGGGTTGCAGCTGCACTCCACTAAATCCTACACACAGGTGCCTGAAAGCAAAGTGAATGAGCAGTATTAGAAGTGTTTTGAGCGAGTTGCTGGTATTTCTGGTGGAAATTGAGTCTTAGACATTGAGCTGACACTCAAATGGGAATTAGGGGATTCTGTCAGCGAGGGCAAAGTAAACACTAAATGGATTTGCACCCGAGTGAAGAGAGAATAAGCAGATTTGACTAAAGACTCCTGTAGGTAGACTCATATGTCAAATTTAAATGTGGCTATAGCAGGAATGCCAAACAAACAGTGTGTGTGAAACCTCCTCCAGTCACCTAAATCCCTGCTGCTCTCAGATGGCGTGTCATGTTTTTATTCTTAAACTGCGGTTTCAATTCGAGGACGTGATGCGGAGCGGAGTCTGAAACAGAGTCAGCGACTGCACGTAACAATAATTCAAAAGAAAACTGGAAACATCGACGACACGATCGAACTTTCATTCTCTCCACAAACACAAACTCGGCTCTGAAAGCCGTCGTCTGCTTTCAGGGCTGCAGACTTGTTGTCGTGCTTTCAGCTCGGCACTGTGAGTTCTTTCTGGAGACGTCGTCTCTCCAGTCGGTGTGCCATGTTTACTTCATTTTAACTCTGTAGACACCAGAGTAATTACTGCGATCTCAGGAACAGTGTAGTTCTCCGTGCAGCTCATTGGATCTCATGAAGGAGCAGCACTGTGCAGAGTCACACGAGATCCAACAGCGAGTTGCACATTTTAAAAACAGCAAGTAAAGGTCACAGGATGCATTTTAAGTATCCTCTACAATCATCTTGTTTTCGTGTACTCGGAGGATCTCTGGCCCCGGTATTCACTCTCTTTCAACACAAGTGGCTCCACAAAGAGTTTCTTTCATGGAGACAAACAAACTCCGTGAAGCAAAACCAGGAATTTTGAATAAAATGTACAAAACATGGCTTCCTGTTCGTCCTCTGAGACGCTGCGGGCACGTCGGCTTCAGGCGTTCACGCTTCTCGAATGAGGCATCCAAGTTTTCCTCTTGTGCGCTCTGATTATGACTCGTAGATAATGAAGGAGTTCAAGTATCTCGGGGTCTTGTTAGTGAGTGACGGGGAAATAGGCCGTGGGATGGATCGGCGGATTGGTGCGGTGTCTGCAGTAGAAGGAGCTGAGCTGAACTTAGATGGATCTTCAACCCTCACGTACGGTCATGAGCGACTTCAGGAATGAGATCGCGGATACAAGCAGCTGAAATGAGCTTCCTCCGTCGGGTTCACTGGTTCTTTGGTGTTTAAAGGAGCCAGCTGAGGTGGGTCGGGATGCACAGCCCGGGGCGACTTCCTTTGGAGGAGTTCAGGGCACGTCCAACTGGGAGGAGACCCAGAACCTGCTACATAGCCCATGTAGCCTGGGAACGCCTCGGATCCTCCAGGAGGAGCTGGAAGGGTGGATGGATGGATGGATGGATGGATGGATGGATGGATGGATGGATGGAAGGAGGATGTCTCAAGTGCCCTGCTAAACCTGCTACCACCACGACTTAACTACGGAGAGGCAGAAGAGGATGGATGGATGGATGGATGGGATTGGATGGAGGACATGGCATCATTACGTTCATATCAACATTTCATGTCAAGTTCTCACACTTGCAAGTTGATAACAGGCGACAATCTTAATCCTCCGGGTTCACGGCGTTAAAGTTGCAGAAGACGAGAGCCTCAGGTGAAGTAATGGAGTCAAACATTCAAAGAACTGTACAGAAACCTGATGCAAACACGGCGTCGTGTTGGTTTAACGTCTGCTCACACACCTGCAGTGTTCCTCTATCACCGGCCTGCACACGCGTGAAGCCACCAGATGCTGCAAAGGATTCCTGCCGCTGCGTGGCGGGCGATAACTCTGGACGGGGTTAATGAGGGGTCAAAGGGTTCAAATAAGAAACAGCAGTTTTATGGTGCCTGCTGCGCGCTGATAGCTGTTTGAACCGGCTCCACCTTTGACCTCTGCGGGGTCGAGGGATCAACAAACCGGTCGTTTAGGATAGGAACGAGTGACGGATGTGCACGCCGCGGCGAAGCGTCCGAGAGGAGCAGGCGAAGAGTTCCTAATGATCATAACCCGACTCAATTTGTTTCCACGGCCGTTAGATTGTTGTCGGCGAACAGACGAACATTTGATTCATCTGTGAGTGGATGGATAACCTGCTGTGTGTGAACACACACACTGAACAGAGTGTGTGTTATGTCTTTATTTATTCACTTGATATTTCTATAAATCATCGATGTCCTCTCGCTCAGTCAGATGTTTTGCACGTGGACGCTCACACAGAAATTCTTGGAGACTTTGACGACGCTCGAGGTCGAAGTTTTATAAATCGACAGTACGGCGTTCAAGCTTTCCTCTCGTCCTCTAGTGCCACTGTTTGTTTGTTTTGTTTTTTGTCTCACATAAATCGGATGAATTATAATAATAATGTTGTTTACACGCATTCATACTGACCTCAGAATGAATCAGAACATTTCATTGCTGCAGCTGAGGGTTCGGTGTGCGGCAGGTTGGGTCGCTCTTTATAACAGGAAACAGGAAACAGGATGGAGACGGACGACTTCACTCCAGTCACACTTCATAAGTTTCTCACGTGACTAAACTTAGCCAATAAGAAGCCAGGACGTAGACCTGAGGTGACCGAGAGAATCAACAGAATCTGATCTTAAAGATGCAGTTGTAAATATTAAAACATGTAAATAGTTAAGGTCCAGTGTGCAGGATTTAGATGCATCTAGTCGACCAATCGCTGTATTGCAGCCTCCTCACATCACCCTCACCTTCCTAGTGTGAAGGAGAAACAACACTTTGAAGCTCGTCGGTCGTGAAGAGTTCAAGTATTTTATGTTTTAACCATGATGTGTATGAATACAGACTGAGCGCAGACGAAACTATACCCTGTCTTCATTATTATTACTTTTGACATTTGATATTTCTATAAATCGATTCTCTCTCTCTCTCTCTCTCTCTCTCTCTCTCTCTCTCTCTCTCCTCTCTCTCTCTATCTCCTCTCTCTCTCTCTCTCCCCTCTCTCTCTCTCTCCTCTCTCTCTCTCTCTGTCTCTCTCATCTCCTCTCTCTCCTCTCTCATTCTCTCTCGTCTCTCTCTCTCTCTCTCTCGTCTCTCTCTCTCTCACTCTCTCTCCTCCCACTCTCTCTCTCTCTCTCTCTCTCGTCCTCTCTCTCTCTCTCTCTCTGTCTCTCTCTCTCTCTCTGTCTCCTCTCTCCTCTCTCCTCCAGCAGAGTGTCCAGCACGTCTATCACCACATGGACCTGGATCAGTGTGGGGGAGGCCTGTGATTAACAGATAGCACCTCGTCTCCTCTGCTTGGCAGGCCATCATTACGGCGACGAGCACTCCAAGAATCAGCTTCTGTGAGCGAAGAAAAAAAAAAAAGACCTTTTGGAAAATGTCAGATTTTGATTTTTCCTCCTTTCACTCGTGACGCTACCCTTGAACTCTCCCAACCCCTAAATTACACGAGCCCGCTCTGCTATCGCCTGATGTTTTTGTATCTTTAAGTGCAGTGTCTGATTTCAGAGCATTTTATTTATCTGAAGATCGGATGTATAACACACACACACACACACACACACACACACTTCAGCCTTCTCAGCAGATACAGAAGCAGCTCCTCTGTCACGGAGCCAGCTTCACTGTCTTAATACTCTTAGTCCCTCGTGTTGGCATGTTTTCCAAGAGCCGAGCTGCGTTTTCAGATTTGTAAAATCCGTCGTCAGAACGCCTGTAATGAATATTTCTACAGCGTGGTGTGAGTGTGTTTCAATATGGCCGAGGCCCGGTGACAGACGCGTGCTGATCCGTCTGTTTCTGTTTGACGTGTAGATTCATGCATGATCGTGTGAATAATAAACGATGAGCAAACCGCTCGTCTCTTTGTTTGCAGCGTGTTTCCGTTTTAGCTTCGCTGGGTACAAAAAAAAAATTAATCTGAAATAAACTGTGTGATATCTGAAGCTGTCCGTCATGTTTTTATTTGTCCACATCCAGTTATTACATCATAGCGAGAAGTTCTGGAAAAAAAAAGTTTGAACATTTAAAGCTGTGTATTCATTTCAGAGCCTGAACGCGCCCTCAATTATTTTAGCATCGCCCCGAGGTATTGATTTTAGGTGTGTGTGTGTGTGTGTGTTGTGTGTGTGTGTGGTGTGTTGTGTAATTGCTATGCTTTATTGATTTTTTTTTTTCCATCAAGGCATCTGGCTAACATCAGAGTTGGACACATAATAACAGAAGTTGTTGCACGGCTCTCTGTGATAATTTATATTCTATCATTGACTCATTCAGGTGTGCACACACACACACACCCACACACACAGACACACTTGTGAGTCCAGCTGTGGTGTGTGTGTGTGTGTGGGTGTGTGTGTGTGTGTACAGGGACTAGATAATGAGCATCTCAGGTGACTACATGCAGTGATTACCAGGTTGCTGCTGTTATAGGAACTATATCAATAAACATACACACTTCATTCTGACGCACACACACACGCACACACACACTCTTGAGAGATCCTTGGTTATCACACCCTTCCAGATTGTTCTGAACTACTTATGGAAAACACACACACACCACACACACACAACCACACACACACACACATGAGCGCAGTGTTAAGAACAGTTTGTTGTCGTCGTGTGTTTTTTTTTTTAGCATCTCTAATTCCGAGCGTTGCTAAGGTGCTTTGGGAGGGGATTAACAGAGGCTGGCGCCAACGAGCAAGCCTCGCAGATTTCCAACCAGCAAGGAGAAAAAGACAAAGAAGAAGAAAGAAGAAAAAGAGAGAGAGAGAGAGAGAGAGAGAGAGAGGAAAGAAGGAGGAAAGGCAGCAGAGGGTTAGACGACAGGGAGCTGCTGTGCAGGAACAGCTTGTGTAAACATGATGAGACTAAAGAAGAAGAAGAAGGATCCTAAAGAGGAAGAGGACGAGCAGACCACATGCTTCCTCCTCTCCTCTCCTCCCCCCTGCTCTCTCTCTCCATCTCCTCGCTCTCTTTTCATGTGATCTCTCTCTCTTTTATTTTATTCCCCCCCTCGGGGCAACTTTTCAGATCCAGACACTTTTGTCTCTCGTTCTCTCTGTCACGACTTCAAACGGCGCCGGTGTTCAGGTCATGCTGATGTGGCCCGGAGCATCGGTGACTGCGGCCGTCTCAGGTGTACGTCTCCCAGCGTGTCCTGGATGACTCTCTCTCTCTCTCTCTCTCTCTCTCTCTCTCTCTCTCTCTCTCTCTCTCTCTCTCTCTCTCTCTCTCTCTCTCTCTCTCTCTCTCTCCCTCTCTCCCTCTCTCTCTCCCTCTCTCCCCATCTCGCTGCTTTTAATTAGCGTAGTGAGGCAGGCCCGAGCCACGTTCACCGATTATCCACCTGCCTCTGCTCTTAATGCTTCTGCAGCTGGGAGAGAAAACATAATTACACTTGAGCTGCGTCAGGAGAACGGAGCATGTCTTGATTTTCACTCAGTCCCGGGATTCGCGCTCAGGGAAGAAATCAGAGTGTTTTTATGGGAGTGAAATCTCCATGAGCCCGAGCCGGCGCAGCAAAGGGAGGGCCCGGGCTTTTCTTTGAGTCCTCTCCTCGGGCTCGGCGTCTCAGGTAGAGTGTAACTGGATGCGGCCTGTTTGTGGAATACAAGGCACTTGACCAAGGGCCAGCACTGCTCCTCCCTCCCTCCCATCCCCTCCCACCCCTATCCTTCCCCTACCTGGGTCAGGTTACCCCTCAGCCCCCGCTCCTCCACCTCCTCCACCTCCTCCTTTCCCTGAGTGGTGGCAGGCAGTGTGTTTAGCATCGGTGTCCGTGGATGTTGAAAAGCATGTGTCTGTATGTTTGTACTCTACGCAGACAGGTGTTTGTGGCTGTGTTTGGGCTCGGCAGCTGGGCTCCTGTAACTGTGCCCCTCTAATGTGACTGGGTTGGCCGAGGCACGGAGGCGGCTGTCTTTCAACCACTGATCCCCCTCAGAACTACTCATCTGATCAGGCTGGATCTGCGCTTCGCGGCTGCCGGGGTCACACAACCCAACCCCGGGGTCAACCAGCTAATTACAGACCCCTGTGTCCTCCGTCTCTGTCACCACCGGGTGAGATGGGGAAGGTGGGGCGTGGAGTGGAGCGACGAAGCCTGAGAGGGGAATAAAAAAAATATTGACTCAGACATCAGAAGGTCAGCGCTGTATAACCAGGCGCTGCTCCTCTTCCCTGTGTGAAGACAGGACGAGTGTGCCGCTCTGCTTCTGCAGCATCTCGGTCACGCCCTTTCCCAGCCCGAGGCAGAGAGAAGTTTAGACTCATGGGACCGGAGCTGTGCGGGTAAATGTGGATTTATGTATCAGCCACTAACCTGACGTACGAGGGCTGAGCCGGTTTCTGTCTCCTCTTTGTCTCCGAGACTTACTGTAGCAGGAAGGCTGGAGAAGGAGGCAGAGACACTCGTCTCTGTCCGTCCTCTGCAGGGATGTCAAACAAACATACAGCGTGGTTTGATCTCAGAGTGAGGCCAGAGCAGTACACAAAAAATCCTGAAATAAATGATGTTGTTAGTTTCTTCTCTTGGTTCTTATCCAAGAAAACTAAATCTACGGCTGCGAGTTACCGAGCTTCAAATCGAGTGTTCGGTTCAGTCTGACTCTGATTTCTCTTCATACTTTGGGCTGTAATTATAGATTCCTCATTCAGAAAATAAAGCACACCAGTCGATGCTTTAACCTGGATGTAATCGTCACCTCGTGGCCTGGATCGACCTTCTGTCTGAACTGAAGTCATTCGCTCTGTGTGACCTCAGATCAGCTGCGTCGTGTTTGTGTCTGACCTTTTGGCTGCGACCGCTGACTGAACTGAGGATTTGTGGGATGTTGAGTACTGGTCACACACCACACACACACACATGCACAAACATACACAAAGTATGTACCACAGCAGCGTTACATTATATCAGGCTGCAGGTTCATTAATCACAAACGCGAGGGCTTCTCAGCCGACGTCGGAAATTAATCAGAAGCGGGGACATTAATCACATGCATGAACAGCAGCAGTCACACCTGTGACAATGCCATCTGATTTAAACGTGTTACTCCAGGCTGTGTTAATGATGCCACCCAGGGCCAGGCAGAGCGACCTCTCCGTGATCACTGAAATAATAACACATTAACTATGAAGCAATTTTCTTACATGTAGTCTGATGCACGCTGCAGCAATTACAGCTGTTTCTTTTTTTTTTAAATTTCCTCCAGCTTGCCCACTCCGACGGCTCAGATTATATTAGTCATACTTCTTTTTCTCCTGATAAACACTTGTTTGAAAGAGTTGAGAATAGAGTCAGTGTGTGTGTGCGTGTTGTGTTGTTTGTTGAAACGGCAGCGAGCTGCGTGTGTGCTTACACTGCCCTCTCTTGAAGCCACTGCAGAGAGAAACCAAAAGCACCAGACATTCATTATTATATTAAATTATTACACAGAATGAATGAAGCTTAAACAGCAGAGGAAACTGAAGATGTGAAGCAGTTATATAAGAAAATATCTGATGTTTTGGCACACAGAAAGAATCAATTCAATTTAAATTCTATAGATCCAATCTGATAAAATGTTTCGACGATACAAGAAATGTAAAATTATGAATAACAAACTATGAAAGTCTTTAAACATAAACACACCTGAGGAGCTTTGTCATTTTTCTTAATTACAAAATGTTAAAATCAGAGTTAAGAGAACAAATCTAATTATTTTCTAATGTGTGTGTGTGTGTGTGTGTGTGTGTGTGTGTGTGTGTGTGTGTGTGGTGTGTGTGTGTGTGTGTGTGTGTGTGTGTGACGGTATCATCTCCATCCCTTTGTTAAAAATCTTATCACTGCTTTAATTATTTACACTCCAGGAAAAATATTCAACTCAAAAAACATTTCAAGCATTTTCCGGCAGAGGAGACGAGTTCTCTGACTGAAGTGTGTGTGTGTGTGTGTGTGTGTGTGTGTGTGTGTGTGTGTGTGTGTGTGTGTGTGTGTGTGTGTGTGTGTGTATTCATGTGACTCTTCATCCACCAACTGAAGAAAGAAAGGAGAAGTTCAAGTTGACGATCAGACCGTTCATCAAAGAAAAACTGAATTTTGGCTTCTTCGACACAGAAATCAAAAAGAAATATTAAAAATCTGCCGAGCGATTCGACGCGGTGACCTTCAGCAGCTCAGACCGTCCAATCATCCAGCAGGCGTCCGGTTCTGATCCGCCGCTCGGCCTCTCTCTGCTCTGCTCTCTCTCTCCTCGACAGGCCCGCTCTGATAAACTCATATCACACATGACAGCGAAACCCAAGACCTGGCCTAATTAGCAGGTGGATGGAGAGAAATGGATGGAGAGAGAGAAAAGAGAAGGAGGGAGAGAGAGAGAGAAGATTGAAAATCAAAACGAGGGAGACTTTATTAACGGAGCTGGTGACCCCTGCTCATTTATTCATGGGGTTACTAAAGAGGACTTTGGAACAGAGCGCCCTGCCAAGCTGCAGCCATGATGTGCTGCTCGCTGCCTCGCTCCGGAGAGGTTGCTAAGCATCACAAACTACCTCCCTCTCTCTCTCTCTCTCTCTCTCTCTCTATCCCTCTCTCTCTCTCCCTCTGCTTTCACATGCAAACACACACACACACATGCACTTGACACCTTCCTCAGTAGACTTACCTGTCCAGGTATTCCAGTAATCCAGGCCAAGCCTTGTCAGGTGGAAGAAAGTCTATCCAGGGCAGAGACGGGAGGAGGGAGGGGGGGAGGTGGTAGGTGGTAGGTGGAGGTGCAGTAAGTCTAGCCGGTGGTGTGGTGGTGGAGGTGGTGGTGGAGGAGGAGGGAGGGGGGAGGACCAGAGACAGGGGGCAGGTAAAGGGGATCGTATTCAGGCTCCTGGGGACAGGAGGCTTGGCGTGGCACCGCACTGCCCACCCAACATCAACACTCTCAGGTTCCACCTGGCTCAGATGGGCCAGATAATCACCCTCTCTCCACAGGGACCATCTGGAGGCAGGGAGGAGGAGGAGGTGGAGGAGGAGGTGGAAGAGGGAGGAGGTGGAAGAGGAGGAGGAGGGGAGGAGGAGGTGAAGGCCATATTTTATTTCCATAAAACATAAATTCACTCATCTGCTGGCGAGCTGGAAAAAAAACACCACCTGACATCTGATTCACACACAACGTTCACACAACATGTAACGCCTGATCCGGAGAAACACACACACACACACACACACACACACACACACACACACCCACCCAACAC
>CM014079.1:3441978-3526978 GCA_004119915.2 Collichthys lucidus
AGGAGGAAGCGGCCGATGGCTAAGTCGATCAGATTCAGAATCTGATATTTTCCACTCGAATAATTTTGCCATCTTCCGATATGTCTTCGTCCAAACATGCTGTAGATTTCTTGAATAATGGGATGTTCTTCGGGTTTGTCATCTGTGATAAGATGATTATCTGAAAGGTCTGTGGCACATTGTGAAGAGAGTCTCGCCTTCTCTGCTGGAGTAGGTAATCCCGGGTAATAGCATTATGGACATAGTGTTTCCTAAAGCCTGTGATTATCCACTGCTGTTTGCTGGGGGATTGACATTGGCCTCCCTGGTCCTCTCTCTCTCTCTCCTCTCCTCTCTCTCTCTCTCTCTCTCTCTCTCTCTCTCTCTCTCTCACACTCGTTGGTGTTATCCTGGCTCTGACTCACCACTCCATCAAGCCCTTATACGCTCTTCTCTTACAATTCCACCCGAGAAGAAGCAGAAGATGAAAACAGAGCTCATGGAGCAACAAAAGAACAAATTGCTTCTAAGACAAGAGTGCCCCAGATCTGACTGGCATGTTCTGTTCTCTCTCACACACACTCTGAGTGTGTCAGTCGTGTGGTTTAGCTTCCTGCTCTGAGGGATGGCCATCAAACGTGTTGGTAATAATCCAGATTATAACTTTAAATATTCACCTCTGCCACACGAGGCCTCCTGTCCCAAAATAAATGGAGCATTTCTTCACGACTACAGAGGCTGTTTGTATGATCGTAGTCTCAGAAAGCCAAGACATGTGTGGTTATTACAGAAATGTCAGAATCAAGACGTGTTACTGCGTCAGAGTGAATTCACCTGCAACTCTGTGGAAAATGTAACTTTTTATAATCGCTGTTTTAATCGCTCGGGGTTTGAGTTGTGCTTCGTTTAGGAGACGATGCTCGCCTGAGGCTTTGAGCTGAGCTTCTCTCCGTCACTTTGGTTTGTTAGTGATCGTCTGTACTGTGCACGCATGTCACGCTGCCCTCTGTAAGAGGTTAAAGGTCCAGTGTGTAGGATTTAGTGACACCTGGCTGTGAAGTTGCAGCCTGCGACCGAATGAATACACTCCGGCGCCTCCCAAGCACGATGTAG
This sequence comes from Collichthys lucidus, assembly GCA_004119915.2. Taxonomy (NCBI): domain Eukaryota; kingdom Metazoa; phylum Chordata; class Actinopteri; family Sciaenidae; genus Collichthys; species Collichthys lucidus. The sequence continues at coordinate 3,443,071 of CM014079.1, forward strand.
GAAGAACTCCAAAGTCCATATCTAGATCTAGGGATGGGAATCGAGAACCGGATCCGTGTGTTTCAATTCCATGGAATCATTTGGCAGTTTATCTAACGATTCTCTTATCGATTCAAAAAGCACGAAGTTACGCACGCTCTGTTCCAGCAAGCACGACTAATTACGCCACGTAACTCACGCAAGTTTCTCACCTGCAGTGCGATCAGTAGTAAACAATGTCACCCACTCGGTTCAAACGCTCCAAAGTTTGGCAACAGGGTGACTTGCAATCATTGCAAAGTGGAGATAACAGCGTCGCGAGGGAACACGACCAACATGCAGAAACATTTGTGCACACAACATGATATATTTTGAAATGAACGTCGTGTTTTTGACACGCTTCAGACTAGAGATGAATCTCAGCCTAGCAGCAGCAGCAGCAGCCAGGCTGTGACCTCTGACCTCTGTGGTTACTACTGAAGTTAAATAACACACTGACGACCATGTTAGCGCCATGTGCTGCTTTGTAAAACATGCTATAACAGTTCACATTAAACCAATGCCTTCTGCATTACATTTAGAAGATGACCATGCAAGAGAGAGAGAGACTACCTCCTCTAGTTGATGCTGATCAAACTGTTGGTTCTTCTTTTTTCCCCAAATGAGAATCGATAAAGAATCGAATCGTTAAGCAGAATCGATTAAGAATCGAATAGTTAAGCAGAATCGATAAAGAATCGAATCGTTAAGCAGGATCGATAAAGAATCGAATCGTTAAGCAGAATCGATAAAGAATCGAATCGTTAAGCAGAATCGATAAAGAATCGAATCATTAAGCAGAATCGAATAGTTAAGCAGAATCGATAAAAAATCGAATCGTTCAGCAGAATCGTTAAAGAATCGAATCGTTAAGCAGAATCGTTAAAGAATCGAATCGTTAAGCAGAATCGATAAAGAATCGAATCGTTAAGAAGAATCGAATCATTAAGCAGAATCGATAAAGAATCGAATAGTTAAGCAGAATCGTTAAAGAATCGAATCGTTAAGCAGAATCGTTAAAGAATCGAATAGTTAAGCAGAATCGATAAAAAATCGAATCGTTCAGCAGAATCGTTAAAGAATCGAATCGTTAAGCAGAATCGTTAAAGAATCGAATCGTTAAGCAGAATCGATAAAGAATCGAATCGTTGAGCAGAATCGTTAAAGAATCGAATCGTTAAGCAGAATCGATAAAGAATCGTAAAAATCTTGTCGATTCTCATCCCTATCTAGATCAGAGTCAGGTTCGTCTGGTCAGACTCTCCCTGCAGAAATAAAAAACACAAATACACTCATTAAACATTATTGAATAAATCTCCCTCAGTCTTCAGCAGTGGGTCAGGAAATGTGCAAATGGATAAAAACAACAAATGTGATTCTGAGTATTAATAATGATCCAACGCTACGTGAAGTTCATGACAGCATGAGACACGTTTAAATGTTCCAGCCTGACTAAGAGACACCGAGCATCACTGCATTCATCATCCAGTCAAAATAAAACACTGGACCTTTAACTTCCTCTTCATTAGTCTCGTGTGTTTCCACGCTGCGTCCACGTCCTGCTGAGCTGAACACTTTCTTCAGCCTCGTAGTTTTTCACTTTGTCTCCACAGAAATGTGAAACGGGCTAATTATAGATGTGGCAGCATCAACCCTTCAACTCTTTCTGACGTGCGTGTTGTTGCCGCTCGCTCTGAAGCTCTTTGAGTGCCGTGTTTTTGGAGGTTTGTGTGTTGCAGAGAGAGAGAGAGAGAATACACGAAGCGAGCTGAAGACCTCTGCTTTTAGCCGATTGGCTCACTTTTCCCTTCAGCGCTTTTAGGCCTCAGCCTGACCTGATCTCTCTCTCTCTCTCTCTCTCGCTCGAGTTTTTCCCCACTCTTAATACATTTCAACATCGCCTTTTACTTAGCCTCACCACTTTATGTCAATCTCCTGTATGTCTGTACCTTTATGTGTAGTACTCGTGCGATGCAGTACACGTTGCAGAGTGACACAGTAAATCTGTGGTGAATCAGACGTGGAGGCTGTTTTAATCTCCAGCGAGGCAGCAAGTAAATAAAAGTGTTGTTTAACTACCATTCAAGAAACATCAGAGGAGTTTATGCCAGGGGATTATTCCTGTGATTTGGTAAGGTGGTGTTATGATGGAGGAACCCAGAGCTGCCCACTGTCTGTCCCTGCACAACAATGACTGATCACTCGTGTCTGATTTGTCTGGAAACAATAGCAGGCTGAGGAAATTACTTTTATAGGAGCCACAAATTCTTTCACCTTGGCTCCACCAGTGAGCAGATGGATGTGTGAAGCAGCAGAGCGCGAGAGAAAGAGCTGCCAGCTACATCAGCTACAAGTCAGGGAGGCTGTCGGTGCTCTGGCAGCCGTGAAGCCAAGACAACGCTGCAACAGGCAGGTGGAGGAGAGGGCGGAGAGGGAGGGGAGACGCCGAGGCACCGCTCCACCAACCGACCGACCGACAGGACGTGTGTGTGTGTGTCTGAAACAGATGCTGACAGTGCTGCGTCTGAAAACTGTGAAACTGTGTGTAAATAAGAGCTACTGTGTGTGTGTGTGTGTGTGTGTGTGTGTGTGTGTGTGTAGCTGTCTGAGCCACATGCTTGCAAGCTGTGCAGCTTCATATGAACTAAATCTAATTGGACGCTGTGGATTTCACAGTGTGAAGTAATATTTGGTGATTTGAGGATCACATTGTTGGACACAGTGAATGTCCAAAGTCAATACCACACGCACACACACACACACACACACACACACACACACACACACTCCCTCTCTCTCCGTATCCAGGAGGAGGCGATGGATGGGTGGATGGCGGGTTTTGCGGGGCGGCTCCTCCTCAAGTCCTCGCCCCTCCTCCCTGAATGCGGCACAGCTGCCTTTCAGAGAACCCGCCGCTCCAGCTCCAGCTCGAGCCCATTCATCCATCCTGGAGAGAGCCATGAAAAAAAAGTGGCTATTTATTAGAATACTTGTTTTGTATTGTTCCGTGGCCGCACAAAAGACGCTTCATTATGTTAGAAGCAGGCCCCCCTCATCCACACACACACACACACACACACACACACACACACACACACACACACACACACACACACACACACACACACCACACAGAGAGAGAGAGAGAAACAATAAGTTGGAATTGTCTTTTTTTTTCAGAGTGTGTAATAAATGTCATTTTTCTTGTCTCTGCCCCTCAGTGTGTTGAAGTGGTGGCGGCGGTGCTGGTGGGTTTGGGCACCGGGCATCACGGATGGCCTTGGCACTGCGCGCGGCCACGTTGTAGCGGGAATATAACGGTCTTACATGGAGATTTGGAGGGTTTAGGACAAATCTGCGCCACTTTGCTCTGGAGTAGAGGGAACCAGGGGAACATGCGTAAGTTTGATTCTGCAAGGCGCTTTTTACTCAGCCTGCAGCTGCACTCTTCACATGTATCTGTGTGCGGAAATTCTGTCTGCGTGAGCGTGAGGTGAATTACTGCTGGATGTTTTCAGGGCAGGGTGAAGCTTTATTTTAATCTTACACACTGAACCAGGTGTCCTCGCTGGGAAGCTTTTATTCGGATCCGCTCTGCAGATCATGTTTGTCTGCCGTTTTATTTTTGGGGGGTGTTTCTGCTGCGCAGAGCGCGCGCAGGGCTCCGTGCTACCAGTTGCTTTTCTAACCGACTCAGTTTAATTTTCTCAAGTGACATTATCGGCTGCTGATCTGCTGCGGGGACTGAGTGCTTATCATCCGTGTGCGCCGCTGTAAAACGCGCCGCATGCCTCTGACACACGGAAGTGTTTATGAAAAAAAGGTTTCACGCGGCTCGGTGCACGATTCTCTCCGTGTTTTTTTTTTTACTTTTCAGGAGGCGGGGGCGGGTGTAGGAGGAGGAGGAGGAGGAGGAGGAGGAGGTGTAGCTCGACAAACAATTACTTTCTCTTGCTTAACCCAGTTTGTATGCGGGCAGGTCATCAGCAGGTGATCCCCTCCTCATCACCACAGACCTCAGGCACTAGTCCACGCGTGGAAAGTGTTGTTGTGGTTTAAGCCCCGCAGATTAAAGCGGGATAACCTGGACACGGTCGTGCGTAAATGACTTTGCGCGTGCATTATGAGTTCACAGCCCTCTCTATTTATTCTGTATTTATTCAGTTCTGGGTGTTTGGGGACGGTCAGGCTAACTGCTTTGACCCTTGCACCCCTCCACCCTCCACCCTCCTCTCACTCGACGCGCACCATCATCGCGCATCCTGTTGCAGAGGCTGCAGCACAAAAGAGGTTTGTTAAAAGCGGCTGATGGGGGGTGACGGAGTGTAAACAGGGGCAGAGGGTGCACCGGGGGTCCCGGTGTCACCGTGTGGAGGCTAATCCTCTACAAGCTTAAATCCACTCAGCAAACAGCAAGAAGAACGACCATGATTATTCCTCTGATTATTTTCATCAGATTGTTTGATTTGCTGCACATTTATAATTCATATTTAAAATACAGATATTAAATTGTGGACTTCTTCTTTAAAACACTCCCAGACTGAAGCCTGGTGCGTAAATCTGATCCAACAATTCTATAAAACATTATTTTGTTTTGATTTATAATCAAATTTAAACTCTAAAATATTTCCATGGAGACACTTTCTGTCTGTTTGTGTTCTGGTGTGATGATGCCTTCACGGTCCCAGAGAGCTCTCCTCCTCCTCTTCCTCCTCTTCCTCCTCCTCCTCCTCCGGGGTGTCATCATCGTGTTGTGGCCTGAAGCCACATGGCGGCCACCCGGCATGGATCCACTGGAAGCGTTTCTTATTGACCACATGTGTGATATCCTGTTAACCCCATTACGCAAAAAAAAAAAAAAAAGATCTGCACGGATCCGACGGCACCGAGTGATCACGCTCCCTGAGGCCTCTACACACACACACACACACACACACACACACACACACACACACACACACACACACACACACACACACACACACACACACACACAGATATCAAGCTACGCTCCAATTAAAATAAAAAAAAGAACGATAGAATGATTAAATCGTTAGTCTCGCCGCGGGAAGTGGTATTTCGTTTTCCCTTTCAATTAGAGGTTGATTGGGCTTTTCAGGGGAGGTCAGCTGTGAAATCTGAATTATATATGCGCGGACCTGAACACACATAGACCCGTCTCCCCTCCTCTCCTCTGCTGGATCGCAAACTGAGGGCTTACTTCATTTAGGGTGTTTAATAAAGGACATCAGGACGCGCGCGGGTAAACTGACAGTTCACACGTGGCCTTTCTTTTATCCTCAGCTCCACGCACACAGACGTGACCGGGACTCTTCCCGCACCGCCAGCAGACGGCGGTAACGCAGCTTTGCCTCGCAAATTTCACGTCATTATGTGGCCACGCATCCTCAGGGGGCTTCTCCTCTTACACCAACAGTCTGTGTGTGTGTGTGTGTGTGTGTGTGTGTGTGTGTTTAAACCAAATCTTCCACATCATCATCTTCCGCAGTGAGTGTGTGTAATTACTCTATCTGACACCTGCTATTATTACACACCTTAATTACACACCCGCAGGTGGGAGAGAAATGGATTTTTCTGCCGTTAAGTCGTCTCACAGTCAGAGTGTAATTCCAGTGCATGAGCACGGAGTTCAGGCTCAGGCCTTCAGAGAGTCACAGCGAGTGTTCAGACATTTAAAGCCGATAAATTGTTCTGCGTAAAAAAATGATTTTTTACTTTTTTGAGAATTTAAAATCAGTTTGACATGATTTCAGAAATCAGCATCCGTGTCCATGTTTGCTAAGCGCGGAGACGTTTGACTCACCGCAGCCTCAGTCTGCACCCACCTTTTGGCCGCTAACAAATCTTAGTTATTTTTGTTTCTGAGAGCGTGTTTGGAAATTTCAAATGCCTTGTGCTATTTGTGGGATTGGCCCTCCTTTTCCTCTCCTCCTCCTCCTCCTCTCCCTCCTCCTCCTCCGGTGTGTTCTTCCTCTATGGTCCTCTAGTCACCTGACCAAACGCCATGCAAATCATTCCGCTGCTAGAGCCTCATTGGCCGCTTGTGGCTTTTTAACCGCTGTCAGTGCGCATCATATGGCCGCCGCTTTAACCAACTTCTCAACTCCGACAGGGAAAGTGGCTCAAATGCGCATTCTATCACAGTGGATGTGAAGCAGCCCGGGCGGAGACAGGCTGAAATTCTGGTTGGAGAACATTTTATTTCCCTTTTCGGATTAATTTTCATCTCGTTTATGATTCATTCGGGGTTAGAATATTAATCTTGTTACCCGCTCCATCCTGTGCGCGCCTGATCCTGTGCGCGTTGACCTATCTTCAAATAGACTTTTTTTTTCTCTGTTGGTGGCGAAGTTTAAAACCGGGTGAATGTATAGATGATGATGATGGAAACTGACCTTCCATTCCCCCGGCCCCCAAACGAACACGACCACGGGGCAAACGGGGCCGAACAGCGGGTCCAAAGCAAATCAGGAGCGGGTGAAAAGACCGATGAACGCGTTCATGGTGTGGTCCCGTGGGCAGCGGAGGAAGATGGCACAGGAGAACCCCAAAATGCACAACTCTGAGATCAGCAAGCGGCTGGGCGCCGAGTGGAAGGTGATGTCCGAGGCAGAGAAGCGCCCTTTCATCGACGAGGCGAAGCGGTTGCGAGCCATGCACATGAAGGAGCATCCGGATTACAAGTACCGGCCCAGACGGAAGACCAAGACGCTGCTGAAAAAGGACAAATATTCCCTGGCCGGTGGACTGCTTTCTGGGCCCAGTGGGGGTGGAGTTGGTTTGGGGGTCGGAATGAGTTCATCCGGGGTTGGGCAGAGGTTAGAGAGCCCCGGGGGGCACGGAGGCTCCGCCAGCTCCGGCTACGCGCACATGAACGGCTGGGCGAACGGTGCGTACTCGGGGCAGGTGGCTGCAGCCGCGGCGGCCGCGGCGATGATGCAGGAGGCTCAGCTAGCCTACAGCCAGCACCCGGGGAGCGGAGCGCACCACCACCACCACTCACACCACCATCACTCACACAACCCGCAGCCGATGCACCGCTACGACATGACAGCCCTGCAGTACAGCCCCATCTCAAACTCTCAGAGCTACATGAACGCTTCTCCATCCGGCTACGGCGGGATCACCTACACGCAGCACCAGGGCTCCGGCGTCTCCTCCTCAGCTGCCATGGGGACGTTAGGGTCGCTGGTGAAGTCGGAGCCGAGTGTAAGCCCTCCCGTCAGCAGCACACACTCACGGGGTCCTTGCCCCGGAGACTTGAGAGAGATGATAAGCATGTATTTACCGACCGGAGAGCCGGGGGACCCGTCAATGCAAAGTAGACTCCATGCCTTGCCGCAGCATTACCAGAGCGCCACGGCTGGAGTGAACGGGACGGTCCCTCTAACACACATTTAAAAACTCACAGAATAATTGAAACCTGCAAACGAACACATAACCAATATTTACCTCTTTTCTAAATAACCCCGAGAAGTCCCGAGAACTACCTGCATTTTGTACAGAATGTTTATGATATTGTAAATGAAGGGTAAATAACATATTCATCTCGGCCTTTCTTTCTTCTTTTGGAATAGCCTCCAGTGGAATTATATAACGAATATGATGCTGATGAGATATTTGGTTATTGTGCTGCACCATCTTTTTGTCCATTACTTCACAGTCTTAGTTGAGGGTTACGCCAGGTTCACGTGGAGGGGCTTCACAATTGTCTCATAATTTTTTTGGGTGGGTGGGTGGGTGGGTGGGTGGGTGGAGGAGCAGGAGGTGGGTGGAGGGGTGGGTGTGGGTGGTGTTACCTGTAAGTTATTGAAAAATGAGATAACGTGTCATAATCTTTAAAAGAAAAAAAAAGTGCTTTAAAAAGATGTGGGAAACATTCTTTAAAACGTTTGTGTTCATTTGCAGAAAAGCCTGTGTCTTCATCTTTTTATTGTAACACTCTAATTATTGTAAAATTGTGAATAATTTTAATATTTCGAAGGATGACGGGCGAACTGCTGTTGTAATTTCAAAGAGCTTCTGCTGCGGGTTGAGAAGCTCTGAACATTGCAATGAAAGAAAGAATTGAATAAATTTCACAAGATGTTGCTTTGATTTTAAGACGACGTTTCTTAGATTGATTATTTCCTCACAGTGTTTTTACCTGAAGTTATGAGACACATGATTATGATCAGAAACATAAAACAATTAGTCACCTGCTTTAATTTCACATCGCTGCTTGGAGCTTTTTTTTTTTTTTTTTTAATAGTCTGGTTGTTTGTGCGTAATTGTGCGTAAAAGCTTCAGGGGGAAACCATTTTGTCAGGATGATGTTTTTGTTTATGGCTGATGATAAATGTTTTTATACATTTATATATTTTTAAAAAAGGCCAAATATATCCAAGTATAATTTTTAATATTTAAAGTATGATGCCTCACTTCCTCCTGACACTTAAACATGATTCGTGTTTTTGTATTTGCTCCAAAAACAACAAACAAAATAATCTCATGAAGAGTCCGTGAAGGCCTCATATGACAAACCACCTGTTAGTCTCATTCACCAACGGTAGAAGACATTTTAATTTTTACCTTTAATACATTTTATTTCTCGCTAAATAAATGTAAAGTTGTTAATTATAATTTTAACAAATTTCCCCTCGTTTAATTTGATCGGTTTAAATATGATTTTTATTTGTTGTCTCGAGATCACATCAGATTTAAAAAAAAAAACAAAAAAAAATCCTTCAACCAAAATTTCTGAAAATGTTGCAGCTGCTTTTCATCTTTAAAATCTGGATTTATATTAAATTTATATTAAACAACAATTATTCAAATAGATTCATATCTGAGAGAATCGTTGGTTTTATTTGGCTGCCTCTGTTTTAACTTGAAACAATATGGAATAATATTTATTCAGCAGTTCAGTGATGAAATATATATTTTAAAATAAATTGCAGACTCAGTGATGAGCTGCTTTATTGTTTCTCTCCTCTCCGCCCTCTCGGGACTTCTTTTAATCTTCAAATTCAAACATCAACAATAATCCAAAGAGAAATCCGCACACACATAATGATAATTTCTGCAGCTGTGCAGTGTTCTGTGTTTGTTATAATATTTAATATCTAACACATAATAAGTGTTATTTGATTTCATTCTCTGAGCTCAGCTGTGGCCACTTGATAAATTCGGGTGCAGTGAATGAACAAAAAGTTCATGTTTGATATTTTCACTGTGAAGAAACTTTTGAGGAATAAACCGTAAAAATACAACAACAACAATAATAATAATAATAACAATAATAATAATATTAATAATACTTGATGTTTCGGAGCTGCACGCAGCAGAGCGTGGCATCACTCCATCTTTACGCACAGATCCGGACCCTGCTGGACCTGAAGTGACTCATCAGAATTAGTTTTGATTTGACTCTGAGTTTGTGGATGATAAATCTCCTCGTGTCCCTCAGATTATTATTATTAATCCCTTTCATGAAAAATGACGTCGCTCTCTGTGACAGGCCACAGCTGCCGGTGACACGTCTGCGGGCCTCATGTGCAGACACACGCTCACAGCCACACACATGCAAATCACAGACGTTTATGCATACTTATGTTGTTTTAAAAAAAATTAATTAATCTCAAATACGGAGTTAAACGGGCCTTTTCACTGATGAAGACTTGCATGGTGTGTCAATTAAACCTGTTAGACCTCAGAGCTGAGCGTGGAAACGTCTGGCTGCGTGAATCTGTTGAAAGAAATCAGAGGAACAATGTCTGAAAATTTCAATTCCAAAAAAGAAAAAAAAAGCGCATCTATGGAGACATCTCTCTCTCTCTGTGCGCCAAGCGCATCCGCATCCTATGGCATGGCCCTGCGTGTGTGTGTGTGTGTGTGTGTGTGTGTGTGTGTTGTGTGTGTGTGTGTGTGTGTGTGTGTGTGTGTGTGTGTGTGTGTGTGGTGTGTGTGTGTGTGCGCGCATCTTATCTGTTGATGTGAAGAGATGCGGATTAACACTGCTGAAAGCCCGGAGAGGCGGAGCGCGTCACGGCGCATCGCCAGGCTAAAAAAGAGGCGCGTTCTGGCAAATTTAACCCGAATAAATTACACCTTGAGCTGGATGTAAGTGTAGGGTGCGAGGTATACAGGCGGTGTTGCTGCGCGCGCACACGTGTGTTTGTGTGTGTGTGTGTGTGTGTGTGTGTGTGTGTGTGTGTGTGTGTGTGTGTGTGTGTGTGTTTAGCTGACCGGCCAATAAATCTCTCCACCGTGCGATGCTCTTATCTTGTAGCCACCGATATATTCTGTGCTAGGAGGCCATCAGCTCCGGCGCACACTCGGTTGCTCGTAAAGCCCCGATCCCTTGCACTCCCTGTCCTAAATGGGGATAATTAGCGTCACTTTATCACGCCTCTGCATATTTTCTCCGCGTCTCTCCCCCCTTTTCCTAAAAAAATTACCAAGCAGCCTTGCTCTCGTCGCCCGCTCTGTCACAGAAGATTATGGAGACAGATTGCACAGAGCGAATGTGCCGGGCGAGATTAGCGCGGAATAGAGAAAGCAACTGGGCCAATGAATTCCTCGGAAGGGCCTTATCGTGCAATTACACGTTGACATGTTTAACAATCTTGCTGCCTCTTAATCCTGCAGTGCTGCCTCTATCTACCCACAGCTACCGCGCGCTGTATGCCGGCGCGCACAGACCTAATGCACCGAAACGCAGCAGCACAAATGTTGTGAAAGTTCTGAGAAATTGCTTTATTTTTTCCAACTTTGTCCAGCATTCAAACGCTTTTTTTTTATCCCCCCTCCTTTTTTTTTTATATGTTTCAGATTTCCCCGTTGTTGGAATAACATCAGCACTGGAACTTTTTGACAAGAGGTGAGATATTAAAATGAAAAAATGCACCGATCTCATCTCCAAAAAAAAAAAACGTGTTTGTGCCATGTCCATGCGGAGTCAGAGTGGCGATGTTACGCATAAAAAGTGTCCGTCCTGTTTGGTGGAGACTTCCATCTCTGTGCCCAACACACTCACACACACACCCCCACTCCCCCTCTCTCCGTCCCTCCTGCCTGGCGGTATATCAGGGCCTGTGTGGGAGTGATTGTGGAGCGCCACTGTAGGAATTTGGCAGCAGCCGTGGTTTGGAGAGGCGCCCCCACGCTGAGCCCCATTCAGCGGCCAGCGCGCTGTGAGGTTGGGAAGTTTCAGTCAGCCATACAACTCAATGGCCCCCACAAAAGCGATTACAAGCCCCAGCGCATTCCTGTAGGGACCTGGGAGCGGCGCAGGTGCGAGGGGGGACCCCATCAGAGGAGTGATAAAAACGGGGGACAGTGCTGGGCCCACACAAAACCAGCCACGCCACGGGAACCGGGGGAGGAAGGAGGAGAAAGGAAAGAATAAGTTTGAAGAAGATGGACGTTTGGGGAGGTGGGTGTAGCATACTGAGTGGCCTCACTGTCCGTCACTGAATGGAGCGAGGAGGAGAGCCCCAGTCAGGGATGTGATGTCACAGTTAACTGTTCAATTCTATATATGAATTATATTTCAATTTATTCTAGTCCAAACTTTCTCTACACTGCAGCGTGTAACTCATGGAAACATGTGACCCCAGAGGACATGAGACAGAGGAGCCTGTGTCCTCAAACATAAAGACGTTCCTCAAAGCACCCAAAGTTCTGCAGTTAAGAACCTTTAAACGGCACAAAAAGGTTCTCCAGAGAACTCAAGGTGCAGATAAAGTAAGGAACCTGAGGTGGTTCTTGGTGGTGATGCCATAGGGGGGTTGACTTAAAGAACCACAACATATAAACTGAACACAGACCCTGACGTAGATCCTCCTTCATGAAGAGGGTGAAGCGAGGGGGTTGCAGCTGCACTCCACTAAATCCTACACACAGGTGCCTGAAAGCAAAGTGAATGAGCAGTATTAGAAGTGTTTTGAGCGAGTTGCTGGTATTTCTGGTGGAAATTGAGTCTTAGACATTGAGCTGACACTCAAATGGGAATTAGGGGATTCTGTCAGCGAGGGCAAAGTAAACACTAAATGGATTTGCACCCGAGTGAAGAAGAGAATAAGCAGATTTGACTAAAGACTCCTGTAGGTAGACTCATATGTCAAATTTAAATGTGGCTATAGCAGGAATGCCAAACAAACAGTGTGTGTGAAACCTCCTCCAGTCACCTAAATCCCTGCTGCTCTCAGATGGCGTGTCATGTTTTTATTCTTAAACTGCGGTTTCAATTCGAGGACGTGATGCGGAGCGGAGTCTGAAACAGAGTCAGCGACTGCACGTAACAATAATTCAAAAGAAAACTGGAAACATCGACGACACGATCGAACTTTCATTCTCTCCACAAACACAAACTCGGCTCTGAAAGCCGTCGTCTGCTTTCAGGGCTGCAGACTTGTTGTCGTGCTTTCAGCTCGGCACTGTGAGTTCTTTCTGGAGACGTCGTCTCTCCAGTCGGTGTGCCATGTTTACTTCATTTTAACTCTGTAGACACCAGAGTAATTACTGCGATCTCAGGAACAGTGTAGTTCTCCGTGCAGCTCATTGGATCTCATGAAGGAGCAGCACTGTGCAGAGTCACACGAGATCCAACAGCGAGTTGCACATTTTAAAAACAGCAAGTAAAGGTCACAGGATGCATTTTAAGTATCCTCTACAATCATCTTGTTTTCGTGTACTCGGAGGATCTCTGGCCCCGGTATTCACTCTCTTTCAACACAAGTGGCTCCACAAAGAGTTTCTTTCATGGAGACAAACAAAACTCCGTGAAGCAAAACCAGGAAAGAATTTTGAATAAAATGTACAAAACATGGCTTCCTGTTCGTCCTCTGAGACGCTGCGGGCACGTCGGCTTCAGGCGTTCACGCTTCTCGAATGAGGCATCCAAGTTTTCCTCTTGTGCGCTCTGATTATGACTCGTAGATAATGAAGGAGTTCAAGTATCTCGGGGTCTTGTTAGTGAGTGACGGGGAAATAGGCCGTGGGATGGATCGGCGGATTGGTGCGGTGTCTGCAGTAGAAGGAGCTGAGCTGAACTTAGATGGATCTTCAACCCTCACGTACGGTCATGAGCGACTTCAGGAATGAGATCGCGGATACAAGCAGCTGAAATGAGCTTCCTCCGTCGGGTTCACTGGTTCTTTGGTGTTTAAAGGAGCCAGCTGAGGTGGGTCGGGATGCACAGCCCGGGGCGACTTCCTTTGGAGGAGTTCAGGGCACGTCCAACTGGGAGGAGACCCAGAACCTGCTACATAGCCCATGTAGCCTGGGAACGCCTCGGATCCTCCAGGAGGAGCTGGAAGGGTGGATGGATGGATGGATGGATGGATGGATGGATGGATGGATGGATGGAAGGAGGATGTCTCAAGTGCCCTGCTAAACCTGCTACCACCACGACTTAACTACGGAGAGGCAGAAGAGGATGGATGGATGGATGGATGGATGGATGGATGGAGGACATGGCATCATTACGTTCATATCAACATTTCATGTCAAGTTCTCACACTTGCAAGTTGATAACAGGCGACAATCTTAATCCTCCGGGTTCACGGCGTTAAAGTTGCAGAAGACGAGAGCCTCAGGTGAAGTAATGGAGTCAAACATTCAAAGAACTGTACAGAAACCTGATGCAAACACGGCGTCGTGTTGGTTTAACGTCTGCTCACACACCTGCAGTGTTCCTCTATCACCGGCCTGCACACGCGTGAAGCCACCAGATGCTGCAAAGGATTCCTGCCGCTGCGTGGCGGGCGATAACTCTGGACGGGGTTAATGAGGGGTCAAAGGGTTCAAATAAGAAACAGCAGTTTTATGGTGCCTGCTGCGCGCTGATAGCTGTTTGAACCGGCTCCACCTTTGACCTCTGCGGGGTCGAGGGATCAACAAACCGGGTCGTTTAGGATAGGAACGAGTGACGGATGTGCACGCCGCGGCGAAGCGTCCGAGAGGAGCAGGCGAAGAGTTCCTAATGATCATAACCCGACTCAATTTGTTTCCACGGCCGTTAGATTGTTGTCGGCGAACAGACGAACATTTGATTCATCTGTGAGTGGATGGATAACCTGCTGTGTGTGAACACACACACTGAACAGAGTGTGTGTTATGTCTTTATTTATTCACTTGATATTTCTATAAATCATCGATGTCCTCTCGCTCAGTCAGATGTTTTGCACGTGGACGCTCACACAGAAATTCTTGGAGACTTTGACGACGCTCGAGGTCGAAGTTTTATAAATCGACAGTACGGCGTTCAAGCTTTCCTCTCGTCCTCTAGTGCCACTGTTTGTTTGTTTTGTTTTTTGTCTCACATAAATCGGATGAATTATAATAATAATGTTGTTTACACGCATTCATACTGACCTCAGAATGAATCAGAACATTTCATTGCTGCAGCTGAGGGTTCGGTGTGCGGCAGGTTGGGTCGCTCTTTATAACAGGAAACAGGAAACAGGATGGAGACGGACGACTTCACTCCAGTCCACACTTCATAAGTTTCTCACGTGACTAAACTTAGCCAATAAGAAGCCAGGACGTAGACCTGAGGTGACCGAGAGAATCAACAGAATCTGATCTTAAAGATGCAGTTGTAAATATTAAAACATGTAAATAGTTAAAGGTCCAGTGTGCAGGATTTAGATGCATCTAGTCGACCAATCGCTGTATTGCAGCCTCCTCACATCACCCTCACCTTCCTAGTGTGAAGGAGAAACAACACTTTGAAGCTCGTCGGTCGTGAAGAGTTCAAGTATTTTATGTTTTAACCATGATGTGTATGAATACAGACTGAGCGCAGACGAAACTATACCCTGTCTTCATTTATTACTTTTGACATTTGATATTTCTATAAATCGATTCTCTCTCTCTCTCTCTCTCTCTCTCTCTCTCTCTCTCTCTCTCTCTCTCTCTCTCTCTCTCTCTCTCTCTCTCTCTCTCTCTCTCTCTCTCTCTCTCTCTCTCTCTCTCCTCTGTCTCTCTCTCTCTCTGTCTCTCTCTCTCCCTCTCTCCTCCAGCAGAGTGTCCAGCACGTCTATCACCACATGGACCTGGATCAGTGTGGGGGAGGCCTGTGATTAACAGATAGCACCTCGTCTCCTCTGCTTGGCAGGCCATCATTACGGCGACGAGCACTCCAAGAATCAGCTTCTGTGAGCGAAGAAAAAAAAAAAAGACCTTTTGGAAAATGTCAGATTTTTTTTCCTCCTTTCACTCGTGACGCTACCTTGAACTCCGAACCCCTAAATTACACGAGCCCGCTCTGCTATCGCCTGATGTTTTGTATCTTTAAGTGCAGTGTCTGATTTCAGAGCATTTTATTTTATCTGAAGATCGGATGTATAAACACACACACACACACACACACACACACACACACTTCAGCCTTCTCAGCAGATACAGAAGCAGCTCCTCTGTCACTGGAGCCAGCTTCACTGTCTTAATACTCTTAGTCCCTCGTGTTGGCATGTTTTCCAAGAGCCGAGCTGCGTTTTCAGATTTGTAAAATCCGTCGTCAGAACGCCTGTAATGAATATTTCTACAGCGTGGTGTGAGTGTGTTTCAATATGGCCGAGGCCCGGTGACAGACGCGTGCTGATCCGTCTGTTTCTGTTTGACGTGTAGATTCATGCATGATCGTGTGAATAATAAACGATGAGCAAACCGCTCGTCTCTTTGTTTGCAGCGTGTTTCCGTTTTAGCTTCGCTGGGTACAAAAAAAAAAATTAATCTGAAATAAACTGTGTGATATCTGAAGCTGTCCGTCATGTTTTTATTTGTCCACATCCAGTTATTACATCATAGCGAGAAGTTCTGGAAAAAAAAAGTTTGAACATTTAAAGCTGTGTATTCATTTCAGAGCCTGAACGCGCCCTCAATTATTTTAGCATCGCCCCGAGGTAATTGATTTTAGGTGTGTGTGTGTGTGTGTGTGTGTGTGTGTGTGTGTGTGTGTAATTGCTATGCTTTATTGATTTTTTTTTTTCCATCAAGGCATCTGGCTAACATCAGAGTTGGACACATAATAACAGAAGTTGTTGCACGGCTCTCTGTGATAATTTATATTCTATCATTGACTCATTCAGGTGTGCACACACACACACACACACACACACAGACACACTTGTGAGTCCAGCTGTGTGTGTGTGTGTGTGTGTGTGTGTGTGTGTGTACAGGGACTAGATAATGAGCATCTCAGGTGACTACATGCAGTGATTACCAGGTTGCTGCTGTTATAGGAACTATATCACATAAACATACACACATTCATTCTGACGCACACACACACGCACACACACACTCTTGAGAGATCCTTGGTTATCACACCCTTCCAGATTGTTCTGAACTACTTATGGAAAACAACACACACACACACACACACACACACACACACACACACACATGAGCGCAGTGTTAAGAACAGTTGTTGTCGTCGTGTGTTTTTTTTTTAGCATCTCTAAATTCCGAGCGTTGCTAAGGTGCTTTGGGAGGGGATTAACAGAGGCTGGCGCCAACGAGCAAGCCTCGCAGATTTCCAACCAGCAAGGAGGAAAAAAGACAAAGAAGGAAAGAAAGAAAGAAAAAGAGAGAGAGAGAGAGAGAGAGAGAGAGAGAGGAGAGGAAAGAAGGAGGAAAGGCAGCAGAGGGTTAGACGACAGGGAGCTGCTGTGCAGGAACAGCTTGTGTAAACATGATGAGACTAAAGAAGAAGAAGAAGGATCCTAAAGAGGAAGAGGACGAGCAGACCACATGCTTCCTCCTCTCCTCTCCTCCCCCCTGCTCTCTCTCCATCTCCTCGCTCTCTTTTCATGTGATCTCTCTCTCTTTTATTTTATTCCCCCCCTCGGGGCAACTTTTCAGATCCAGACACTTTTGTCTCTCGTTCTCTCTGTCACGACTTCAAACGGCGCCGGTGTTCAGGTCATGCTGATGTGGCCCGGAGCATCGGTGACTGCGGCCGTCTCAGGTGTACGTCTCCCAGCGTGTCCTGGATGACTCTCTCTCTCTCTCTCTCTCTCTCTCTCTCTCTCTCTCTCTCTCTCTCTCTCTCTCTCTCTCTCCCTCTCCTCCTCTCTCTCTCCCCTCCCATCTCGCTGCTTTTAATTAGCGTAGTGAGGCAGGCCCGAGCCACGTTCACCGATTATCCACCTGCCTCTGCTCTTAATGCTTCTGCAGCTGGGAGAGAAAACATAATTACACTTGAGCTGCGTCAGGAGAACGGAGCATGTCTTGATTTTCACTCAGTCCCGGGATTCGCGCTCAGGGAAGAAATCAGAGTGTTTTTATGGGAGTGAAATCTCCATGAGCCCGAGCCGGCGCAGCAAAGGGAGGGCCCGGGCTTTTCTTTGAGTCCTCTCCTCGGGCTCGGCGTCTCAGGTAGAGTGTAACTGGATGCGGCCTGTTTGTGGAATACAAGGCACTTGACCAAGGGCCAGCACTGCTCCTCCCTCCCTCCCATCCCCTCCCACCCCTATCCTTCCCCTACCTGGGTCAGGTTACCCCTCAGCCCCCGCTCCTCCACCTCCTCCACCTCCTCCTTTCCCTGAGTGGTGGCAGGCAGTGTGTTTAGCATCGGTGTCCGTGGATGTTGAAAAGCATGTGTCTGTATGTTTGTACTCTACGCAGACAGGTGTTTGTGGCTGTGTTTGGGCTCGGCAGCTGGGCTCCTGTAACTGTGCCCCTCTAATGTGACTGGGTTGGCCGAGGCACGGAGGCGGCTGTCTTTCAACCACTGATCCCCCTCAGAACTACTCATCTGATCAGGCTGGATCTGCGCTTCGCGGCTGCCGGGGTCACACAACCCAACCCCGGGGTCAACCAGCTAATTACAGACCCCTGTGTCCTCCGTCTCTGTCACCACCGGGTGAGATGGGGAAGGTGGGGCGTGGAGTGGAGCGACGAAGCCTGAGAGGGGAATAAAAAAAGAATATTGACTCAGACATCAGAAGGTCAGCGCTGTATAACCAGGCGCTGCTCCTCTTCCCTGTGTGAAGACAGGACGAGTGTGCCGCTCTGCTTCTGCAGCATCTCGGTCACGCCCTTTCCCAGCCCCGAGGCAGAGAGAAGTTTAGACTCATGGGACCGGAGCTGTGCGGGTAAATGTGGATTTATGTATCAGCCACTAACCTGACGTACGAGGGCTGAGCCGGTTTCTGTCTCCTCTTTGTCTCCGAGACTTACTGTAGCAGGAAGGCTGGAGAAGGAGGCAGAGACACTCGTCTCTGTCCGTCCTCTGCAGGGATGTCAAACAAACATACAGCGTGGTTTGATCTCAGAGTGAGGCCAGAGCAGTACACAAATAAATCCTGAAATAAATGATGTTGTTAGTTTCTTCTCTTGGTTCTTATCCAAGAAAACTAAATCTACGGCTGCGAGTTACCGAGCTTCAAATCGAGTGTTCGGTTCAGTCTGACTCTGATTTCTCTTCATACTTTGGGCTGTAATTATAGATTCCTCATTCAGAAAATAAAGCACACCAGTCGATGCTTTAACCTGGATGTAATCGTCACCTCGTGGCCTGGATCGACCTTCTGTCTGAACTGAAGTCATTCGCTCTGTGTGACCTCAGATCAGCTGCGTCGTGTTTGTGTCTGACCTTTTGGCTGCGACCGCTGACTGAACTGAGGATTTGTGGGATGTTGAGTACTGGTCACACACACACACACACACATGCACAAACATACACAAAGTATGTACCACAGCAGCGTTACATTATATCAGGCTGCAGGTTCATTAATCACAAACGCGAGGGCTTCTCAGCCGACGTCGGAAATTAATCAGAAGCGGGGACATTAATCACATGCATGAACAGCAGCAGTCACACCTGTGACAATGCCATCTGATTTAAACGTGTTACTCCAGGCTGTGTTAATGATGCCACCCAGGGCCAGGCAGAGCGACCTCTCCGTGATCACTGAAATAATAACACATTAACTATGAAGCAATTTTCTTACATGTAGTCTGATGCACGCTGCAGCAATTACAGCTGTTTCTTTTTTTTTTAAATTTCCTCCAGCTTGCCCACTCCGACGGCTCAGATTATATTAGTCATACTTCTTTTTCTCCTGATAAACACTTGTTTGAAAGAGTTGAGAATAGAGTCAGTGTGTGTGTGCGTGTTGTGTTGTTTGTTGAAACGGCAGCGAGCTGCGTGTGTGCTTACACTGCCCTCTCTTGAAGCCACTGCAGAGAGAAACCAAAAGCACCAGACATTCATTATTATATTTAAATTATTACACAGAATGAATGAAGCTTAAACAGCAGAGGAAACTGAAGATGTGAAGCAGTTATATAAGAAAATATCTGATGTTTTGTGGCACACAGAAAGAATCAATTCAATTTAAATTCTATAGATCCAATCTGATAAAATGTTTCGACGATACAAGAAATGTAAAATTATGAATAACAAACTATGAAAGTCTTTAAACATAAACACACCTGAGGAGCTTTGTCATTTTTCTTAATTACAAAATGTTAAAATCAGAGTTAAGAGAACAAATCTAATTATTTTCTAATGTGTGTGTGTGTGTGTGTGTGTGTGTGTGTGTGTGTGTGTGTGTGTGTGTGTGTGTGTGTGTGTGTGTGTGTGTGTGACGGTATCATCTCCATCCCTTTGTTAAAAATCTTATCACTGCTTTAATTATTTACACTCCAGGAAAAATATTCAACTCAAAAAACATTTCAAGCATTTTCCGGCAGAGGAGACGAGTTCTCTGACTGAAGTGTGTGTGTGTGTGTGTGTGTGTGTGTGTGTGTGTGTGTGTGTGTGTGTGTGTGTGTGTGTGTGTGTGTGTGTATTCATGTGACTCTTCATCCACCAACTGAAGAAAGAAAGGAGAAGTTCAAGTTGACGATCAGACCGTTCATCAAAGAAAACTGAATTTTGGCTTCTTCGACACAGAAATCAAAAAGAAATATTAAAAATCTGCCGAGCGATTCGACGCGGTGACCTTCAGCAGCTCAGACCGTCCAATCATCCAGCAGGCG
This sequence comes from Collichthys lucidus, assembly GCA_004119915.2. Taxonomy (NCBI): domain Eukaryota; kingdom Metazoa; phylum Chordata; class Actinopteri; family Sciaenidae; genus Collichthys; species Collichthys lucidus. The sequence continues at coordinate 3,463,087 of CM014079.1, forward strand.
TCCGGTTCTGATCCGCCGCTCGGCCTCTCTCTGCTCTGCTCTCTCTCTCCTCGACAGGCCCGCTCTGATAAACTCATATCACACATGACAGCGAAACCCAAGACCTGGCCTAATTAGCAGGTGGATGGAGAGAAATGGATGGAGAGAGAGAAAAGAGAAGGAGGGAGAGAGAGAGAGAAGATTGAAAATCAAAACGAGGGAGACTTTATTAACGGAGCTGGTGACCCCTGCTCATTTATTCATGGGGTTACTAAAGAGGACTTTGGAACAGAGCGCCCTGCCAAGCTGCAGCCATGATGTGCTGCTCGCTGCCTCGCTCCGGAGAGGTTGCTAAGCATCACAAACTACCTCCCTCTCTCTCTCTCTCTCTCTCTCTCTCTATCCCTCTCTCTCTCTCCCTCTCTGCTTCACATGCAAACACACACACACACACATGCACTTGACACCTTCCTCAGTAGACTTACCTGTCCAGGTATTCCAGTAATCCAGGCCAAGCCTTGTCAGGTGGAAGAAAGTCTATCCCAGGGCAGAGACGGGAGGAGGAGGGGGGGAGGTGGTAGGTGGTAGGTGGAGGTGCAGTAAGTCTAGCCGGTGGTGTGGTGGTGGAGGTGGTGGTGGAGGAGGAGGGAGGGGGGAGGACCAGAGACAGGGGGCAGGTAAAGGGGATCGTATTCAGGCTCCTGGGGACAGGAGGCTTGGCGTGGCACCGCACTGCCCACCCAACATCAACACTCTCAGGTTCCCCTGGCTCAGATGGGCCAGATAATCACCCTCTCTCCACAGGGACCATCTGGAGGCAGGGAGGAGGAGGAGGTGGAGGAGGAGGTGGAAGAGGAGGAGGTGGAAGAGGAGGAGGAGGAGGAGGAGGAGGTGAAGGCCATATTTTATTTCCATAAAACATAAATTCACTCATCTGCTGGCGAGCTGGAAAAAAAACACCACCTGACATCTGATTCACACACAACGTTCACACAACATGTAACGCCTGATCCGGAGAACACACACACACACACACACACACCACACACACACACACACACACACACACACACACACACACACACACACACACACGTGTTCGCGCTCACAGCAGTGCTCCCTCTCATGTCTGAGTGTCTCCAGTTTGATTGACGCTCCTATCCCTGTCGAGATCAGAGGACAGCCACTGTGATTATCATCTCAACGTGGTAACTGAGACACCTCTAATCCCATAATAATCCCTCACAGTCAGCCCTGACCTCCTGCGAGGAAAACATGTGCGTGCACACACACACACACACACACACACACACACACACACACACACACACACATATATATGTCTGTTTACAGTCTTTAACACTTTTGTCTCTGAGTTTCTTTTTATTATAAAAACTAAGAACAATTTCTTCCTCAGACTTCAGCACAAACTCTTTTTATCTTTGAGTTCATTCCAGGTGCGATATGTAACCATCTGAATTATTAAAGGTTCATGTCGACCTGTCACAAACACTCTTCATTTTAAAGCAGAGGGTGAGGCGAGGCGGCTGCAATCCGCAGCTACACTGGAGCTTTCATTTGAAATGCAACACTAAGAGTAACTCAGTGAAGTTATTTATCACTTCATATAAATTATTATCGCACTGTCTCAATTCTTATTTTAACATTTGAAGTTAGAGATGACACCAACAATAATTTCATACAATAACTGCACATTCTACTTTAGTACTTTTTGTAAATATGTACACTTGTGTTTCACTCCTTGATTTTATTTTTCGCTGCTGTAAACAAGTGAATTTCCCCGTTGTGGGATAAATAAAGTACTATCTTATCTTAATTTGTATGTGTATGTATATATATATATATATATACATACACATGCACATGTAAATGTGTGTGTGTGTTAAAGCTGTTCAAAGCTGTTCTTTATTTAAAACCGAGGCACTTAACCCTCGTTATGTCCTCGCCTGGTTTTACTTTTTATTTAAAGTATAAATTATAAATGCATCCTGCGTCACGCCTTTAGTCGGACTTCACGTTCACACATTGATCCTGTTGAGGAGAAGCAGTGATCAGAATTAAAAAGAAGAAGGAAAAATCTGATTATTAAACATGGGAAAGTTCAAGTTCAAAGTTCTGCAGTCGTGAATTCAGTTTACAGCAAAAAAAGATTCTCAGAGAACTCGACAAGAGCCTGATTTTAAATGTAGTGAAGTGAAAAGCAGAACATCTATGTCCCGACTGCACCTGAACGTCTCGTGATTCAGTCGTGCAAATACTAAATTCAGAAAGACGTGAATATTTCAAACTCTGTCCATCGTCTGTGTGAACTTGTTTACGTGACACCGAGAGCTCTGGGTGTCGTTGTATCATCATCATCAGCGTAACTGACCTGCTGTTTATGTGCTGCTGCTTCCTGACACCTCAACACACACACACACACACACACACACACACACACACACACACACACACACACACACACACACACTGACGCGCAGCAGGTGACAGGAACAACACGGACAAACACTGTTATTAAAAGATTATTTTTAAGTGTCACATTATTGGTACAGTTGATATTTATGAAGTAATAACTGGAATATGATCAGTGTGTTGTGTTACAGATGAAGCTAATAACTCAGGATGAAATATTATTTAATAACAGATCTAATCCAGATATTTAACTTTCTAATGTTTAATTATACGAGTCTCTGTGGACACTGATCTGATTATATTGTTTATGATTCTGCAAATAAACTGTGATTCCTGTAAAGTCTGATTGTGTTTTTATTACAACATAAAATATTGAATTATGTTTTTTTATGAGTGTAGGAGCCAGATGAGAGAGAGACTCATGAAAACTATGATGAAGCGTCGTCCTCAGAGTCAGACTCACGCTCACGTATAGATGCGATTCTTTGTTGAACCGGTTATTTTTAGAAGAGTTTACGAGGGCGAGGGGCCCAGATTTTTATGCTGCTCCTCTTAGAATGAAGAAAAGCAGCAGCGTGGTAGTTATCGCTGCAGACGTGTGTGTAATTACACACAGCAGAGCCCCCACTGGGAATCCAGCACACGTATAGACAACGCACCAGGACTGTTTCATGGCTGCACTAACGAGAGAACAGGCGGGTCAGGCCGTCGCTGATCATGCAGAGGGATGCAGGTCAGGGCTCTGTGTGTCCACGCCGCACATGCATGCTCTGTGACGCAGTCCGAGTCTCTCACTGTGAGGTGACTGCAGCCTCTCTGAGGAAGCGGAGTGACGGCTGGTTTTCCTGCCTTAACTGCAGTGAGATGAGCTCAGCGGGGGGTCTGGGAGTCAATGGATGTCACTGTTTAACAAGCTGCTTCAGGACCGTTCTATAGACAAGGAAAACTGCAGACAGGACAAAGAAAGACCCTGAAAATGTGTGTGTGTGTGTGTGTGTGGATATGGTAATAACACACGTTGAAGGAGCGTGCACCCTATGCAACACTCTGGGGGTCCAAATGAGTCATTACTTCACCTCCTGGGAACAAAGTGTGCACCCTGTTTTAAAAGACACACAGCGAGACGCCTGATCCAGATAGACCTTCGATTACTTATTATCACAATACTTCTATAGTCCAACCTTTAATCCCACAGGTGGATTCATTATCATCCTGTAATCCGGTAATCTGTGAGGTGAATCTTGTTTTTACATGAAATAATTAGATTTATTATTTTGTCTTGGATGTAAATAAACAGAGTGTGATCTGAACTATGTTTTGTGTTTCTGCAGGATTTGTCCATCCTGTATAAATCTGTTACCAGCAGCCATTTTCTGCTCCACACGTTGTTCTTCTTTTTGTCTGCTGACCAAAGCGAGCCGCTGTCAGTCAGCTGATCGTGACGCCGGTATGAGATCCAGGCTGAGAGGAACCCGGCTGAGAACGCAGAGATCTCCCCCCCGTTTGTCTCCTTGTGATTGGTTCAGCTACATACTGAGACTACAGCGATCTATCAAGTTATATTTCACTCGCTGCTGTAAAACAGGATCCTCTGTGATGTCTGGATCCAGACAGACATCCACACGTGTATTCAGGTCATATTTTAAATTATTAACAGGATGATTTAAAGCTCCAGTGTGTCAGATCTACTGGCAGGGATGTAATACAGTATTCAACCTTAGAAATAAGAATCTGTGAGTATTTCTTGCATAATCTGAGAGGGTGAGGTGTGTGGGGGAGTATTCATTTGGTTGCAATCTGCAACTTTGCCGCTAGGTGTCACTGATTCCTTCACACGCTGGACCTTTAAACTGCAGCATAGACAGTTTGACGTCGTGATGTTTCTGTTCACCTGAAACCTGCAGCAGTCGAACGAATCTGCAGGTCATCGAAACTCTGAAATCCATAAAACATCTGCTCTGACTTAAAGAAATATGAATATGTGTCCTTTATATGAACAGACAGTGTCAGACGCTCAGTGTCACGTTGCCTCACTGGCCTCTCCTCTCTCTGTCTCAGGTACACACACTATTTTTTAAAAAAAATAAGTGCACAAGCTCGCCACCGCCGCAGGATATCACATTTTTCTGACTGGTCTCAGTGGTGTAACTACAGTACACATCCATCTCTTTGGCATTAGCGTGATAGATGTATTTTTCGTGCTGCCATTAGGGCTGAAGCAGTATGCTGTGCAAGGCTTGTGTATGCTAATGTGGCCCTCTCACACCTGCAGTTTCCAATTACCCCGGAGGAACGGAGCCAAGACTCGGTTTGCAGCCAGCAGCAATAATATGAGTAATGGCAAAATTGCACGAGTCCTTTATGGAAACTTAAAAAAAGAAGAAATCATTCAAGATTGGGTTGAAATGGCACCGAACAAGAGGCGAGAAGTGAGTGTGAGGAGCAGAGCGACGCAGGGTGTTGTTCCACTCTGTTTCTTCTAGTGTGTTTCAGCGTTTACAGCGTTTACAGCGTTTAGCAACTTTGCAGCTCGAAGCTTTCCTCGGATCAGAACTCGACACAGTCTGTAGCGAACGCTGAAGCATAAGCATACTTCAAGATTCAAGATTCAAGTTTTTATTCGTCACATGCCTAAAAGTACAGGTACAGTGGCAGTGAAATGAAGGTGACTGTCGCGACTGTGCAAAAAAACACTCAAAAGGATAAAAAGAAAATAAGATAGAAAAGAAGAATAAATAAAGTGTAAGATAGAAATAGCAAAACTAGAAAAATAAATAAACTAGAAAATAGATATACACCACTATGTTACTTTTTTGTGTATTCATTTATTTATTTATTTAATATTGATTTATGTTTTTTGGAAATATTTTGGTTATTTTCTGCATAGTTGGTAGATAATGGAAAATTGTTAAATTAATGTCACTTGACCACGTCGTTAGTGAGGTCATCACATGGTCTTGTGCTTTTGGTGAAGAGCAGTCAGCGTGTGCATGTGCAAGCGTTACATGCAAAGCACAAAGGACAAAATGATGAAGAAATGGACCTTCAGCAACTCCTAACCTTCTGGTTGGAAGGGCACATGGTATGGACATTTGATTGTAATTCTTTGTTTATGTGCAAGATGTGTTTTTGCTTTAATATGTATGTAATAAGTTTAAGTTAAGAAATGCATAGGAACATGGCTGTTTCACTGGTGTATGTTTGCCACTGTGTATTTCATCGCAGTGTTCACGGTGGTCTTGGGTGTTTTAAAACAGAAAATCCCTGTAAGAAACGTTTGAACCATCAGTCGGATCGTTGCACCTTCATCCACCAGTAAAGAAAAGTTGGGAGCGGCTGTACAGTCTGAGAGGAACGGAGGAGACGTGAGGGAGCGTCCACTCGAACATCTCCTCAATCATCTGTGCTGATTTCTGTCCCTGTACGCCGTCAGCCACAGACGGACCGAGCCAACGTGTGTTTTCCCTTTTTCTTCGGCTCCCTCTGCTCCACGCAGGCCGGAGCCAACTATGCTGATTAGATGTTTGTTATGACCACGTGAGAGAGAGACAGAGAGGCAGAGAGAGAGAGAGAGACAGATGATACTTGATAGGCCTATTTTCTGGGTATTGAGCTGCTGATAGTGTTTGTGTGTCAGACAGGGGGGTGGGGGGGATATTAGGGGTCCTCGTGGCTGCTGGCCTCGATAACAGGGGGCGGAAAATCAATCACCCCCCTTGACAGCCATGTGAGGAGCTCCCACCTCCAGCTCCTCCCTCCTGTTTCTCTGCTGTCACTTCCAGGATGCGACATGCAGGAATCCACATGCACACATGCAGCAGGCACCTGGTGGAGGCGCTGGCAGGATTAGTGAGTTGTATGAGTTGGTTACGGTGAGGAACACATGTTCAGGTCACCGTCTCTCTGACTGCACTGTGTTATTGCTTCTTCCTCCTCTTCTTATTATACTCCCCTCTTTGCATTGCTTCTCTCTCTTTTCCAGTGCACATGTGTGTGCGTGCACAAGCTGCATATGTTGGAGGGGTGAGGAGGGGGGCATCGAATCCACAGAGAGGACTTGGCAGTGGCTCTTCTCCCTCTCGCTTCATTGCTTCGGTCCTCCCCAAAATCCTATTTCACGGTGCCAAGCATCCGCTCCCTGGGATCTCCACAGCTCCCATCTCCAGACGCAGGTTTAAGCCCCTCTCTTGGCACCGGGACTGGGCATGGAGAGAGAAGGCATGTGACGCACACCAGCACCGGCAGAACAGAACAGAACAAACTCACCTATTATATTTGCTCAGAGAGAGAGGAAGCCGCTCGGCGCTTCCTGTCAGCTGCTGCTGTGACCTCTGACACGAGCGGGGAGGTCACACGTGAAGCTGCGAGCGGCACGTTCACTCCTCATCAGCTCAGTCAGCAAACACACTCAGAAAGCCATTCAGTCAAGTAACAACAAGTCAATCTGCTGAAGCTTCATCAATTAATAAACAGTAGACAAAACACTGAGGGCTAATTGTCACCTTCTGTTAATTAGTTCTGCAGGGTAAACTCCTGCTTTAACGGTACTCCAATTACAGCTAATCAAAGCAATTAATTAGCTGCCAAATTACCTGAATCTACACCAGCAGAGCCATGCAGTGAGTGAACATGTGCTGCTGCACTGACACAACTCCTGTGTGTGTGTGTGTGTGTGTGTGTGTGTGTGTGTGTGTGTGTGTGTGTGTGACGGCCACTAGATGTCACCAAATACCTGACTGTGCAGCACGAGGATGGCCATCATCATCATCATCATCATCATCATCATCATCACAGTGATGCATGATGTCACCAGCTGATCTGTGATCAGCATTTCAGTTCAACATGAGACAAACTGAGAAGACTCTGCAGAGACCAGGACGATCATCTTTGTCCTGAAACCTTTCATACAGAGCTGCAGCCCAAAGTGCTTCACAGAGCAGAGTACAAACAGAAATAGACAAAAACAGTTCTTAAGGTTAGAGAGCGAGCAGCTGCATGAAAAACTAGAGATTAGAAGAAAAAGTAAAAAGCATAAAACTACAACAATGAAACAAATAATGAGAAACATTCAGATCTATAGGTACAAAGCAGAATTTAAGATCAGTTGCAGTGAAAGTAGATCAGACCTGTGCAGTGAATTAAAGTAACAGGGAGTGATCAGGACACACAGACTCAGCAGTGAATGGCAGCTTAGGTAACAGCCCGGCTAAAGAGGGATGTCTTCACTTGTTCTTCCCTCAGATCCATAGACAGGCTGTTCCACAGATGGAGGCCGCAGTAGCTAAAAGCCGCCTCACCAAAACTTCTTTGTGGACGTTCTGGGGACAACTAGGAGTCCAGATGCCGAGGATCTGAGGGACCTGCTTGGTATATTTATCAGGACTCTTCACTTCATGTATCACCGACAGACTTGAGAACTCCTTCGTCCTCAGCTCACGGTCATGCAGGACGGACGACATAGGACAAACTGTCTCTGTTTGCACGACCTCTGCTGCATGCTCCGCCTACAGCCTCATTTAATTAACTATTAACTATATGTGGTACTACTTCATATTTTTCTAAAATAATTTAGTTTCTGCTTTTGATAAAATGTTTCTATTTGTTTAGATGTTAGCACAGGTAACTTCTTAACACAGTTTTATATTTAACTTCTCTGCAAATCTTCAATATTTCAGCACAGATTTTAATTTAAATGTATGTTTAATGTATCTTGAATTTCCCTCGGGATCAATGAAGTGTGTGATACTGTGATACTGACTGTGGTTCCGTTCCATTCCGGTCAGACAGGGTCAGGGTGCTGCTGCATATTGGAAAGTCTCTGCTGCACTAAATGTGACTGAACCTGAATTAGTTTGACTGATGAATGTGTAAAGTCGAATAATCGTCGGCTCTGAAGGATTTTTATACCTGATGATGAGAAACAATCATCCGGGACATCGACAGACGCCGCGCCCTGCAGCGATTTCCAAAATAAAAGCAGCTGTTCCCAAACATCAGCCCACGCTCCGCATTCTTTATTTTCCACAGTCAGGAATAATTCATATCTTCAGCATAATAGGATCCACTGTTTGTGCTGACAGTAGTACAGAGTCAGCTGCTCGCACTGCAACAAGAGCTGCAATGATTCAACTGCACGAGAAAGAAACAATACTAGAAAGCACCGACACAAGAGGCAGTTTACGCTTTCAGCTAATGGACAGCATCAGCACACGCAATCTGTTTTTACAATATTACAACAGCTGAGCAGCAGAGTGAGGAGAGCGGAGAGCTGGAGTCAGCAGACGTGGACGAAGCAGCGGTCTGTGAGCACCATGTGAAGATACTGAAGGTTTTAAAGTTAGACACAAATCATCTGCAGTCATGTATTCATACAGTGAGATGCTTCTGATCTGTAGGATGTTCTGACTCCAAGGTGAAGTTGTTATGTCGTATTATTCTGGAGAGAAGTGTGCACACTGTGTCCAGATATGCAGGCCTGAGTAACCCACTGCAAGGAAACAATGAACAGTGACCCACGATGATCCTCCACGCAGAGTCAGTCAGCTATGTGATGATCACAGCAGCAGCAATGGAAACATCACCCAGTGCTTGAAACATGAGCAACAATCTGGAAATCAAGGCCAGCTGCTCTCGGGGGGAGGATGTACTCATGTAATCAGATTTCTTTGACCAGAGATGAAGTAGATTTCCAGGATGGAGACGCATCATGATATTTCTTCATCTGCTGGGGTGGTGCAGCTCGAGCTCTCCTCCACAGCATCACAAAGACATAAAACGCAGCGTGCATGTAATCGTGACAGTCGATACATAAAGAGCATGTTGTAATCGGCCCACTGAGGCACGCTCATCATTACACACTAAGTGCCCCGAGGCCTTGAGGGAGGTAAACATCCACGGCAGCTCCGAGCATTAGTGGGTCAGAGCTGGAAGAGCCGGATCCCTGTGCATTATTAATAGCACGTGGGCTAATTGAAAGTCATAACACCGCAAATGAAACGTCGTCTGGTCTGGAGGAACTCGAAGACACGAAGACCAGATCATTTCAGATCTGCTCGTCAAACACACGAGAGGCCGAGCAGGGGTGTGTGTGTGTGTGTGTGTGTGTGTGTGTGTGTGTGTGTGTGTGTGTGTGTACTCAGGGGTTAAATATGCCGTCACATACAGTATATATTATATGTGTATATAAACATTATGTTATTATGTTAAAGTAACTTTTACTCAAATACTCCTATCTGTTTGTACTTTATGCAAAGTACTCCACTACACTTGATTTAACGTAGCTGTAATCTGATAGTTGTGGATACGTTTGCACTTCATCTGCTCAGTGCTGTGACCTTCATTCATTTACAGTCTGATTTAATTCTCTATGGTTTATTTTTATTTCTATTTTTATTTATTTTATTTCTCAGTCTGGCTTCATTCTGTTTATCTCTGAACATTTGATTTGTCTGAATGTTTCTGTTTTTCTGTTATTTCATGCAGCTGTTCTTAAACTCACTGACTTTTCTTTTATATTGGTATAAACTCATTTCAGTTGTTTCTGTTTTATCAGTGTTGTCTTTATTTCTGAATCACTTTGGGCTGCATGAAAGCTGCTAAATCAATAAATAAACTCTGAGTTTGTTTATTTCTATTTGTATTTTTTACATGATTTCTTTATTTGTAAAGGTCTCAGCACGTTTCATTTAAATCCAGATGTTTCATAGGTTAATGTTTGTTCCATGTGTGATTGTATTATTGAACCTCTAATAATTTATTATATATATATATATATATATATATATATTATATATTTTATCTTCTATATATACATATGTATATATATATTTTTTTATTTTATATTTTATTTTATATTTGGATATTGGGCTGCTCCAGGACCAGGGGAAACCAATTTCGTTGCATCCTATGTTTACATGTGTTGTAATGACAAATAAAACTCCTTGAATCCTTGAATCCTTGAATCCTAATAAGATGTTTGAGTGAATACAGCTGATCTATTAAAGTCAACATTTCATGTTTTGTGCACTGCCTGTGTTTTTACTCTGGACTGGATAAAATATGAACATTATTATTATTTTGAATATTTTCATATTTTAGTTCATGTTCTCACTTCTTATAGTGTCGGAGCTCAGTGCGCATGCGCAGCGTAGTCATCTGACGCGCTGCACCGACCGAGAGGCCACAGCTGGCAGCACCGAGCGGGGACAGACAGATCCTCCTCCGAGCCTGCACGAGGGGCTCCTGCACGAATAATAATCATAATATTAAATAAAAAAACGTTTACCGGACGAGGAGTGAGCGCGCGCGCACCGTCACGGGGGTCTTGGACGTTTTGCACGCGGTGATCCGGCTCCTGAAATGCGGCCAGCAGCGGCAGCGTGAGTGCGGCTCGGTGGAAGCGCTCGGTCGGTCGCTGCATGGCTCGTCCCGGGGATGCCATGAAAATCACAACAGCCGACTGAGACACGGAGACAGAGCCTGCACGGAGGCGGTGTCGGTGGTGTCGGTGGTGCTGGCGGTGTCGGTGGTGGTGAGCGATGGATGCTGGTGCAAAGATCCACATTAGGTAGCGTTTAACGGGGATCTGCTGCACGGTGCGCTCGCTGTCTGAAGGATGGATTTCAGCCTGCTCCGGAACATCATCAGCAGATACGTAAGGGCCCGTCTGTCAACACTGTCCCAACTGTAGCTGCGTCTGCAAGTGCAACTGTGAATAATGCATGGCACATATTTCATCTGTGTGTGTGTGTGTGTGTGTGTGTGATGAACTCCTCTGCAGTGATAAACACGCTGCTCTCCCTGCAGGCCATTCACTGTGGGGGGGCTTTACAATGTTTGTTGTGGAGCTGAATGGGGAATGTGCCAGTGTGGCTCCAGATGCAGCAGCGGCTCGTGAATGTGTGGAACAGAAATGAACTTGGCTGGTTTAGTGAGTTACAAAACTGTCTGCAGACCCTCACCTCCACCTTAAAGGTCCGGTGTGTGCAGGATTTAGTTGCATCTAGTGGTGGGATTGCTGCATTGCGATCTCCTCACATCACCCTCACATACCTCGTAAACCGGCTGTATGGAGCAGTAACAGTGTGAAGAATGGACAGAGCAAATATTGGCAAAGACGTGGATCATCAGTAACCACACCCACCTGTCAATCAAAGCGTCCATGCTCTTAACCCTGCATAACTTTAAGCCTTAATATAATGTGAACAGGTGAGTTGTATATAAATTCACCCTCAGTACAGTTGTCATGAACGGGGAAATTAGCTACAGAGACCAAAACTGTTTTTTGTACCAGGCTGTAAACATGTTTATTTCTGCTGTGAAACATGGGGACTTATGGAGACTGACTCACTGCTGGAGCCAGCCTCAGGTGGACGTTAGAGGAACTGTTTGCCACTTGGTCTATAGAGTCAGTATTTAGTTTGTCTGCTCAGGGCTCCTGTAGAAACACGAGCTGCTCCCACTGTAGATATTCTCATTTTCAGGTGATTGTACATGCATGAAAACATAGACATGAATATTATATTCCATGTCTGCCTTCTTCTGATCTCACACAGTAGATGTAGATGCTGATGATGAGCTGTAATCAGATTACTGGGTTGGTGCTCTGCTCATCAGCCAGAGCAGGAAGCAGCTGGTTGGTGGGCGGCTGAATTATCAGTTGAGGAACCGACTGTGACAGGTCCGGTGATGTTCATCAGACTCGGGCCGCCTCTGGAGTATCGTCACGGCGACCCGTTCACCTGACCTTCCACCCGGCTCAGGTGCAGTGAAGATAACTCCGATCGGATGACGGATGCTCCGGCAGGGCTAACGTCAGGGGAAATCAGATCCACAAGTGAGGCGGGGTGCGGGACGGACGGGGTGGAGGGTGGAGGGGTCCTGGGACACGCCCCCTCATCTCTCACCCTTTGCATCCTCACTCAGCAACATTATGAAGTAGACAGGGAATGAATCATTAATTCAATTATCCAGATATTGATTGAGAATCGGAGGATGGAGGACGGTTGATGTATGTGTGAGCATCACCCTCTATTAACCCTGCCATATTCTGAACAGCTGCTCCCGTAATGAGGCCGCATAGAGGAACAAACATGACATCATGCCAGGTGATTAACATGTGATAAGCAAGGCGTCGGACACAGAGCTGCAGACCTCCCATCAAGGTCACCGCCTCCTGTACTCTCCTCATACAGCTGAATTAGTGAAGCCTCTCTGTGCGTCTGATTTATTCCACCGGGCAGATTTATGAGCCTCTCACTTCATATCTTGTTCCCTTATTAACGTCCTGTCTGCATGTCTGTCTTCCACTTCTCACTCGTCCTCTGCGTGGCTTGTTTTTGGTTTATATTGACAACATTGTAATACTTTTTTTAAAGCACAACATCTTAGCCTCTTTTTTTAAGGAAGCAGACTCGATGTTGGACGTTTTACAGCGTCGTCTGGTCTCAGACAAAGAGGACTGTGACTGATTTATCTGTTAACTGTCTGCGAGGTGACATCAACCGCAGAGAGTTCATCTGCGAAACAACGCACAGCGGTTTGTAAAGACTTCAACGTGGTCTGTAGGTCTGTTATACACTGTCTGCTGTCGGTTTAGTTCGTCTTCACTTCAACACTGGAAGCTCACAAGTTGGAAAGTGTCCGGACGCTTTGCTCTGACGTCTGTTCAAACCAAATGTTTATGTTTTTTATTCTGATCCCGTCTTCAGCTCGACGAGTTCAGTGATCATTAGTAAAGTGTGCAGTTGTTCATTTCTGTCCTGTGCAGCACTTTGTAATGAGACTGAGTGTGTCCTGCTTTATAATAACTGTTACATGACTCGAGAGAACCGAGCCTGTGCGATACGGCAACTTGTTGTTAGAGAGATTTTGTTGCGTAATAACCTAAATCTGTTTAACTTGTCTCACTCTGTCGGCGTAAAAAAGACACCATGCAATAAGGTGTGTGTGTGTGTGTGCGTGTGCGTGTGCGTGTGTGCGTGTGTGTGTGTGTGTGCGCGTGTGCGTGTGTGCGTGTGTGTGTGTGTGTGCGCGTGTGCGTGTGTGTGTGTGCGTGTGTGTGTGTGTGTGTGCGCCCTCTTGTTCTGGTATCTCAGCAGACTCTGGGCCCGGACATGACAGGAAGAGATTTTATTTATAATGAGATGTGTGTGTGCGTGCGTGTGTGTGTGTGTGTGTGTGTGTGTGTGTGTGTGTGTGTGTGTGTGTGTGTGTGTGTGTGTGTGTGTGTGTGTGTGTGTGTGTGTGTGTGTGTGTGTGTGTGTGTGTGTGTGTGTGTTTGCGTGTGTTGCTCTCCCTTCTCTTCGGTCGTCTCATAATAATAATCATAGCGATGGCGTGATGCCTCAGACTGGCGCAAAGCGTGAGAACTGCATGAGGTCATGATCTGGGTGAGAGGAACTTTGGTGTGTGTGTGTGTGTGTGTGTGTGTGTGTGTGTGTGTGTGTGTGTGTGTGTGTGTGTGTGTGTGTGTGTGTGTGTGTGTGTGTGTGTGTGCAGGGGCGCAGATAGTGGGTGTGTCAGGTGTGTCATGACACACCCACTTTTGAATGACCGTAGATCCGTCCCACCCACTTTTATGTAGCTTAACATTTTGTTTTTTTTGGGTTTTTTTTTAAAACTTTGTCTTCTTCAAATCTTCTGATTCAAGCATCACGAGGAAACCAAAATATGAATTAACATAATATTTGGTTTACTGAGGTGTGTGCCAGTAGCGGTTTTAGGTACGGGCGGACAGGGCAGCCGCCCGGGGCGCCATTTCGTGGGGGGCGCCACGAGCGCCCGACAATAACCTCGCGAATTTTCGATACCGCTCATTAAGACAGCGGAGCGGGCGCCCCCGTGGGCGGGGGGTTGACGAGGTAGAGGGGGAGCCGGACAGACTGATCAGGGGGCAGCTTCGTCCCCCCCAGTTTCTCAAACCTATCTGCGCGCCTGTGTGTGTGTGTGTGTGTGTGTGTGTGTGTGTTCGCTGGTTATATTAACTACACATGACACACTCGTTGGGGTTTGAATATCTTCTCATATTTGTAAAGCGTCGCTGCGGTAACACTTTGATCCGTGCCCTCAGGTTCCCCCTCTTCCTCTCTGTCGTCACCGTCCTTTACATCTTATCTATGAATGTTCGACTGTTAATCTCTCACAGCCTCGGCCGATAAAGGAGAGACGGCCTCGCTTTGATCAGACGGGGGCCAGCTTTAAAGCAACTCGCCCTCCTCTCAGAGACGGGGCCCTGGCGGAGAGACAGTGGGTGATTAAAACAGGGTTCCCACGGGTGCTTGAATTCCTTGAAAATGCTTGAATTACAATTCAGTGTTTTCAAGGTTGTGAAAATGCTTGAATTTTTTGTGAAGTGCTTGAAAATGCTTGAAATTTGTGTGATGTCTATCTCAATAAACCAGGAGAAAACAAAAATGTTTCCTAAGCGGCTACGCGCTTGATCCGATGCCTTTACATGCAGAACTCAGTTATCATACTCGCTTGGTGTTCTGCAGAGAAATAACAGTAGACTACTATCCACACCTGTTGGTCACTGTTATTGCGCTATGGTAGTTACACAATACACCGCTCACAAGCTGAGAATACAAGCCAATTCACAATTAGTTAAAAATCCAAACAGTCAATCTACCACCATATGAAATAATGCTAATTAGACCCATATTATTATGCCATACAGTGGCACCGCTGCGCCTCCCATGACCATCATGGCAAACACAACTAGTAGGCTACCTATTTAAAGGTGCTGGAAAAATGGAAAAACTGGTGCTTGAAGGTGCTTGAAAAGTGCTTGAATTTGTTCATGAAAAAGGTGTGAGAACAAAAAACACACAGCAGGATTTGTGTTTGACCGGCTGGCCTCGCCGTAATGCCTCATACGAGTTATTTTATCTCCCACAGTGACCCGGAGACACAGGATTTATTATAAGACAAGTCATAAGTCATATTTCAAACCTTTATTTATACTGTACGGCATTTTAAGGGAACTTACACAGAGTAAATAGTATTTTAAATAACAGTGAAACACTGAAATACTTCATGGCGTTCATACCGTCTTCTCATGTTTCAACACAGTGTTTCTTTTTATGACAGAAATGTTTATACATTCAGTTAAAACATGAATTAAAATGACTAAATTTACACTGTAAACAGTTGTTTAACGGTACGGTAAGTCAGCTGTGGGTACCATAATAAATACGGTATCGCCTTTTCTAATATTGAAGTAACAGGATATTAGTACTCTTGATTCCCCGTGGGTGTTTGATTTCATATTCTAAAACATTTGTAGATTTTACAGTGAAAAACGGCAAAAGGCTGTAAAATATGCCATTAGATATTAATTATAAATTATTAATATTATGTTGTTGTGCTGTACAATTAACAGTCTCTGATATAACAGACTGCTTCAGTCTGTGTAAATAAAACATGAGTGTTACAGGAAATTACTGTAAAAGGAAATTACACCGTGTTGCTATATAACTGACATGAAAATGAATGCCGTATAAAATAAAGGTTCTGCCATGTACTACTATCAGTCTGTAATATAAAACACTTTATTGTATAAATACAAATATTTTCCGGTCGTTTACTGTCATGGTGTGGCATGAATTTTTTTTACAGTGTTTCTGTAGATTCAGATTAAGATGAAGCGGCAGGGAGGGAGGGGGAGGGGGGCTGCACAGCTGGATTAAAGACTTACGTAACAGCTGGATGAGACAACAACAGGATGCACGTTTCAAAGTAATCCCACATTCATCCTCTCGTTTACATGTGGGTATTTAGTAGAGTTGTCACGATACTAAAATGAGTAACCACGATACTATACCAGACAAAGTATCACGGTTCCGGGTATTATCGCGATACTGCGGCCTTTTTTTATTATTATTATCTTTATAAACTGCAATGTATTTGTACAAGTTAGTTTGAAACAACGACGTTTGTTTTTAAGCTAAATTAGTGTTGCCACTGACGAAGACACCACGGCAGACTCGCTGCTCGGGCCCGGTGCTTCTGCCACGGTGAGCGTTTTGTCTCGTGTCTGGGCGAGACAGAACTTTAGCTTGTTGTTTGTTTTGAAGCGAGTTTCTATCGAAGCGGAGCTGTCTTCATGGAGTTCATGCTTGCCGGCAGAAACACACGAACAGCCAATCAGCTAACAGACGGGCGGACCCAGCGTGCAACAGCCTATCACATCCCTGGACGTCACCAGTAACAGGCAAACAGCCAATCATTCAGCAGCTGTGTAGTTCAGTTGCGGTTCCATGTTGGTTTGTTTACAAAGGAGTAGCATGCAGTGAGAAGCCGGGAGGAGAGCAGAGGCGGCCGCTATGTAGCGGAGACTGGCACCGGTAGTATAGTAATCCACGGTAGTACCGTCGTGTAAAGTTTCTAGTATAGTAGCGACGGTTATGATTTGGTACCGCGGGGTACCGGGTATACCGTGAGTACCGTGGGTATCGTGCAACTCTAGTATTTAGTTATTCGCGTCATCTGGCTTTTTCTTTTTACGTCCGTGCACAGTTTCTCTAGAATATGACTGATGGAGAGTTCAACCGGGGACGGCGCCTCTCCTTCTTTCATTCGTTTCCTACTCGCTGCTGCTTTTCATGCTTTCATGCTTCGTTCCACACTCTAAGAAGTCAAACACAGGAGGACAGTCTTTAAAGACTAATACTTAACGTCGTATAATCTCTGGTCAGATCCAGCTTCACGGCGTTATATGAACAGATCTGATCTGTAACGAAGCCTCTCCTGGCTGTCTGTTGCTTCGTGCCGTGTTGCCATGGTGATTAATGGTGAATCAGTATCATGGTGAACAGGTAGCCTCCTTCCTGATCAGCTGATCAAGGCCCCGAGGCTGCTTTTATCTCCGCTCAGGCGCCGTGACAAACTTCACAGCCGCCTGTTAATAAGAATCATCATAAATATTCTGTGTGTGTGTGTGTGTGTGTGTGTGTGTGTGTGCGTGTGTGTGTGTGTGTGTGTGCGTGCACATTGATTAAACTGAATCACACCAGAGAGACGTCTCATCTGTTACAGACTGCAGGAATAATGTAGATTAAAAAACAATGATGTGACATTACCTAACATGTTAACTTTGAGTACCACTGTCGTAAATATGGACAGATGAATATCTGGTATGAATATATTACGTGATCAAGTGACATCACAGCTATAATATATAATAATAATATAATTCATCAACATGTCTTATTTCCAACAGTCAGTCCAGCGTCCTCTTCGGTTGTCCATAGAGGCTGGGTTACATTAGCCGCTTACCCAGCTCCGGTTCTGGCACGACACTGGTTCCCCGTCAGTATTCACCCTCCTCCTCCTCTTCTGTAAATCACAGAGAGTTGATGATGGGAGTTTTTACTATTATATATTTTCCCTGTCTGTAGAGCGATACTCCCGTGCGGTTAACACGAGCAGTTCATTAAGGAGGAGCTCAGTCAAACGAGTTCGTTAATGAAGGGAACCTGCTCAACGTGCCGCGTGCTCCTGCAGGGCAGCACAGAGGAGGAGGAGGGGTGACACGCGACCGTTTAATCAGGCCGGTTAATGGTGTGTACGTTTTTATTACACCTCTGTGGCAGGAAGGAGCTACAGCACAGATAGATCACGGCACCGCCGGGGTCAGGGGTCGCTCACGATGAAAATATGCACGTCCACACGTCTAAAGACGGCCGATCTGCTCATCTGTGCACCACCTGACAGAGCGTGACAAAAGAAGTTTGTGTGATGTGCGTTGTCAGATCCGTCATGTCGATGCTGATGATCGATGGTGATGTAAGATCAGCTCTCTCTCTGCTGGGAGGCCGTTTCAGCATTGTTAATATAGACAAAGCTTCCATGTCCTGCAAGCAACCAGCCAGCCACTTTGTCTGATGGAGGAGCCGAGTGAAGAGGAGAACAGCGGGCCGGGGGTTGATACGGATCAGTGAGGATTAATGATCGGATAACCACAAAGCACAATGCAATCTCTCTGTGTCTGCCTCCATCGCTCTCCCACAGCCACGCTGTCAGAGCGTGACTCACTCTGCCTGAAGATGGAGGGAACACAGGGAGAAAAGTGCAGAGAGAAATATGAGGCGACGATGACGGAGTCAGCCGGTGGAGCATTTAGAAGGAAAATGTTTGAATAGCAGGAGGAAAGCAGCAGATACAGACAGTACCGTGATCGCTCCGTCAGTTACAGGATCGACTTATCGATTTATGATTTCAACCCATCCATCAGTTTTCTGTAGCTGCCTCTCCTCATCGGGGTCACGCTGGGGCTGGAGTCAGTCCGGGTGAGAGGCGGGTACATAGAGACAAGCAGTTCCTCTAACGTCCACTTGAGGCTGGCTCCAGAAGTGAGTCAGTCTCCATAAGTCCCCATGTTTCACAGCAGAAATAAACATGTTTACAGCCTGGTACAAAAAACAGTTTTGGTCTCTGTAGCTAATTTCCCCGTTCATGACAACTGTACCAAGCTAACAACAAGCTAACAACAAGCTAACAATGAACTAAAACAAGCTAACAACAAACTAAAACAAGCTAACAACAAACTAAAACAAGCTAACAACAAACTAAAACAAGCTAACAACAGGCTATAACAAGCTAACAACAAGCTAAAACAAGTTAGCAACAAACTAAAACAAGCTAACAACAAGCTAAAACAAGTTAGCAACAAACTAAAACAAGATAACAACAAGCTAAAACAAGTTAGCAACAAACTAAAACAAGTTAGCAACAAGCTAAAACAAGTTAGCAACAAACTAAAACAAGTTAGCAACAAGCTAAAACAAGTTAGCAACAAACTAAAACAAGCTAACAACAGGCTATAACAAGCTAACAACAAGCTAAAACAAGTTAGCAACAAACTAAAACAAGCTAACAACAAGCTAAAACAAGTTAGCAACAAACTAAAACAAGCTAACAACAAGCTAAAACAAGTAAGCAACAAACTAAAACAAGCTAACAACAAGCTAAAACAAGCTAACAACAAACTAAAACAAGCTAACAACAAACTAAAACAAGCTAACAACAAGCTAAAACAAGTAAGCAACAAACTAAAACAAGCTAACAACAAGCTAAAACAAGCTAACAACAAGTTACCAACAAACTAAAACAAGCTAACAACAAGTTACCAACAAACTAAAACAAGCTAACAACAAGTTAGCAACAAACTAAAACAAGCTAAAACAAGCTAACAACAAGTTACCAACAAACTAAAACAAGCTAACAACAAGCTAAAACAAGTTAGCAACAAACTAAAACAAGTTAGCAACAAGCTAAAACAAGCTAACAACGACCTGAAAACAAAATAGCAACAAGATAACAAGCAGCAACCTAAACCTAAATGAAACCTGCCAAAAGCTGCAGTTCCTTTAACGTCCACTTGAGGCTGGCTCCAGCAGTGAGTCAGTCTCCATAAGTCCCCATGTTTCACAGCAGAAATAAACATGTTTACAGCCTGGTACAAAAAACAGTTTTGGTCTCTGTAGCTAATTTCCCCGTTCATGACAACTGTACTGAGGGTGAATTTATATACAACTCACCTGTTCACATTATATTAAGGCTTAAAGTTATGCAGGGTTAAGAGCGTGGACGCTGTGATTGACAGGTGTCTTGTTTGAGCAGCCAGGCTTCGTTCATTTCTGCAGATGAGCAACATTTCTGTAGATTTTCAGATTATCATGATGTTAACCAGGATTGTTTCAGCTTGTCACACTCTGTATCTGTGTGGCAGAGTGTGTTTGTTGGTGCTTTGCCTTCACTGTGTGCTACATCATCTGGTCAACATGGCACCAACTGCAGCTTCTGTGCTTTGAACTGGTCTCTCCGGTCTTTCATCGCCTCGTCACTTCTTCTTCTCCACCTCTCTCTCTCTCTTTGCACTCTCTGGGTCATGTTAATGTTTTGGAGTCAGCTGACACTGTTGGCTCTCTGTCTATTTTCATCCCACTGCCAAGCGCCTGTTGATCGCAGCGGATAAGTTTAGATCTGAGACTCAGCTTTTGACCCAGATTTTTCACGATACATGAGGGACCAGGGAAACTTAAACAAGCCTTTGTTTTTCTCTTGTGTCCGGTTCAGACTCGTGGATCTGAATGTGAAGGTTACCGAGGAGACGTGAACATTTCGAAGATTTGCTCACTGGCAGCGACGAGCTGCATCTCTGCCAGAACTCTGAGGACATTTTAAGCAGTGAAGCTGCTCCTGCTGAAGTGCTTGTCCCAGAACTTTTCTGCTAATGGTCGACACTCCTGCTTTGAGCTGTGTCAGGCGGCTGCTTTGCCAAAGGCTACGCTCACACTGCCCACTCAGGCCAAAGCATTAGGAGCCACGTAGGAAGCAAACAGCTGAATGCAATCGTGTGTAAATGAAGGACACTTGTGCTGCACTGAACTCCCAGAATGCACTCTGTTTTAGTCCCCAGGGAGCCACTTAGATGTCGGTGAAATGTAGGTTTGCAAACACGCGATCAAAATGTGCTTTCACTGTGTTTGCATGTCGTAGTAAAACCAACAGAGAGAGAGTTGCTGTGATGGAGCAGAGTGCAGGTGAACAGATGAATGACAGATCCACACTGACACACGTGAACAAACACACACTCGATCGGCCCGTGAGCTCGTTTATTAAAGGCAGACTGAAGAAAATCATGTGACGTCAGATTAAATCCAAGACAGGCCGGCAAACTTCTTATTAAAACTAATATTTTATTTTTTATTCATCTGATTAACTTTGATTTCTGATGTTTAGTGCTGCAACTTTTCATAATTTTGTTATAACTTTATTTCCTGTAAGTCATTTTCAGTCATATAGACATAATCATACATTCATATGTAACCGTAACCCGTATTCGTACCCTCCCCTCCTCCTGTTCTTCACACATTCAATGAAAGCAGCTCACACTCTAGTGAATGTGTCACGAGGACCTTTCAGTGTGCGTCTCATTTTTGAAGTAGAGTTAACACCTCCTGAATCCTGAATCTCCTGAACGGCATTTATTCGATTTCCACTTCATTAAGTTCACCCTTTGTGTGCTTGTGGTGTGTACTGTATTTGCACGGGTCCTGGAACTGAGGAACTGAAAGGTAGTCAAACATGGAGGACCGGAAATCAACCAGAACACTCGACCCAATGACACAGAGTTTCCACATCTGGGACAGAGAGGGTGAATACATGGGTATACTTCTGTCATTGGTTTGCCTTATACATGCAGAGGAGGTGTTGGAGACAGGAGTATAATCCGGAGGATGAATATTGTGTGTGTGTGTATCACTGTTCCATGGATCCATATTTAATAAATCATCATTAAAATCATGTGTGTCCGATCAGTCTGATCTCTGTGTCGTTCTCTCTGCATCAGTGTGTGGGAGAGGAGATCTGGGTGGACAGTCGGACGGTATACATCGGACATAAAGAACCCCCTCCGGGAGCTGAGGCCTACATCCCTCAGCGTTACCCCGACAACCGCATCGTCTCCTCCAAGGTGAGCGAGCCACAGCTCATGAGTCAGCTCCCGTAACGTTCATCATCACGTTCTCCTCTTTCAGACAGCACCTAATCTGTTTCTAAGGATGACTCGCCTCACTTTCCTTACGCCGGCCGAGGTGTGAGATGATGTTTCTCCGTGTGTGTGTGTGTGTGTGTGTGTGTGTGTGTGTGTGTTAATAATCGTGTCACTTTGTCCCACAGTACACCTTCTGGAACTTCATCCCCAAGAACTTGTTTGAGCAGTTCAGAAGAATCGCTAACTTCTACTTCTTGGTCATTTTTCTGGTCCAGGTGAGATTTCCATGAGAAGTTTTTTGTTTCATCTGAAGCTCTGAAGAAAATAACAAACTAACAAACTGGCCTAGTTTTAATTAAAGTGCACGGCTTTGCATCAGGATATTTTCAGGGCAGCTGTACCTCGATAGTGGACATCAGACTGAATCTAGAATCTTTCCATATTCTTATTTAAATGAATAGGTGGGTTGCAGTTACGTCATCACGGGAGCGCGCGAACTTGAAGTGGTGGACAACCTGGGCTTGGAGCTATTGAAACCCATTCAAAACTTTATTTTTTCGATCTGACACAGAATGTTTGTAATTAAAGATAGCCCACTTAAAGATAGCGTTTTGTTTCCTTGGAAACGGGCGTGGTTTATGTGTTAGTCATTGTTGGTGGACAGGAAGCTCCTGGAAGCGAACGGGGCACCGGCGGGCGCCGTAGCTGGGGAGATCCGTGAGAAGGGCCCGGCGCGTGTCCAGAGTCGCCGCCGCCGACCGCCGTACCCGGTCCCCTCCGCGCGGCGTCGGACACAGCCCCGCAAAGAACCCCCCACGCCCGGCGACGTCGCGAGGCGCCGCGCGGACCGAGGGGCCCCGTGAGGCGGGCCGCGCGCCGCGCCTCCGGCGGCGGAGAGAGGAGGGCGACTGCTCCCCCAGCCGCGGCTCGAGCCCAGCCCCGCTTCGCACCCCAGCCCGACCGACCCAGCCCTTAGAGCCAATCCTTATCCTGAAGACACACATACCTTTAACAAAGTGGTCGCCGCAGACACGAGCATAAGCAGTTTCAGCTCCCTTAGTCTTTAAACGAAGATTAGCTATCCACTTTTTACGTCGTTGTTCGGACAGTTTTTTCCATTTTTCACCTCTATGGACGATTACCTTAGGTACTCGGTAGTAACCCTTTCCCTTCTCTCGGTTAGACCGATTGGAACAGCCAAAAACTGCACAAAATTGAGGCGTTGTGGAAGCTGAAAACACTGTGATATCAATGGGCTGTGCCACCAGTTGACCACCACTTAGGGTTCGCGCGCAGACGTGACGTAACGTGCAACCCACCTATTGTGGCGTTGTTGTTGTTAAACTTACAAGTCCTTGGACACAAATCGAGCCAGAAAACCTGCAAACACTTGAACCCAGCAGATCAGGTGATGAGGTTCACTTGTAACATCATGGCTGCAGACTATCGAGTCCAATCTAACGAGCTCTGAGGGTTAGTGCCCCTGATTTCAAAATAAGATTAACAGTGAAATCCTGCACCTGTGTCTGACATCACCTGGATGAGGATTACCATCCTTTGAATTTACATCAAGTCTTCTTGTACTTCTGTCAGTCCAAATCAGAATTTTTCCTTGAGCATTAAATGTTGAATAATCACGCATGGACGACCTGGTCATAGGAGAGCAGAGAACGTTTCTTTAGGACGCAGCATGGCAGCAGCTCGGGCGTTTCGTTAGCTGTATGTTTTATCAGCAGCATGTGAAATGCAACACCGTCTTAACAGGAAAACCTGCAGCGGCGTTTGTTCTCCTTTCTTTGTGTTCGCTCTCTACAGCTGCACATGTACCGTCTGTAAAACACAGCAGCAAACCTTCAAAATAAAATGATCTCACTCTCAGAGAAAGGAAGTTTCCTGTGAGTGCAGATGGAGGAGATGAAATCTGATCCGGACCCTGTGAGTTTGTTAGACCGGTTCTTACAGAAGCTTCTTCTTCCCTGCTGCACTTCCTTACTCAGTGTTGCGTTACTTTGCACCCTCCCCCCTTGCATTTTCCTCCCACTCCTCCTCTCCCTCTTTGCAGCTTATCATCGACACCCCCACCAGCCCAGTCACCAGCGGCCTGCCCCTCTTCTTTGTTATCACTGTCACCGCCATAAAACAGGTAGGACACACACACACACACACACACACACACACACACACACACACACACACACACACACACACACACACACACACACACACACACACACACGCTCACATTTCCGGGAAATATTGCCCAGCACCGCGCGCACACACCAACTCCCAGCCTCGAATACACATCCTCTATTATCTGTATATACACATTCCTCTCTCAGTGAAAGGACATGCCATTGAATATGTCTGCTGATGTGAGAAATATGATAATGAATGGTCTCCTCTGTTAATCACTCTAGCTGAGGATCCCGTGCCCCCTGGGAGATGCATCCTCTCTTCCACGTCCCGGTACTGAGGGATGGGGTGCTATCAGTGATAGATGGAGCTGTTCTGGCTAAGGAAGCCTGAGTTTTACTGGGACATAAATCTAAAACATGACACGTTGGCTAGAAATCCGGGAAACAGGTCACTAAACTCTGGGAGCACAATGCTAATTAATTACGGTGCATGACTTTCACCTCTCCCCCCTCGGTCTGTCTTGGTCTCATGCTATACACTCTGCACGATAATCTATATTTCCACTCCGCTGCCAGCAAACACAGCGGCGTCCTCTTACAGTCCTCTTCCTCTCTCAGGGCTACGAGGACTGGCTCAGACACAAGGCCGACTGCTCCATAAACGAGTGTCCGGTGGACGTGGTGCAGCAGGGGAAGGTGGTGAGGACACAGAGTCACAAGCTACGGGTAAGAATGGCCTCATTAGAGCGGTATAGCACCTGAGGCCACGGAGCAACACTACAGTACTGCTGCATAGCTCACTTTTTCTATAACTGCCTGTCAGCCCCCTCCCATCCCCCCTTTCCTCTCCTCTCTGCAGTCCTCCCTAACTTTGTTTCCTTCCTCTTGTCGCTCCCAACAATTAATTGCCCCTGAAACTGTAGAAAAGAGGCAATTACAGTGTCCCCTGGTGCACAGTGCAGGGAAAATGAGCATGACTGATGTATTTCATAAGTTATGGATATTCCTGTCATCGTCCCTTCATGTTCTCTTATGATGCAACAGCAGATCTCTGTTAGGTAGCTCAGTCTAATTCTTTAAAACGCTTTTTTTAATCCATTGAGACTCACGTGTGACGGCGCTCACGGCCGACACTCCGTCGTAGTTTCTATAGTTACCGATGATCTGCCTCCGCTCGGCGATCAGAGCATGTTGAAACCCTTCATCCCAAACAGCCGGGCACTGTAGTGTGTAGTAAGTGGTGCATTTGTTGGGGGTATTTTTAGCATTTACAGCAGCATGCCTGTGTGTGTATGTGTGTGTGTATGTGTGTGTGTGTGTGTGTGTGTGTGTGTGTGTGTGTGTGTGTGTGACTGTGTGTGTGTGTGTGTGTGTGTGCGCCTGTGTGTGTGTGTGTGTGTGTGTGTGTGGAGGGGGTATGCCAGCTCAAAATAAACTACAGTGCCCATCATGCTCATTGTAATGAATTACCAAGTGGAGCTGTGTGGCTGCAGACGAGCTTCATTCAGGCGCGCAGATAGGTTTGAGAAACCCCCCCCCTCTCGGGACGGAGATTTTGTCGTGCGCCCCTGGATGCGCCGTGCGCCATGATCAGTCTGTCCGGCTCCCCCTCTACCTCGCTCCGCTGTCTTAATGAGCGGTATCGAAAATTCGCAAGGTTATTGTCGGGCGCTCGTGGCCCCCCCCCACGAAACAAAAAAAACAAAAAAACCTTAAGCTACATAAAAGTGGGTGGGACGGATCTACGGTCATTCAAAAGTGTCATGACACACCTGACACACCCACTAATTGCGCCCCTGGCTTCATTGAAGTGACTCTTCACTGTGTAAGACCTTCAGCTACATGTCTGCCATCACGAACCACAGCACCCAGGAAGCTCAGTAAATGAATGTACTCATTAGATAATTACAGACCTTACTGTTTATATTGTGTAAATGTGCAGAGCTCCACCGAGCTGCAGGAATCTATCTGGATCACCCAGCGTGAATGACGGAGGTGTCACACTGTGTAATGTGGATGTTAGAGGCATATTTCAGTCTTACGTGTGGGACGGCGGTTCATCTCATTCCTGCTGCGTCTGCTGCTTGTGTCAAGTGTGCAGAGACTGTGTGAGATGTTTAGGGTCAGCGCAGAATAAAGCGTCTTATAGTTTAGTGTTTTTCGCTGAATATCATTGGTTGGGAAAAACATCAACATGCACAGAAACTCTTGTCTTTGTCTGTCCCCCGTCCCCGTCCTCTCTCTGTCTTCCAGCGTGTTCTGCATCAAGGTTTCTTGCCGCCGTAGATCAAACACAGAGGATTAGAGCGTGCACTGGGAGCAGGAATAATGATGAATATATTAATCATGCAAAATCAGAGAGCATGTGTCATGTGTACGGTCACCGTGGAGATGGGATTTATCCGAGCTTAAGCCGCTCCTCGCACATAATCCGTTATGCAACTTCTCAATCCTTTGAAAAAAAAGGATGAGCAGACGCCGTGCGAGCCGGTGTGTCTCTGTCTTTCACTCTCCGTGTTTACGTGAACACTTCTTATTTATTATTGATGTGTGAGCCGCGGCTTCGTGTCTGTCAGGTGGGGGACATCGTCGTGGTGAAGGAGGACGAGACTTTCCCCTGTGACCTCATCCTGCTCTCCTCCAGCCGCCATGATGGCACCTGCTACGTCACCACCACCAGCCTGGACGGGGAGTCTAGTCACAAGGTGCCGGCATGATTTTGATTCAATGTATTTTTAACTTTAATTAAAGTTAAAAATATAAATTTAGCATCTTTGATCCCAAAACCAAATACCCATATTTTAAAGCGAAGTATTTTTTTTATTTTCCCATAGCTCTCTTTAACATATAAAAATGCTTTTTAGTGACTTTTTATCATTACTTCACCGTAACATGACCAAAATTAACAATAAATTCAATTATCAATAAAAAATACTGGGTATACCAGTTTTACTGAACACTGCTGTGTATTCTAGTTCATTTATTTGTCAGTTTTAATGTGTGCTGTTCTTATTTGACCCACCTAAAATGTTTAATTAGCAATATACATTTAGAAACTGAATCAACATCTGCTTTTTGTGTCCAACTAACTGTTATATTATTATGATATTCAGTTTTCTGTCGTATAATCCTGAGAAAACAAACAAATTTTCACATCTGAGAATCTGAAATTACATTTATTTTGACATTTTTGCCTAAAAATGAATTGAAAATGATTTAATAATAATAATTTTCAATCACTTAATAGATTCATCGACTAATGGCTTCAGCTCCTAATTGATTTATCATTCAAAAATATGAAACATTAATGTAAATATGAAAAACACAGATTCTGCATAATGCTGTGGGTGACACATGGTCACACACCACATTTCATATTCTCACTTCTTCTCTGATGTTCATTGATGTCACTCACAAGCATACGCGTGGCTGCACACACACACACATATATATAAGTACACCCCACAGTATAGCATTGACTCCACCCTCCTCCTCCGCCCTCCTCCTCCAGGCGCCCCGGGGGGTGACCCCCTGATGTGCTCCCCATCCCAGCATGCTGTCCTCTCCTGACCCGTAACAGTCCACCACCACAGCTCTCTCTGTCATTTAGAAAATCTGCTGGAAGCCAGGCGGAGGAGTCAAATGAACCCTGCTCTCATTAGTGGCTGTGGCTGACATTTCCCTCTGTTCTCCTCCTCCTCCTCCTCCTCCCTTCCTCCACCTTTCTATCTCAGACCTATTATGCTGTACCAGATACCATGGCCTTTAGAACGGAGCGGGAGGTGGATTCGCTACATGCCACTATTGAATGTGAACAACCGCAGCCTGACCTCTACAAGTGAGTGTAACGCACGCTTGCCGATGCACGCATATTATTATAATCTCACAGAAGCAGGTCGTCCCTCGTTGCTCCTTTCTGATTTTATTTTGCTCTGCAGATTTGTGGGACGCATTAATATTTACACGGACAAAGAAGAGCCCGTGGCGAGGTGAGTGTGCTGCTTCATGTAGGCAGGTACAAGCTGATACGAACTCTGTGTCTCACTAAATCAAACACTTTCTTTGGGTGTTCCTGCACAGCGCGCTGTTCACTGCTCCCCGTAATTATTATTATTCCGACGTATTCCAGGAATTTACTCCCACTACTCCTCCCACAGTTTAGGTCGCACATACACAAAAATGGTATCAAAATGACCGGCTCGGTCAGGAATGGTGTGCTGTGACTTTTCCAAGAGTTTCACCAAACGGTTTTGCCAAAAATCACCAAAAAACAAGTTAACAATGGGTGTGTATTGGTAGAATGTTCCAGAGCTAGAGTGGAGAGGGAGAGAAAGATTTGTCAAAAAATACATTTGTAAACAGCTCTAGTGGCCACAAATGTCACTCTACAGAAATCATTTCTACATAGAAACGTAGGAAAATTCGTGGGCTACGCAGCGATATCACTGCTGAAGCTATCAGACTTATAGTTTTGGCGGGAGACGCACTGATGCTCCAGGATCACCCACCGACAGCCCCATCTACTCCCATGTAAACTGGAGAGGAGAAATGTCCCAGAGGAGCACGGGGCACCTGTTCTTTCTCTCTCTGCCCAGGTCACAGTTTTTAACTTCACACACTGAAATTCAGCATCCACATGGTCGACAAGATGAGGATGCTCACGCTCATTTGGGCTTTTTGATACCACCTACCGTTTGGCATTAGTGTCCACTAGTTGTTGGGGCTTCATTTAGAGATTTTCTGTGTCTCTCAGCAGTCACTCACACACAGACAGAGCACAGCTGCAGTTAACTGCTCTGACCTGCAGCTGACCCTGGTTGCTCGGCAACAACCTCAAGCTGCCTTTGACTGACTTTGTTGAGTCTCTGTGCTGCTGCAGTGTCAGTGATAATATTTACAGTTTATAGTTTTATATATAATCTTTAATGCTGTTCCTGTTTCATTCTTGCAGAACGCTCGGGGCTGAGAATTTGCTCCTTAGAGGAGCCACACTGAAGAACACACAACATATTTATGGTAGTAACATGTGGATCCATTCATTTTAATGACTCTTTAATGTTGTTAGGAGCAGTGACTTATTGTCTTGTTTTTTCCTCTGCTCAGCTGTTGCAGTCTACACTGGCATGGAGACTAAGATGGCGCTCAACTACCAGTCGAAATCTCAGAAGCGCTCGGCTGTGGAAAAGTATGATTAATGCGTCCGCGGCTTTCGCTGCATGATTTAGATTCATCGTCTGTCAGGATTTGTTTTCTGAGGATGTCCTGTCTGTCTGTGTGCAGGTCGATGAACGCCTTTCTCATCGTGTATCTGTGCATCCTGATCAGTAAAGCTGTGATCAACACTGTTCTGAAATACGCCTGGCAGTGGTCGCCTGACCGAGACGAGCCGTGGTACAACCACAGGACTGAGAACGAGCGCCAGCGTCATGTGGTCCGTTCACCGACCTCTGACTTAAAAACACCGCCTCGTCCCAAATCTCAGTTCCCCGTAAATCTTCATCATCTTTCTTCCTCCTTTACCTTCAGGTGATCCGAGCGTTCACAGACTTCCTGGCCTTCATGGTTTTATTCAATTACATCATCCCTGTGTCCATGTACGTGACGGTGGAGATGCAGAAGTTCCTGGGCTCCTATTTCATCACCTGGGATGAGGAAATGTTTGATGAGGAGCTGGGAGAGGGAGCTCAGGTCAACACCTCGGACCTGAATGAAGAGCTGGGACAGGTACATGAGCACACACACACACACACACACACACACACACACATTTGCATACAGTATCTGCAACTCAGCCACTCGCAGACGTGCCCTTACCCTTCCTCTTCCTCCCTCCCAGGTGGAGTATGTGTTTACTGATAAGACGGGCACGCTGACTGAGAACAACATGGAGTTTATTGAATGCTGCGTCGACGGGAACGTCTACATCCCGCACGCCATCTGCAACGGCCAAATCCTCAGCGCCGCCTCCAGCATAGACATGATTGATTCCTCACCTGGAGGATACAGGAGAGTAAGTGTGTGTGTGTTTGGCAAAGCAAACAGACTCGTCCTGTGCTCACGCTGACTCAAGAGTCAAGAAAACGTATTTTAGATGAAGATGTGACGGAGCCACATCTGACAGTTTGATATAAAACATCCGGTATCCACTTCATGAAAACGTTTTCTTTACAATGCCAGAGTGCTTTGCTGTGTCTTACATGGAGGAAAAGTCCACTGGTCCACAGAAAAGTGTCGAGCGTTGCATTTCTGGCAGCGGCAACAGTGATTTGTTTAGATTTAATAGAAAGAAAAAAACTGCAGAGTCGGCAGGAGCAGCAGTCGTCAGCGCAGATGACCAAAGAGAGAAAGAAGTGCAGTCGCTGCCAAAAACTTAAATGTGCACAAAACTTGACTTTATATTTTATGGATATGTTGCTATGTAATCCTGGGAAACACAGCGACAGCTTCAGGATTAGAGGAAGTTATTTCACGTCAGCGAGGATTACAAATTCTGGATTTGTGTCCGCAGGAGCACGAGGATCTGTTTTTCCGAGCGCTGTGTCTGTGCCACACGGTGCAGGTGAAGGAGGAGGAGACGGTGGACGGCATCAAGAGAGGCATCCACCAGGGCCGGCCCACCTCCTTCTACATCTCCTCGTCGCCGGATGAGGTGGCTTTGGTGGAGGGAATGAAAAGGTAAACACACGTTCAGTACTGTCTGATATTTTGCGGTCAAACACTCACACCAGAAAAAAGCTTGGTCTCTTCCCTCGTGATGTTCTGCTGCTGTGCCAAACCAGTTGCTGCTTTGACAGCGATCTCATCACAGTATAAACTGCTGAGCAGTGTTTTGGCATCACAGAATCAGAACACACACACACACACACACACACACACAGATAGAGGCAGGGATTGTTCCGGACAGTACGTGTCCAGTGCAAACTGGACTTCCCGGGTCGCGTTTCATCCTCTCAGTCACACCCGGAGCAACAAGCCCACCCCGACACACACCAACATGTTTTTTGTTGCTGTGCTATTCCTGGTTTGAACGTGGTCTTCGTCACATGTAAGAAACATGGTCCAGCATGCCAGATCAGGGGGGTGTCGCTCTCACATATTGCTTCCACAGATGTGAATCACTGTAGAAACCGGGCTCAGGTTGCACCAAATGCGTCACGCAACACCTTTAGCCAAGTGAGTAACACTGCACGGTGTTCCTGGATATTGTTTGTTTTAAATGAATCTCGCTCTCTGTCCGCCAGGCTGGGTTACACCTATCTGAGGCTGAAAGACAACTACATGGAGATCCTGAACAAAGACGACGAGATCGAAAGGTTGGTCTGTGCGAGGGTCTGTTTGTGGTGACACCGCGGGAGATAAAGCAGCACTCGATGGAGCTGCGGTCGTACATCAGCCAGCCCGGAGAGAGAAGCGGCTCTCAGATTGTGTTTCAACAAAAAAAAATACAACCACAAAAGAGCGGAGCAGGGTGGAGCAGGGTGGTGGTGGTGGAGCAGGGTGGTGGTGGTGGAGCAGGGTGGTGGTGATCTGTAAGAACAGCAAGAGTGGTTTTGGGAAAATCGTCTAATGTTTTGATCCATGGGAAGTGTTCATGTAACCACCCTCTCTCTACATCACTCTCTGCAGTGGCCTGTCAATAGTGAGCTATTTTAAGGAAGCAAGGGAGACAGGGAGGAGGAGGAGGAGGAGGAGGAGGAGGAGGGGAAGTGAGTGCATCCAGGAGATTGGAGGGAATGGAAAATGATTCTCACACAGTTTCTGGGGAATCTTTTGGCTCGTCGCACGAACCTCCAGCACACACAAATGTAACATAACTAACAAAGCTGGGTCTGAGATGTTCGGTCTGCAGTCACTTCATTTGAATTAGAGTCTGGCTGCAGCTCTCATCCTTTGAGGAAGCTTCTTCAGTTCTGACTGGCTGCTGGTGAGATCTGAGTATTTAACCCAGGCAGGATCGCAGCGCTGCTTCCACTCGGTCCGATAGTGCTCGACTGTCGTCAGTTAAAGTCACCTGAGGTCTGGTGGATGATGGTCGTTGGAGTCCAGGCGCCCCAGATTGAACATTTAGAAATGATGGTATAAAAACATTAATTAATAATCAAATGCCGTGCTTCATCAGGCCCTTGATTGCTGTTCCACCTCAGCTCATTAATAGTTCCAGAACAGAGAGAAGCATGAAGGAGAACATGGATAACGTCTTGCTGCACAAGAGTCTGCACTGTCCCTTCCTGTAGACAGCCTTAGTGTCCAGGTACATGCAGACATACTGTACTCATAGTCCTCCACCACCTCCACCTCTTCACCCTGGATGGAAACTGTGCTCAGGTTAGACCTCCTAAAGTCCACGACCGTCACCAGATGAGGTGGACTGATACTCCCTACAGATGACAGAGTGATGCTGAAAGTCTGAGGCGTGAACAAACGAACAGAACTGTGTCTCCTCTGCTTCAGGTTCGAGCTGCTCCACGTGCTGAACTTTGACTCCGTCAGGAGGAGGATGAGCGTCATCGTCAGGTCCAGCTCAGGCAAGATGCAAACTCGTACAGCGATGCTGTGTTTCTGAATCCATCATCAGATACTGGACTGTCACTGCAGCGTGTTTGAAGTGTGTGTGTGTGTGTGTGTGTGTGTGTGTGTGTGATCTCAGGAGAATACCTGCTGTTCTGTAAGGGGGCGGACTCGTCCATTTTTCCTCGGGTGGTGTCTGGGAAGGTGGAGCAGGTGAAAGCCCGGGTGGAGCAGAACGCTGTAGTAAGTGTGTAGTTGGTGACCCTCAGGTAGCCCTAAGCGGTGAAATCACAGCTCTAACACCCCCCTCTCTCTCTCTCTCTCTCTCTCTCTCTCTCTCAGGAGGGGTTGCGGACTCTGTGCGTCGCTTACCGGAGACTGTGTCAGTCCGAGTACGAGGAGGCGTGTCATCAGCTGACCGAAGCCAAGCTGGCCCTGCAGGACAGGGAGCAGAGGCTGGCCCAGGCCTATGACATCATCGAGAGGGACTTTGTGCTTTTGGGCGCCACGGCGGTGGAGGACAGGTTAGTCCCTGTGGAGCGAGGGGAAAGGTTTAAAAAGAGTGCAGCAGCAGCAGCAGCAGGGAAGATTAATGAGCCATGAAGTCGTCTTCAAAGTGTGGGAATGACTCAGCCTGAGCTCTGATAGGTGGCTTACTCCTAACTGCTGCTTCTGCTCTGTTAAAATATGAGACCTGCTCCATGTTCGACCTGCAAAGGTAGTTTTCTCTAACTGATCGATCAGCTGCCTGACAGCTTGATGAACCGGTGCTGGGCAGGGACAGGGCCGGTCATGCATTGATAAGTTATCACCAGTTGGTAATTGATTGATTGAAGTTTTGACGGATGCTTTTTACCCGCCCCACTGGAGGCTGAAACACTTATTGACTTATTGACGTGCAGGCTCCAGGAGAAAGCTGCCGACACCATCGAGTCACTGCACAAGGCGGGGATGAAGGTCTGGGTCCTGACGGGGGACAAGATGGAGACTGCGGCGGCCACCTGCTACGCCAGCAAGCTGTTCCGTCGCAGCACCCAGATCCTGGAGCTGACCAAGAAACGCACGGAGGAGCAGAGTCTGCACGACGTCCTGTTCGAACTGAACAGGACTGTTCTCAGACAACGCTCGATTTCTGGGTATGACACATGCACGTGTATCAACAGCAATGATTTATTTTTTAAATGATTGGTTTGGTTTATACACCGAGTGTCCAACAACACTAAAGCTAAAGATGTTCAGGCCTAATCTGACCCAACATGCTACCCAGCTCCTCATGCAGGCTGTGGTCGTCTTATGACTAGACGATCCAGAACCCGGTGCCTGTCCTTCTACTTGAACGTCCTCACACAGACACATGTTTCCTCCTCCTGGCTCAGGACAGTCCAAACTTTTCTCGTCTGTCGTTCCCCGTTGGTGGAACGTCCTACCAGCTCCTACAGATCAGGGGCGTCCCTCTCTACCTTCACAGACCTCCTGAAGACCTCCAGCTCTGCAGAGAGGACCTCCTCTATAACACTACCAACAGCTGGACATGATGCATTTATCCCCTCTGTACAACTGGACCTTTGGTTTTCCATTGCAGCAGTTGATTGACAGGACCCGAGAGGGTTAAGAAGCTGGAGCCGTCACATTTTGACCATTGTTCCTTCAAACTATTAATCGATTATCAAAATAGTTGTTGATTCATTTTCTGTGAAGCTCTGCAGTGTCAGTCCACATGGTGAATAATCAGAGATTATAAATCAGGTTAAATCAGTGGAATAACAAGATCATCTGATACTCAGCTCCCTGTCGATCAGTGATGTGTGACGTTTTGTTCCAGGTTGTCAGTAGACTGCCTCGACTTTGGTCTGATCATCGACGGGGCCACTCTGTCTGCGGTGCTGAAGCCGAACCAGGAGCGAGCCAACCCGAGCAACTACAGAGAGATCTTTCTGGAGATCTGTCGCAACTGCAGCGCCGTGCTGTGCTGTCGCATGGCGCCGCTGCAGAAAGCACAGGTGAGGGAACTGCACGTGAATTTACAAATGTATCTTAAATAGACATTTTAGTGACTGAAACTGTGTTTCTTGCAGATTGTGAAGCTAATTAAAGCTTCCAAAGAACACCCCATAACCCTCGCCATCGGCGATGGAGCCAACGATGTCAGCATGATCCTGGAAGCTCACGTGGGCATCGGTGAGATCAGTACATGCATCTTCTGTGAACGCTGATCCTCATCAGGGTCAGCTGACTTAGATATCTGTGAAATACACTAAACCTCACTTAAATTTGAGTAATTAGACTTTATAAACATCCTAGAAAAATTAAATATACATATAAATTCAATTGTTGTTTTACATGTTTGCAAACATGTACAATGTATTTGCGCCTCACCTATTTACTGTGAATTAGCTGGACTCATGCCTGTGTTTTATTCCCGATCAGATTACATGTAACCAACGTCTTTTCCCCTCAAGGCATCATGGGTAAAGAAGGCCGACAGGCGGCGAGGAACAGCGACTACGCCATCCCGAAGTTCAAACACCTGAAGAAGATGCTGCTCGTTCACGGCCACTACTATTACATCCGAATCGCTGAGCTCGTTCAGTACTTCTTCTACAAGGTACGCGGTGAATGCCGCGCGTTTTTAATCACCTTATGGTAATTCCCAGTGAGACGCAGAGATACAAAGACGCAGATTTTTTGCATCCACTCTGACAGATTACAGGATTCATGAATCCTCTGCTGTGATGATCAGTGTGGGCGAGCAGCGCCCTGCCAACTGGTTCATGTTTTTTCCTTTTTGGCAGGCCGGCTCTGTGCGGCCCACTCAGTGAGCTTAAAGCACACAATCTGCGCATAAACAGAAATGTGTAGATAGTAGCATTTTTAGATTCTTCAAATCTCTTCACGTTGACTTGTCACTTTCTCCATTTGTCTTCTTTCTCTCCTCTTAAATCTTTCCAGAACGTGTGCTTCATCTTCCCTCAGTTCCTGTATCAGTTCTTCTGTGGCTTCTCCCAGCAGGTAAGTACCTAATACTCTGTAAGGGCACGGCATTGTGTGCACATCACCATGTCCTCACAGTGTTCTGCATTAAACTAGCTTCACGCAGTGATTAAAGCTTCTCAGATGTTTATTTTTAATTTTTTTGAATTTCCTCAGGAGGTGGTGGTGACCAAAACAGAGCTTAAAGGAGGCTGAATACTGGATATCAGTCCTGTAATACTATAGGATAGGATAGGTGTTTTTTTAGGTCTCGTCTCGGAATCACATTTTTGCTCTCGGCCTTTCACAAAGAGGACTCTGGATTTTATTTCAAGACCGGTCACGACCAGATGATTTCAGTGTTTCTTCAGGTGGAACTGAAGTTTCATTTTCTGGCAGCGAGACCGAGAATAAAACAAATGACTGTGAAAGCAGCTGAGAAACTTCAACAAGTCGCTCTTCAGTCTGTAGTTGTAGAGCAAACACACTCCATCAAATCAAACATAAAGCAGCTCATTAAGAAAGGGAGTAACTCATGTGAAGAGGTTCAAATCTTCTGTAATAAAATTAAAAATGTGAAAACACAAAGAGTTCGTCTGTAAAACAACAGCAGAACGGCAGCGTGTTTACTAAGGAGGCTGCGAGGCCTCACCGAAGAGTCTTGGTCTTGACTTGGTCTCGCTGCCTCAGTCTTGGTCTTGACTTGGTCTCAGCCCCTCAAAGACTTGGTCTTGACTTGGTCTCGGTGCCTCAGTCTTGGTCTTGACTTGGTCTCTGCGCCTCAGTCTTGGTCTTGACTTGGTCTCGGTGCCTCAGAGTCTTGGTCTTGACTTTGACTCGGCACCTCAGTCTTGGTCATGACTTGGTCTTGGTGCCTCAGTCTTGGTCTTGACTTGGTCTCTGTGCCTCAGAGTCTTGGTCTTGACTTGGTCTCAGGTGCCTCAGTCTTGGTCTTGACTTGGTCTCGGCGCCTCAGTCTTGATCTTGACTTGGTCTCTGCGCCTCAGTCTTGGTCTTGACTTGGTCTCGGCGCCTCAGTCTTGATCTTGACTTGGTCTCTGCGCCTCAGTCTTGGTCTTGACTTGGTCTCGGCGCCTCAGTCTTGATCTTGACTTGGTCTCTGCGCCTCAGTCTTGGTCTTGACTTGGTCTTGGTGCCTCAGTCTTGGTCTTGACTTGGTCTCTGTGCCTCAGAGTCTTGGTCTTGACTTGGTCTCTGTGCCTCAGAGTCTTGGTCTTGACTTGGTCTCAGGTGCCTCAGTCTTGGTCTTGACTTTGACTCGGCGCCTCAGTCTTGGTCTTGACTTGGTCTCGGTGCCTCAGTCTTGGTCTTGACTTTGACTCGGTGCCTCAGTCTTGGTCTTGACTTGGTCTCGGTGCCTCAGTCTTAGTCTTGACTTGGTCTCAGGTGCCTCAGTCTTGGTCTTGACTTGGTCTTGAGTGCCTCAGTCTTGGTCTTGACTTGGTCTCTGCGCCTCAGTCTTGGTCTTGACTTGGTCTCTGCGCCTCAGTCTTGGTCTTGACTTGGTCTCGGTGCCTCAGAGTCTTGGTCTTGACTTTGACTCGGCGCCTCAGTCTTGGTCTTGACTTGGTCTCAGCCCCTCAAAGTCTTGGTCTTGACTTGGTCTCGGTGCCTCAGTCTTGGTCTTGACTTGGTCTCGGTGCCTCAGTCTTGATCTTGACTTGGTCTCAGCCCCTCAAAGTCTTGGTCTTGACTTGGTCTCGGTGCCTCAGTCTTGGTCTTGACTTGGTCTCTGCGCCTCAGTCTTGGTCTTGACTTGGTCTCGGCACCTCAGTCTTGGTCTTGACTTGGACTTCTAGCCTCAGTCTTGGTCTTGACTTGGTCTCTGCGCCTCAGTCTTGGTCTTGACTTGGACTTCTGGCCTCAGTCTTGGTCTTGACTTGGTCTCGGTGCCTCAGTCTTGGTCTTGACTTGGTCTCGGTGCCTCAGAGTCTTAGTCTTGACTTGGTCTGGTTTAGGTGGTAACTTTAAATGATATATTATATGTTTATCTATTTTCCAGCGTGTTCATGATGAAAACTTGATGATCTGCATTGTCCGTATCATCTCATTGTCTGCAGCCTCTGTACGACACCGCCTATCTGACGTTGTACAACATCAGCTTCACCTCCCTCCCCATCCTCCTCTACAGCCTGGTTGAGCAGCACGTCACCATGGAGACCCTCAAGAGGGAGCCCTCGTTGTACAGGTGAGGAGGTCAGGGTGTCTGAGCAGCTGATATCTGTAACTTGTGTCACACTGTTTGCTTTTGCTGTCCGTCTCCTTCAGGGACATAGCTAAGAACTCCCTCCTCCGCTGGCCTGTCTTCCTGTACTGGACATGCCTCGGCGTGTTTGACGCCGTTATCTTCTTCTTTGGTGCCTACTTCCTGTTTGACAACACCACCTTCACCAGCAATGGCCAGGTAAGCGTCAGCAGAGGCAGAGAGATCAGTCACACTGTTTCTGGGGCGTTGGAGGTGTCGCTGTATGGAAATGAAACGAGGATAATGGACACAGTTAGCGCTTTCTTTACAAACACTCATCCATCTCCATTGGATTCTCATGCACAGAGGAGTTATTGTTCCAGGATGACTGTGATCTTTAACAGTAAGCGTTTATATCTCGGGCCCCCTGTAGGCTAACATTGGATCTTCATTCATATCGACAACGCAATAGCATCTTTCTCTGTATCGTTAATTTGTATCATGTCAACTGTTTTTGATTGGTCCTGTTTTTTAAGTTGAAACATCCTGAAATTCATTTTACCCTTTGTCCTGATTCCTTTCTCTTTTCTCCCCCTCCTCCTTCTCTCTGCTTCCTCTCTCTTTATTTTGCTCCTCTTCTTCTACTCCTCCTCCTCCTCCTCCTCCTTCTTCTTCTTCGTCTCCTTCTTCTTCTTCTTCCTCAGCTTATGACCACCAACACACAGATGGTAAGCCCTGTCTCCCCTCCCTGTCAGCTCTCTCTGTCTTTCACGCTTTTTTCAGTTCCTGTCGTACCGTTTACGCTTTCAGTTTGACCGTCTCATCCGGTTTCATCCTCTCTCACTTCACATCATCCATGCACTTTCATTTGAATGTGTAGTTTTCCAGTGCTCCATTATTCCCCCCTAATCTCTGTAAAGCCCTGAATCCTGCACAGTACCTGATCCTAACAACTCCACTGACATAGTAGAAACCTTAGACGCTCCCCCCACATTATCCTTGTGTTTCCTTGTGGTAGTAAATAGAATATTGCTGGTCTGTACTATAGATTAAGATCCAACATCTGTTTGTTGTTCTGTCTAATGTGGTCGTGCATTTGTGTGTGTGTGTACAGTATATGTATGTTCATGTAGCAGTTCTTGAGGTTGGTTGGTTTTTAGTTTTAACTGCTCCGGCATCCAACGCGGCAGCTGGACTGTTTTTCATCCTGGACAAACAAACACAATTTTCTCATAAATTCATTAATAAATAAATAAATAAATAAAGGATTAATGAACTAGAAAATGTAGAGAGTGTCTGACAGACATTATCACTGACACTGCAGCAGCACAGAGACTCAACAAAGTCAGTCAAAGGCAGCTTGAGGTTGCCGAGCAACCAGGGTCAGCTGCAGGTCAGAGCAGTTAACTGCAGCTGTGCTCTGTCTGTGTGTGAGTGACTGCTAAGAGACACAGAAAATCTCTAAATGAAGCCCCTCCAACTAGTGGACGCTAATGCCAAACGGTAGGTGGTATCAAAAAGCCCAAATGAGCGTGAGCATCCTCATCTTGTCGACCATGTGGATGCTGAGTTTCAGTGTGTGAAGTTAAAAACTGTGACCTGGGCAGAGAGAGAAAGAACAGGTGCCCCGTGCTCCTCTGGGACATTTCTCCTCTCCAGTTTACATGGGAGTAGATGGGGCTGTCGGTGGGTGATCCTGGAGCATCAGTGCGTCTCCCGCCAAAACTATAAGTCTGACAGCTTCAGCAGTGATATCGCTGCGTAGCCCATGAATTTTCCTACGTTTCTATGTAGGAATTATTTCTGTAGAGTGACATTTGTGGCCACGAGAGCTGTTTACAAATTAATTCTTCGACGTTTCTCTCCCTCTCCACTCTAGCTCTGGAACGCTCTACCGATACACACCCATTGTAAACTTTGGTGTGGTTTTTGGTGATTTTAGGCAAAACCGTTTGGTGAAACTCTGAGAAAAGTCACAGCTCAACATTCCAGACCGAGCCGGTCGATTTGATACCTTTTTTGTGTATGTGCGACCAAAACTGCAGGAGGAGTAGTGGAATAGGGGAGTAGTTGTTGGTGCCAGTGCATCTGTCTCCAGCAGAGACAGATGCACTGGCACCAACAACCAGCTGTGGTTATTACATAAAGTCGCCTGTTCCTTCATCTCTCTCTCCCTCCACCCTCCGCCCTCTTTCATTCTCTCCCTTCCCAACTCTCATTCCATCTGTTCGCCACCTAAACCTGAAAAACATGGATGCTAAGAGGTGAAATTCTCAGTTAATTGGCCGCAAAGCTTAGAAGAAAAACCCCAGAGAACCCTTCTGTCCAGGCGGCTCACCCCTCACCTCATCCGATATGATGTTTGGTGTCAGACTAGCACCTTTTTAAAACTACAAGATTTTTCACGGTGGATGCCAGGTGATGGGCGGGATGTGTGTGACTGACTTCCTCTCTCCGCTTCCTCTCTCGCCTCGCAGATGTTTGGGAACTGGACCTTCGGGACTCTGGTCTTTACTGTGCTGGTGTTCACCGTGACGCTCAAGGTGTGTGTGTGTGTGTGTGTGTGTGTGTGTGTGTGAGCGTACTGCATGACCTCTCCATTTTAAATGAGTTCATTACGTTTGCACGCGTGGACACATGTTAACGAACATGTTAGAGAAAAGATCGACTACACTGACAGCTTGGTTTGCACAGCAGTAAACCCTAAAGGCAAAGGCATTGACTGCATCGACTGCTCGGGTATTTACTATGTATATATTCTGTTTGTTTCAGCTTGCCCTGGACACACACCACTGGACCTGGATCAATCACTTTGTCATCTGGGGGTCACTGCTTTTCTACGTTATTTTCTCTCTTCTCTGGGGAGGCATTATTTGGTATAACGCTCTTTGTGTGGTCATTTAAAACTTTTATGTTTTTGATTAGCACATTTGTAAAAGATTAACCTTTTTTTTTCCCCTGTGTCTCCTGCTCAGGCCCTTCCTGAACTACCAGAGGATGTACTACGTGTTCATGCAGATGCTGTCCAGCGGTCCGGCCTGGCTCAGCATCATCTTGCTCATTACGGTCAGCTTGCTGCCAGATGTCATCAAGAAGGTCCTCTGCAGGGCCGTGTGTCCCACAGCCACTGAACGTGCACAGGTAAGAGCCTAACACCGACTCTGAAGCTTTAACCTGTGAACACAAGTTTAGTTTGAGATGTAGCGACTTCTTACATATCAACTAATTGCTTTGCTAAAACCATTAACCAACAACTAATCTCTTCTTTAGAGTACAGTTAGTTCACCACCTGAAATGATCTGATGTAGCAAATAGTATTTCTTAAATTGATACGAACGGCTGCAAATCTATTCCACTCTGTTAATCATCCAGGATCTGTAACAGCTGTGAGCAGTGGTGTGTTTTAGAATGACTTCCTGTTGGCTTAGTCTCCTAGCTTCCCGTGAAGCAAGAAGCTTCACCACAAATGGAAAAATGAATGAAAGGTCTGACAGATTTTTTCCCGCTGTGCTCTTTCTTCTCTTTTCTCTCTTCTCGCTGCACCCTAATGGACCACCATAATCAAAATTCACACCCTTCCACATCGTTTCCTTTCTCCGTGTCCCCCCCTCCGTCTTCATTACTGTCTCCTCTCTCCTTTCTCCTCCTCTTGCCCCCCCCTCCCTCCTGCCCCGTGACTCCCTGCGCTCGCTCGCCTCTTTCGGGGCTGCAGTCCACTCGCCCGTGCCTTACTGTGGAGCCGTCCACCATCTTCATGCTTTCTCAGTCCTCCAGCAGAATGAGTTTCTGATTGGCCCAGAGAGACGAGAGAGGAGCAGGAAGAGGAGGTGACTCTCTCTTTTACGCCCTTCTCTCTGTTTGTGCATGGTGGCATGTCCCAGTGTGAACCACTGACCACTGTCTCAGCACCTCACCTCGTGTGACACTAACTGCACTGATGATTTGTTTGATCCATGTTTTCTGTCCTGTTTTATATTTAGATTCAAGAAATTTAAATAGCGTGCACCGTACCATGTTTGTTTGATGTTTTTCATGTTGTCATGTGTTCTTGGTTTGTGTGGGACATCAACAATTATCTTGATACATGTTAATTATAAATAATTATTTTGTATTTGTCATTTTTGAAGCAAAAATCCAAATCCAGCTACTCTAATCTGCAGATCTGCAGTATGTTCCAAAGACCGAATGACTGACTGAGAAAATAATAATAAGGAAATATATATTCCCGATCGTATATCAGCTGTCAGAGCTCAGAGTGAGGTCGTCTGAAACTGGTATCTGATCTCAGATCTGGCCGAGGATGTGAATGAGCAGATGTGTAGTACACCGAGCGTAAATGTGTCATCGCTGCACTAAAAGCCTGAAGTGGCAGATTATTATAGTGTTTATTCAGGATTTAAAGGTCCCACCTGTGTGTGTGTGTGTGTGTGTGTGTGTGTGTGTGTGTGTGTGTGTGTGTGTGTGTGTGTGTGTGTGTGTGTGTGTGTGTGTGTGTGTGTGTGTGTGTGTGTGTGTGTGTGTGTTTAGTGGCACCTAGCTGTGAAGTTGGAGAATGCAACCAACTCAGAATTACTGTAGAAACACGTGGGCCTGCTCTGTAGATATAAAGGGCTCGTTCTGTTCTCAGGTGATCATAATTAAAAAAATCATACCTGTGAATATTAAAGTCCTTCTAAATGTTACACACTGGACCTCTAAGCTGAAGGTCCATGATCACTCTTAGCTGTGTGCGCCTGATAAACTGGCACAAACAGATTCCATCATCACCTCCTCTCCTCTAACGTCATCCACAGAAGGTAGGAGCAGCAGGAGCCCTGGAGGGCTTTGTGGCTCCTGGCACTGCTACTGCTGCAGAGGAAAGCAATGAGAGGGACCTGCTCCACCGTGATAGGACCTGTGAGGGAGACAAAGCTACTAGGACCTATGACTCCATGATGTCACACAGCCACAGCACCCCGCTCAGCAAACCCTAGAGAGGGCAACCTCCCCTAGTTGGGCTAGGGTCACCATGGTAACAGCACGCCGGAGGAGGGCGTTGACTATAGAGGAGGGAGGGGGGTCGCCATGATGCTGCCTGCTGCTCTGCACTGCATGGGAAGTGCGTGGGCCCGGCCTCCAATTAACTCTGCAGTGCCGGCTCCAAAGCATGCTGTGCTGCTCGCTGCATGTGGGATGATCCGGGTACGAGCCGGATGAGAAGTTTGATTCTGTCTTCAGATCTATCACTGCGTGTCATGTGGGAGCCAGCAGGTCGAAGGCTCAATCTGAAGATAGATGTGACAGCAAAGCTGAGGGACGAGGTTTCACTATGAAATATGACATGACGGGAAGGTTTCAGAGGGTCACACAGATTTGATTAACATTTAGATAGTAGCCAGGGTCGCATTCTTTCAGGCAAGGTCAGTATTGATCCATTATTGATGTCCAGGTTGCAAATGGCAGAGCATGTACTGTGTACCCGTGCAGCCTAACCCTGCCCTTAATCCTGAACAGTGTCCTCTTGCACCAGGACTACTGGCGACATCTGCTGCTGGACGGTGGAATAGCATGTGTGAACATTGTGTTGATGCTTAATCTAACATGTAATCAGAATTTGGGAGTTTTCTGATGGTTGCTTATCATTGATCACTGAG
The DNA here is from genome assembly GCA_004119915.2 of Collichthys lucidus. Lineage (NCBI taxonomy): Eukaryota > Metazoa > Chordata > Actinopteri > Sciaenidae > Collichthys > Collichthys lucidus. The sequence continues at coordinate 3,506,449 of CM014079.1, forward strand.
TTCTGGATTTCTTTGTTCAGTAAATTAGGACTGAATATCTAAAACAAACCTGCTAAAGCTTCTTAATCTTTCCCTGCTGCTGTCTCACACCTGTCGTCACTCTGTGTTTTGATTCTTTTGATTTCCACTCTTCTGTTTGGATTTCCTCATGACGACGCTCCCTCCGTCTCTCTCTGCAGGATCGTGAGAAGCTGTCGCGGGATGGCGTGGCCGAGTCGACTCCACCGTCCTCTCGTCGATCCTATAAAGGCACGAGCACGGATTCCTCTCACCTCCACCTCAGCACCGTAGAGATGCTGTCGCTCCGCGGGTCTGATCCCCTTCCCCAGAAACTACTGACCCGCTTGGCGGAAGGCGGAGGGGCAGACTTGCGCTCTCTCAGCCCCTACGTGCTCCGACTCTCAGGGGCGGGATTCGCCTACTACGCTCCGGGTCCGGAGACCTCCGTGTGAACGCGGACGCAGACTCTGAAACTATGCGTACGTGAATCTCGTGGACTGAGACATAAACTACATCCCACAGTGTGTGTGTGTGTGTGACCAAGATCTGCATCTCAAAGGTCAAGGATTTGTTCACACACCTCCATGCTCAGTTCACCATGTGCATTTTCTGGGCTACAGCTTGAGTGGACAACCCTTTAGACATCACAGCCCCGCGCCTCATCTTCCACTTTGGTAACATCTTTGTGTTTCAGTGTAGTCCACGTCTTAGTTTCTACCCAGACTCTTACTTAAAGAACTAAATGGGGAATAAGGTGCGACGTTTCGTGCACTAAGGAACTGTCCTGTCTCATTTTCAGTCTGTTCCTCCACTCTTCATGTCTGTCTTCTTCTTTTTTGCTTCTCTGTAAATGTTTGCCATGTACAGTCTGTGGTCCGGCCAAGTAAAGGGGAGCAGCAGCTCGTGCCCTTTAGGTGTGCGTGAGTGTGCATGTGCGGGAGTTTGTATGCATGAATCTGCCTGTTACTTGTATGTTTGTATGTGACACACCTTTGCCTTACAGGTAACCACACAGCAGCAGCAGCAGCAGCAGGCTAGGAGCCAAAGGAGACAGGTGTTTTTAAAAAAAAAAAGAATAAGGTGGTGTATTACAAAGCCTTACACTCACACACACCCATCAGCTGGAGGAGAGAATGGGGGGAAATCTGCAGAGGGGATGTGCAGTATTCGAGCCACCCTGCCTTAATTCATAGAGACCCATTTTTCAGTGGAGTTTAAACATATCTGAGCGGACAGGGAGGTGCAGCCGGCACATGTCTGGAACAGTGTGTGTGTGTTTCCTCTTCCTGAGCCCTCACGGTGTGTGTCGACTTGTTTTTGTAGCATGTGGACTCTCTCTCTCTCTGCTGCATGCTGATCTGTCCTCTCAGATCTGACTTCTCCATTCATCATCAAACATATCACGACACCCTTCTTTCTCTCTGTCCGGACCACGTGGGCGCGCTCCATGTGGCCGTGTCGGGTAACAGCAGCAGCAGCAGGACGGAGTCTTTTTATTTCCGGACGTCCTCAGTGACTTGCTGCTTCCTCCTCACTGTTGCATCGTGCTCGTGCGTTTGCCGCCGACTCTCTGTGTTATGCAAAAGTCGTATGTAAGAATGCTGATGTCATGCTGTCACACTATATGTTGCATTAATCAGTTTGTTCTCAATGGCGGTCACTGTTGCTGTATGAATGTAACTTAAAAACTTTTGATATACTTACCTGGTAGCGAGGCGGGTTGTTCTGTTGTTCAGCAGGAGGGAGACTTGAATCGGCGACGTCACAATCAAACAGAATGTTGAACTGGTTTGTCCATCATGTCCTCCAGCCTGAAGATTGTAGCTCATTATGGACGAACCTCTCTTCTGCATCTCTAACATCCGAAGTCCTCTTTTGTCCAAAGCGTGTCTGTCGTGTTGTTGTTGCACAGCAGGTGACTGACTCTGGAAGTCTTGAATGTCAGATCCTGAAGCATTTTTCTATGTTTATACAGTTTATTTTCATACACCATCACCATCTGCCAACATGTATAGATTTAAACAGGCCTTCAGTGTTTCCTGGGGCACAGATGACTTATCAAAGTTTGGTTGGAGGTCTGGTTTCCATTCAAAGCCCACGAGCCTCCACAAGTGTTTGGGCTCAACGTCCTGACCTCAAGTAGATTTAATAAGAAGAGAGCCTTGGTGCTTGTTATGCAGTGTCCCACCTCACTGTGCTGTTGCCATATTGTCTCCAGACATATTCTAAATGTCACACGCCGATCCTACCCCAATAATCCTGTAAGGTCTGTTTTACTTCCATAAACGGGGTGAACTCGTTTTTTAGCCGCTCGTCAGCCTTCACAGCTCGAGTCATCTTTGTGTTGTCTCATTCTGAATATTTCTTTTTGCTACTTTTGTATCCCAGAGAGAAAAACTATATTTTAACTCTGTTAGAATGTATGTTCAAAATTTATAACCAAAACCAGAGAAACATATACATTATATTGTTCATCAGAGATTTACGGATAGGTCTACACGCTGCACTTTGTTCCACTGATCGGTTTCTCCCCCCTAAAGCAAGAGTCGACAGTCCGTCCGTCGACCGGGGTTTCTAGGTGTTCACTCTTCCTCACGAGTTATTTTTCTAAGAAGATTGTAGTGGTTGAAATAAATAAAATATATATATATAAAAAAAAAGTGACCAAATAACTTGGATGGACTGTCTGTAGCTGTCGACCTCTGTCTCAAATGGGTTTATCGCACCAGCCTTTTACTGCTGATCAGAATGTCAAACTGCAGAGCAGCAGGTGCTCCTCCGTCATTCCCGAGCTCGGCAAAGGTCTGAAATGTCAACTTCATATCACACCTTCAGTACAGCACTGTTTGTATTACTAAACAGGTTTTGTTTTTTGTTTTTGGATATAAAGATTTTAAAAGTTCACCTGTTGACTTTTTTGCCAGCCTGTCTGTAGCAACTGAAGGCAAAGCACTGTATTGTCATTCTGCTTGTAATAAAGAAAGAATGAAAACACGGTGGCGTGTTGTTAATGTCATTGTGTTTCATTTCAGACCCCGTCATTCCCTGCATGTCCTCCCCCTCATCCTCTCTGATCAGCCTCAGCCTCAGCAGGAGGTGTCATCACAGGCCGGTTATCACCAGGTTAGATGAGTTTCCAACTCGACTCCACTTGTTTTCAGGTACAAGGTGTCCTCTATGTCAGTGTTTCTCAATCCTGGTCTTCGGGGTCCACTGCCCTGCCTGTTTTAGATGTTTCCTGCTCCAACACACCTGATTCAAATGAGTGGCTCATTATCAGGCCACTGCAGAGCTTGATGACGGGCTGGTCATTTGAATCAGGAGTGTTGGAGGAGGAAACATCTAAAACAGGGGTCTCCAAACTGTGCCACAAAGGGCCGGTGTGGCTGCAGGTTTTCCTTCCAACCAAACAGCAGCACACCAGACTTGACTCATTTAATCAACTGATCTCAGTCTTCAGAGAGTTGATTGGTCAAACTGTGTGCTCTTGGTTGGTTGGAACTAAAACCTGCAGCCACACCGGCCCCTTTGTGGACCAGTTTGACACCCCTGATCTAAAACATGCACGGCAGTGGTCCCCGAGGACCAGGATTAAGAAACACTGCTCTATGTCACCATGCAAGAAAAGATGATGAAGTGACCCCTGGAGGAAACGTTCCTCTCATTGGTTAAATAGTTCCCTGTGTGTTTTTATTAATATTATTAACCCTCTGGTGACCCTTCAAAATAATTACGTTAAAGATCCTTCCACACATAAATGTGTGTATGAACATATCAAGCTATAAAAATCTTATAAATTTTTATTTTTTTTATTTTTAAAAAATATATTTTTAGACCAGCATCAGTCCTAATCATACATATCAAATATTAATGACTTTCTTTTATTTTTAACCCTTAAATGGCCAAGTGTTTGTCATGATGCACCTTCATTTTTTGGTCTAAAAAACACAAAAAATGACTTATTTTCAGTATACTTTGTGCAAGCTGGATTATTAATGTTTTGAATATTGTATCTTAATGTATGTCAAAGATTAGCAGCAATATTTATTTATATTCATTATTTATTTTTTTGTAGTGTCATATTTCATAAAATAATTACGTTAAAGACCCTTACACACATAAATGTGTGCATGAACATATCAAGCTATAAAAATCGTATAAATTATAATTTTTTTGATTATTCTTTAGATTTATTTAGAGCAGCATCAGTCCTAACCATACATATCAATTTTTTTTATTTATTTTTTTAAATGAACCCTTAAATGGCCAAGTGTTTGTCATGATGCACCTTCATTTTTGGTCTAAAAAACACAAAAAATGACTTATTTTCAATATACTTAATGCAAACTGGATTTTTAATGTTTTGATTATTGTATCTTGGTGTATGTCAAAGATTAGCAGCAATATTTATTTATATGCATTATTTATTTTTTTGTAGTGTCATATTTCATAAAATAATTACGTTAAAGTCCCTTACACACATAAATGTGTGCATGAACATATTAAGAAACTGTGCGTGCAGCCCACACTCTGTGCTCTGTAGCTGGATTTCAGTCTTTATATTGACGCCTCCTTGTGACTGTGGCTGTTTGCTGTCACCATGCAGGTCAGCAGAGTCTGTGCAGAGTCTGTGCTGTTAAACTCCTGCTGCTGGTGCTTACCGTGTTTTTGTCTTTTTAGGTGTTGGAAATCTGGATTTCTGGATTTTAACTAATGATAAATTAAAACATTGCAGACCGGGTTAAACTGTCAAACAGCAGCTTTGTTAAACTTTGCTGATTAAATGGGCATTGTCATTTTATTCCACACTGAGCTCTGTGATGTTTGCAGGTGCCTGAGCCAGATGATGCAGTTCAGTGATTTAATGCACAAAACTGGAGGGTCCACAACAGACAGGTAAAGGTGTGATCTGTGTAGAACATGAGCACGTGGTATCCACTGCAACCCCTTCAGGTGCAGCAGCTTCCTCTGCCTCCATCTTCACAGTGCTGCCAGAGATGTATAAAGTACTGCAGTAAAGGAGTAGAAGTACAAGTAATACATCAAAAAAACTGACTTGAGTAGAAGTTGAAGTGTTCTTTAAACACCATACTGAAGTAAAAGTACTAAAGTATTCAACATGTTTTGTACTTAAGTATTGCAAGTAGAAGTATGTAAAAAAAATGGCTACTCAAGTACTGAAAGTAAAAGTACAAGTACTGTTGTTTATATAATTTCAAATATTTATTAAGGCACAACTTCTAATGTCACAGTGTTACAATGTTCATGGTAGAGTACTGTGATTTCCCATGGTCTGTGAATGCGTCTGAATGAATGCAGAGCGAGGGGGCGGGGCAGCAGGTGAGAGAGCGCACCTGGGTGAGTCAGGTGTGTGACGTACGGCGCACGAGCGAGGTTGATGTGAGACCGGGACTGTTCAGTTGGTTTTTTGTCGTGGTTCCGGCCGACAGTCACCGAGTCCTGGAACCAAACCGTTCAGCAATAAATGCAGTTTGTTCAATATCGCCTCGTCATTCATCACGTGTCCGGCTGGACGCTGCAATAGTAACGAGTAACGACTCAGCACATGGAAAATGTATCCGAGTAAAAGTATTAAACTCATCAAAAATATGTAGTGCAGTAAAAGTGGAAGTTGGGGAAAATAATACTCCAAATAAGTACAGATACTGCATTTTAGTACTTAAGTACTTCAGTTCCACTTCGTTACTTTACATCTCTGAGTACTGCTGCTCCCTCCTCTGCTGCTACGTTGCAGTTTCCAGTGTTCCAGACTCAACTTTAGGACTGAGTGAGTTTGTCATGATGAAGGAAGCATGGCTGAGGTGATGGTGACTGTGCAGTTTATGAATATGGGCTGAGTGCATTTCTCTGAGGATTGGAGTGTGTGGATACTGTCACACTGAATGGAACAGAGCCTTTATTGGTGTCACGTGCTTCTTCTATTATCAATCAATCAGATTTTGTTTGTGCGCCACATTTCATACAAACAAAGAGCATGTCTGTTGTGCTTGAGTTTGTCATGACCCCGTGCTGTCACATGGTGGCACTGCAGTATAATCAGTAGGATGCTGTTCATGTTTCAGGACATGGCTGTCATGCCTTTGCCTCCACACTGGGTGTCACTATGGGATCAGCTGTTGTCGTGTGAAAACTGTTGACCTTCACTTTCCCTCCCCCTCTCTGTCTGCACAGGTTTGCACCATCATGCGTGCTGAGGCTGAAGCATGCATGTGCGACTGAGGCTGCCTCCACCTCCGCCTCCGCCTCCTCTTCATCCCCATCGCCAGCTTCCTGCCCACCGCATCCCTCTGTGGAGGACTCGTCGGTGCAGCTTCATCAGCATCATTCCGTCTTCCACCTCTGCAGCATCCTCGAAAGCATCCGTCTCCCTCGAGCATCCCAGCACTCCTGAGCTACACACCCCCCTTCAGGTCATTTCCCTCCAGCATCCGTGTGACGCACAAGAAGACGGCAGCCAGGCAGTCACCACCCGGGTTAATTCACCCCGCTGCATCCCCCTCTTCCTTTCGGCTCGGCAGGGCTCGTTTCCCTCTCCCCTCCTCTTCACCAGCATCCTCTCTCCGAAGCGCCGTTCAGGAAAAATCAGGCAAGCTGTCTCTTCTTCCTGTGAAAGTGTCTGTTGGCTGGGCAGCTGGTCTTCCACTGTCCCTCTGGAGGATGATCCTGTGGATGAAGACAGAAGAGATGGCCCTGGGGGAGCTGCTGGAGAGACTGAGGACAGTCACCCAAAGCATAGGTGGGTGGCAGCAACACAACATCATCTCTAGTCCCCCGATCATTGTTTTGTTGATGACACAGGATTATACATGTTTGTCTGATACCTGGATAAAGGTGAAATACTAATCTGTGCACAGGCTCAGTGAGAGACAACATTGTATTTCTCGCTTGGTTAAATTCAGACCAAATAAAAAGGTGAAAGAAAAAGAAATGCAGGATCATCGTGTTCGTGAGCTGTGCAGCTTTGTTTCTGCAGAAAACCACGTCAGGTTTAACGTTTATTTCTGCCTCAGGCCCAGCAGGTGTTTGGCCAGTGAGCTGTGGTGACGCTCGCTGTAGAAAACATATGTTGTAATATAAGGCTTGAAATGATACGACTTAAATTTAAAGTGAAATCTGTCTGTAAAAATACAGCCCTGTCACTTGCAGGCCTGCTTCTTCAGTACTCCACCCTAATCAGTTACAGGATTTGGCCTGTGTGTGTTTTCGGGAGAGGTGTTGGGGGCAGAAATCGGAGACGGTGACCTAAATATCGGATGTAACCCTTCGCTGATGACTCAGCACATCGGGAAAGCCACATCACTTCTTAAATTCTTGCTGTGGTTTGTTCAAAGCACCACAGATGACGTCACATCTCTGGTCTGCTGTGGCTCCTGCAGAGACGTGATTTATTGTCACAGACTAAAGGAAAAAATCTTTCTCCCCTGTCGAACCACTAACATGATTGATTGAGTTATTTTTCTGACGTTTGCTTCTGTCTTCTCTTTTAATCCATTTATAGACGTCTCCCTTAATCCACTTACTGCCAGCAAACAGTCAGTCTGCATGAAAGCACATTCAGAGAAGCCTCAGCTGCTCAGATCCTATTGTCATGTTTCTTTTTAGCTGCGTGTGTAGCATCTGTTCATGTAGACCCACAGTGTATTTGTGTAGTAAAGTGCAACATTTCCTCCGATGGTTGATCTCCTGCTGCATCATTAACATGGTTGCATATTCTCCTCCTCAACACTAGAGATGGTGAAAAGTAGTGAGTGGGTGGACTGTAGCTCTGATGGAATATTATCACATATTATGAATTTTGCACATCATATATCATTATACTAAACATTTTAGACATGCAGTCATCGTTGGCACTCAGTGTATGAGGAAGGGTGACAGGAATGTGCTGTGGCAGGAGGGTGGGAGCGCTAATCGGCTCAAACGCTGATCACAGAAGACAGCGGAGAGGAAGGGAGAGTGAGGAAAAGAGAGATTCAGGGATAGAAAGTCGACTGAGGAGGAAAAGGATTCAGCATTGTGTAATCTGGCAAACCGCTCGCTTCTCCCGAGCTGAAGAGGAGGTGTCGTTTTTTTGTGAAATGCAGAGAACAAACCTCCCGTCGCTTTCTGTGTCTGTGCTATGAACATGACTGCACATGCAGTGTCCTCAAATCATGAAGATCTGTCATCCAATCCACCCATCTATCAGTGGAGCTGCTCAAGCAGCAGCGAGTGGGCAGAGCTGTTTATAACATTTGATCCGTGCACGGTTAAAACGTGTCTTCACTTTATATAAATAAATAACTTTGGTCTGAACAGCAAGAATAATATTTATCCTGTTCACCCTGATGGGAATCACATTTCATGAACATCTAGAAAGATTTGTCCCAGTTCATCCAGTAGATGTAGCACCAACAGCAAGCGAGAGTTTCCTGGAAACTTTGACCTGCCGGTGGTGCTACTAGAAGAGTCTTCAGTATGGTTCATCTTCTGGGAACCATGAATGTGTGTGGACCATATTTCACGGCAATCCATCCAATATTTGTTGGGATATTTCAACGCCAATTCACAAATGTGGTAGCTCATGGCAGCGCTAAAGGAAAAATCAGATGATCCTCAAAGTCTTTCGGATGCATCCTGTGGGGACCATGAACGTGCATTCAGAGTTTTGTTCGTTCTGTAGATAAGTGTAAGTGAGAGTTTTCTCAGGATAAGTGAAAACTTTGACCTGCTGGTGGCGCTACTGGAAAAGATCACCAATATGCTTCATTCTCTGGGAACCATGAATATCTGTGCAGGATTTCATGGTAATGAAATGTTTCAGTCTGGGCCACAGTGATGTACTGACTGACGTCGGTTCAAACTCAGCAGTCGATGAATCAGTCGTTAAAATGTCGCCCTGATCACAGACGGCGCCTCCTCGACCCTCTGACCGGGCACTTGACCCAGTTCCAGCTGATTTAAAGAGACACATCCAGCTCAGTGAGGCCCGAGTCTCTGCAGCCGGTTGCTGCATGGACAGACTATATGTTGAAGTTGGTGCTCTTTGCTGTGCCTTTGTGTTTTTTGCTGTGCTTTCACGAGAGTGTCTGAGCTCCGGGCAGCTCATGGTGAACGAATGCTCCTCCTCTCCGTTATTTTGATCAAAGGCACCACGAGGAGTTATTATTATTAGTTATTATTATCGTTGACATAATGTGAGTTCCTCTGTTTGAGCTCGAGGTCAGAGGTTCATTCAGCCTCCTGTACGTGAGCTGCGGTGTTCATCCCTGAAGGCGGAGCAGATGTATCACCAGATGGATCCAGCAGGTCACTGAAGAAGCTGCTCAGGGCGAGTGCTGCAGTAACGTCACACTCTGTTTGTTGTGTTGTATACTGCTGAGGCAAGCTTCAGATTCTTTATATTCACTTTAGAGCAATAAGTTCATGTAGTGGCAATAGATGAACATCAGGCTTCAGGCTCCATGGGTGGCATTATAAGTCCGTCAGCTGTTTGTTCAGTGCGGCTCATTGTTCCAGGCTCAGGAGGTCGTTCACTAATCTGAAAGATCAGCGGTTCAAACCCCGACTCCTCCAGTCTCCGTGTTGAAGTGTCCTTCAGCAAGATACTGAACCACAAATCTAATCTAAAAATCATCAGTGGACCTGAGGTGGAGCTGAATGAATCTCAAGCAAGCCACCTGTAACCACACCCACCTGTCAATCAAAGCGTCCACGCTCTTAATCCTGCATAACTTTAAGCCTTAATATAATGTGAACAGGTGAGTTGTATATAAATTCACCCTCAGTACAGTTGTCATGAACGGGGAAATTAGCTACAGAGACCAAAACTGTTTTTTGTACCAGGCTGTAAACATGTTTATTTCTGCTGTGAAACATGGGGACTTATGGAGACTGACTCACTTCTGGAGCCAGTCTCAGGTGGACGTTTGAGGAACTGCAGGTTGTGGCTTCACTTCCCCGTCATGGAGGTTGCAGCCATCGATTAAAATTTTAATTTTAAGAAAATGTTACCACACCCAAACGCCCAGATGGTGGGTGATCAGACCTGATTTAACAGCAGAGACGGAGAGAGACAGAGAGAGACAGAGAGAGACGGAGAGAGACGGAGAGAGACGGAGAGAGACGGAGAGAGACGAAGAGAGAGACGGAGAGAGACGGAGAGAGACGAGAGAGACGGAGAGAGACGGAGAGAGACAGAGAGAGACAGAGAGAGACGGAGAGAGACGGAGAGAGACAGAGAGAGACAGAGAGAGACGGAGAGAGACAGAGACAGAGAGAGAGAGACAGAGAGAGAGAGACAGAGAGAGAGAGACGGAGAGACAGAGAGAGACAGGGAGAGACAGAGACGGAGAGAGACAGAGAGAGAGAGAGACACGGAGGGTTTCTTGGGGTGGATGGTGATGTTTGTCTCCTGCAGTCGCCTCATCAGTATGTGTGTGAGTGCAGCTCCTCTCTCATCTCTATTCTGAGCCGATAAACTGCAAGCTACCTCTTCTCTGCCAGCTTTAACCACACACACACACACACACACACACACACACACACACACACACACACACACACACACACACACACACACACACACACACCTTTAAAGGTCTGCCAGAAACCTGCTCCTCTCTCCATTCAAGAGGGCCCTTTGCTTTCCTGCATCTCCTGCATCTCCTGCACCTCCTGCATCTCCTGCACCTCCTGCACCTCCTGCACCTCCTGCATCTCCTGCACCTCCTGCACCTCCTGCACCTCCTGCATCTCCTGCACCTCCTGCACCTCCTGCACCTCCTGCACATCCTGCACCTCCTGCACCTCCTGCACCTCCTGCATCTCCTGCACCTCCTGCATCTCCTGCACCTCCTGCATCTCCTGCACCTCCTGCACCTCCTGCACCTCCTGCACCTCCTGCACCTCCTGCACCTCAGTGTGTGTTGTTGTCAGTGTTGTCAAAGTTTTCGTGCTGGAGCGTTTGAATGTAGCAGTTTTTACGGTTCTTCCTTTCTTTTGTGGAGTGAATGCACGGAAGAATCTGTGGAGATAGAAAGAGGGAAAGAAAAGGCAGATTAGTTGCGGAGTGGAGGAATATAATTAGCCCGGGCAGCAGAAGGGGATTTGTGCTCTACCGGCTGCCCTCTGCTCCCCCTCCGTCCTCCTCCCCTCTAGCTGTCAGTAGGTCTGCATGTGCCATCACAGTGTGAGGAGCAGAGCCGGACCCATTAACACCTCCTCCAGTGTTTGTTTCAGGGTCTATGCAGACAGTGACTCAGCTTTTTTTTAGGTTTGTTTTGGTTCTGTCTGCTTTGCACTGTGCTCAGTCCCCAGTGTGGCTCTGCAGAGGACAGCAGGCTTGTCCTATATGCAGCCAGTGCAGACGCCTCCTCACAGGATGCGTGTGAGAGCAGGTTGATCCCCTTCTCATGCCTGCATTCGGGAAACTGCGATTTGGAGTCTGTTAGAGTTTGCAGCGGAGCTTTGCAGGTGCAGTGAGGGGGTCTCTCTCTCTCTCTCTCTCTCTCTCTCTCTCTCTCTCACCCTCTCTCTCTCACCCTCTCTCTCTCTGGATGACAGAGTTTTGTTTGAGTGTGTGAGACTAGTAGCAGCCTGCTCTCATGTCTCTGCACGAGTTTCTACGGGAGGGTGGTGAGGCGTCGTACCGGATCATGAATCGCCTCAGTCATCTGATCCAGAACCTGGACATCTCTGGATCTCCTTTCCCTTTCAGCCCCGGCAGTCGCAGAAACTCCTGGAGAGACTGGGATGGTAAGACCAAAGAGTGACTTTGCAGAGTTTGTCATTTTTATATATATGCGTGTGTGTGTGTGTGTGTGTGTGTGTGTGTGTGTGTGTGCGTGTGTGTGTTTCTGGCCACAGCTCTGCAGGGCATCATGCCCAGCGCCTCGCACACTGCGCTTCCTGTGGGCTTCCCTTGCTTCCCCACTGGGCTGTTTCTGTGTCTTTCTAACAGTTTGTGTCTGTGCGAGTGTGTGACTGCGCAGCTTAAACAAGCCTCTCCAGTTTCAAACATACGGATCTCGGGCAGCTGCACTGTAACAGATTTCTTCAGCGAATGCAGAGAATTGCAGCACAGGGGACCTCACCAGCAGCCGAGCTGGTGCAAAGGAGAAGGAAGTGCTGATTAAAGCTGCTGAGTGTTCAAGCCGGTGTGTCCTCTCAGCCGGTCTGTGGCTGCTTTGAGACCTTGAGTTTGTGCCGATGCACAGAAAAGGACTTTCCCAGATCTCGCTAACACGCAGGGAGAAAATCATGGTGAGGAGAGCCAGGAGGAGTGCTCCTCAATGGGACAGTGGGATGCCGATGGTTCCACTTAAGCCACGTGAGTCCGGAGATAGTATGGATGATATTTTTGTCTGTGTGTGTGTGTACCGTAATTTACTTTGTTTAGAAACAGCTGACTTTGTGTCTGTATCTGTGTGTGTAAGCTGTTTTCCAACAGCTTGCTGACACAGTGTGGAAATCTTGTTTTCGTGGGGCGGCCTCATCTCTCCCCAAGGTTGTCCTCAGATAGTTATGTTGTTGTATGCATGGAGGAATGTCACGGCATGTGTGCCAGTGGCAGTGATGGATTATACCTCTATGTATGTGCAGTACATCTATGTGTGCATGTTGTTCATGTCCGCTCTGTTTGTCTGCGCCTCGAGCTGCGTGGGGGTCTCGGAAAGTTCTTCTTTCTCCCAGGCTCTGTTTAAGTCATTAGCCATGAGGTGAATTCATAAGAGAGGAGCTGTTGCTGCGTCTACAGGCTGATGCCATCAGACACACACAAATGTTTCTGTGTGTCGGCCACACAAACATTTCTCTGCATGTGATTGATTCAGGCTACCTCGACTCTTTCCAACTGTCTTCGTTCTTCTTGGACGAATGCATATTGCAATCTGCAGCTGCTTCTGTTCTCTCTGCATGACGTCTACTGTCCCTCATCTGTTCCTCATCTTAAAGAATTGTGGGATTGAATCGAGGATGTAAACAGAGCGATCACTCAGAGAGTCACAGTCTGACGGCTCGTCATCGTAAACACGTTTACTACGTCACATCAGATCCCGCAGGAGCAGCAGAGGGTGGATGGAGGTGGAGGTGGAGGTGGAGGTGGCTGCACCGTCACCAATGACACATTTCACAGTGTTTGTAGGTGGGAAGCCAGTGAGGGATCACCTCGTCTGTTGTTGATGGACGGTTTTAAAATATGAATTCAGCAGAACCAGAGATATCGGAAACAATTCAACTCGACCGCTGACAACTAGTAGAGATTCCTGTTTGTGATGCTAATAGCATCTAATGTAGCCTCGACGTCCGCTCACACATATTTTATTATTATAACTTATCAACCCAAACTGACACTGACTCCGGACTTAAACACAGAAAGTCTACACATGCAGTAGAGATGCAAAAGACCTGTTAATGAGTGAAATAAAAAAAAATCGTGCAGTAAGTTAATTATTATTATTATAATTTTGTCAGGTAAAGGTGCACGGTCCCTCCTCCAGTTGTGGTTGCAGAAGCGTTGGCACCTTCGTCTATAGCGCCTCCTCCATCCAAACATCCCATAGTTTTTCAAAAGGTGGAGCCTTTTTTTGTATATTAATAAAGGTTTAAAAAGTATAAATCCAGTAAGATGACATTTTGTTGCTGTGCTTATAGGAAACGTTTCGACCCTTTAATGGGTCTCACTATGAAAAACAAAAAGTTGTCAGTCTGGCTGGAGAGACAAAGGTTGTCAGGGCTGGGCTTACCTTGACCTGCCTGTATTTGCCCTCCTGGCATTTTGAGCTTCTGGTGAATCCGTCTCTGAGTTAGAGGAAACGCAGCATACTCACCCACTGACTTTATATGAATGACTCGTTCTCTAAATCAGACTGCGAGCTGATCGTTGCTCTGTCCCTTTTGTTCGAGCCGCTCCTTCACTTTGAGCTGTGCGACCTGATGGCTCTCGTGTTTACCTCCCAAGGTTCACGACACCGATGACCTTGTGCGTGCCCTTGGTCGCAGAGCAAACACGTGTGTTAAACACGACGCACAACACCCACACGAAGCTTCGTGGCCATGCACACGAGCGTGGAAGCGTGGAAGCACGCACATATGACACAATCAGCGTCTCTGGACTTGTATTTAGTGGATAATGGCTGAATTAGCGGACAGAAGAGTGTCTTTAAGCTTGTTTTGGCTGATTTATATCTTTTATACAACTCATTGAAATGGAATCTAAATTGCCACATTCTGTTGAGAGACAGCGTCTTTCTTTGAGAGCTCTCATTAGAATCGAGTCTTTCAGTGCGTTTGTAAGAATGGACTCTTTCTGAGTGGCTGTAAACTAGAATAGGGGCTTTGAATGCTATAGTTTGTGAATGGTCAAATGGAGATGCAGGCAGTGTTTGAATGGGGCTGGTCAGAATGGAGGCTTTGTACCTTTGGACCACGTCTCCTGAGATAAGGCAGGCGAGGAGCTCCAGCTTTGTTGGTGTAGGTAAATGAGCTGCAGCTCTGCAACGTACTGTGATGCATAACTTTTCTGTCTGAAGCCTTCAAACGCAGTCAGACCTGGATCTCCTTTAGAGGTCAGAATAAATCATACATTAGCAGGTTGGAGGCATTGCTATCCAACCGGGAGGGGTCAGGTAATTGTGCTTTTTTTTAGGGGGAGGGATAAGGCTGGGTGAGTCGGGAGGGTGGAGTAGAGTGCTACACTGTAGCTTTTGTCTGCAGGAAAGGTAACCTGAGGTTGCATTAGGAAGTCCCCGCAGTTACTAAGTGACGACCTGCAGGCTGACACGGAGCGAGAGGCTGCATGTGGAGTCAGTCAGGATGAGAGGGAAACTGTTCTGGTGAAACATTTTTTGGAAAGCTGCATGGAAGAAGTGTTGCAGAGGGGGAGCGAACAAGAAGCAGAGCGGGACGGCAGGATGGGAGGAGAGGAGATGGCAGATTCAGGCTTCTTGATGGAGGAGGACGTCGAGGTCCAGTTAGACTCTGGGTTCTACACGGAGCGAGCGAGCGTGAGCTCAGGCGGAGAAGAGTCGGACTGGTTTGTGACTGCAGGACGCAGAGATTATCTGATTGCCGGTGATGAGCAAAGCGAGGGAAGAGGAAGTCAAAAGGAAGGTGAGATGGAGGCTGACACGGGGTCAGAGGAGAATGAAGAGACTGACGCAGAGAGAGGAGGTGCAGGGGTGGATGATCGAGCTGAAGAGGAAAACATGGATGTGAGTTTGTGGCCGGTGGAGCAGAGCGGTGGTCACGTGCGGATCTCTCTGCAGGAGGTGCAGACATACTACAGATTCTCTCGCTGCTGCCGCTGGCTGATGTGTGGTAGGTGACAAAATGATTCTCCCCCCGTCACAGTCTGTGTTTACAGCTCTGTTATCTTAACAGCACATCCTCCACCTGCCCTCAGTGTTTGAGTTCACCTGCCTCCCTACCTGCCCTCGCCTCGTGCTAGGATTGGGAAAACATTTGCTACTTGGCCTGTTTTTAATTATGGGCTGTGTTTCCATCTGTGTGCTGGGTAAACTCGTCTTTATCTTCTTCTGTCTCCAGTTTATGGAGTTTTTATTCTTTTTTGTAAAGTCTGGATGATTGTTAACCATCACCATAAACATGGCCTTCTTGAACCCTCTAACCCCTCGGCTTGCTTCATCATATTATGGACTCATCTGTCACTCCATGGCCGTAACTGTAAGCCCCTTATCCCCACTTGTTGCCCTCCC
Source organism: Collichthys lucidus (assembly GCA_004119915.2). Lineage (NCBI taxonomy): Eukaryota > Metazoa > Chordata > Actinopteri > Sciaenidae > Collichthys > Collichthys lucidus. The sequence continues at coordinate 3,522,162 of CM014079.1, forward strand.
CCATCTCTCTGTCTGTGGGTGTCCACCCTGTTCCAACCCCCGACTCTGAACTGTCCAATACTCAGAGTGCAAAATATATTTTCTATCCTAAACCAGCTAATCAGCAGCTTCAGTTTCTACATTTTGTTCGTGGGTGTCAGTTCCTCAGCTCTCCTCCTGTTTAATCTGTGTCAGTAGTACCAGGCGGTCCAGGTGTGTGACTCTGACCCACTAACGTTTGACTCGTCACCCACAAACGTGATCGCGAGTGAGGACACTAATCCTCGCCGTTAAGCCTTTTAAAGAACATTAGCGTCTCAACCAGCAGGTGGTGTGTGTGTGTGTGTGTGTGTGTGTGTGTGTGTGTGTGTGTGTGTGTGTGTGTGTGTGTGTGTATTAAAGTTTGTAAAGATTACAAGGTTAAAAAACTGAATGATTTGGCATCTTCTGTTTTTTTATGGTAAAAGAAAAAACGCAATAACGGTGTAACCTTTTTCTTAATATTACGGTAAACGGATGTTAGTACTGTTGATTTCATGTTTAAGTTTGGTATTCTGTCGTATAACTCACATGAAAACACAGTATGAATGCTGTATAAAATATATTTTACTGTATACATTCATACGATACGATACGATAATACTTCATTGATCCCACAACGGGGGAATTCACTTATTACAGCAGCGGAAGGAGGGAAACACAGTGTACATATTTACAGATTTACAGAAAGTACTAGGGTATTAATATAATGTGCAGTGAGTATAATGTGCAGATTACTTTTTTCTTTTACTGTCATTGTTTTTCACTGTATAAAGACTTCTTTTTTTACAGTGTATCTACCACCCAATACTATGCAGACTGGTATCAGTGAAGTAATTATGTAATTATTTTCAGTGACCTTCCCTCTGTAATTCTTGTTTTCCTGTTTCCTGATGTGGCCAGTGTGTGTCCATACATACAGACTGAGTTTCACATTAGATACATTAATACTCAGCGATACTTGCTCACGTACAAACAGAAAGATCAGAGTAGATTGGTTTCACTGTTACGCTCCTCTCCCTCTCTGATGGCCAGAGGGGCGGTTATTGATTGTATAATACTGTAAGTGGATGATTTGACTGTAGAGAGTCATTGAAACTTAAATCTTTCATCTTCCAGGAGGGGACTTCTCAGTAACAGAATAGCCTCTTTCTGGAAACAAAGTCGAGCTGGCCTAGGTGGGGGTTGGTTTCTGATTTGATATGTGTGGGAGCTGCTGGTGGGCGAGGCGTGGCTGGTTGAGTAAGTGTGGCGGGGGTCAGAAAGTGGAAACTGACGGAGGTTTCTGTGTGAACTTGATTCCACGAGAGGCGTGTGAGCGCCTCCGAGCGCTCTGCAAGCGGCTAGACGGGCGCAGCTTAGCGTCCTCAGGCAAGAGAGCGACCAAGTTACAAACATCACACATGTGGTCATTTGTCTAGTCTCATTTCCTGACCTCTGCTGAGCGTGCACACCTTTGCTTGAGGTTAAACAGAAAAAGGAAGCTGTGTCTCACATAACATCTGTCTGTCAGTTGTCTCTAATCAATATTCATTAACTACAGATGTCAGAAATCGTATCCAGTCAGTAGAGGAGGAGGCTGATACAGAGAGGTCTGTAAGAATAAAACTGATTTTTCTAGCAGTGCACAAAGTTGTGAGATCAATAATGTTTGTTCAGCTACAGGTAGGTGTTTCATTTATAATGGATGAACTGGTGTTGCCACATCACAGACAGATTTCCAGTCAATGTGTAACTGAATAACACGTCAATCTGTGCGTCAGTCTCAGAGGCCTCCTGCTGTCCTGCTGCAAGATTAAAAAAACAAAAAAACACAGGTGAGCTGAAGCGTTTGTGATGTCACACAGGTGTTGTGATGTCATCCGTTCTTCTCGTAGTGATGTCGTACACTTTAAGGGCCTCAATCAGCTTCTTACTACGAGCGATGGGCTCCTACATGATGATGTTTCACTGGTTTGATTCATAGGTATAGTATCTCCTGGTAACCTGTTGGTTACTGCAGACTCACTCATTCCAACACATTTTGTCTGTTTGTCTGGGAGGGATGCACCTCCTGTATTGACTTTTAAAGTGATACATAAAGGTGTTTTACATGTGTACTGATGGGCAGGAGAGCGCTCTAAACTCACAGTAAAATGGTATAGTATAAAAGAATGTAGGGCACCAGTGACAGTGTAAAGAATGGACAGCGTACGCGTCACTTACAGGTTTTCAAAGCTTAAAATCTGTGTTTTTTGTACCAGGCTGTAAACAACACAGTTTATTTATGCTGAAGTTGGACATTTGAACATGGGGACTTATGGAGACTGACTCACTTCTGGAGCCAGCCTCAAGTGGACGTTAGAGGAATTGCAGTTTTTGGCAGGTTTCATTTACCGAGGTTGCTGCTTGGTTATCTTGTTGTTAACTTGTTTTAGCTTGTTGTTATTTTGATTTAGCTTGTTGTTAACTTGTTTTTAGCTTGTTAGCTTGTTTTTGCTCATTGTTAGTTTGTTTTAGCTCGTTGTTAGCTTGTTTTAGCTCTTTGTTAGCTTGTTTTTGCTCATTGTTAGTTTGTTTTAGCTCGTTGTTAGCTTGTTTTAGCTCTTTGTTAGCTTGTTTTTGCTCATTGTTAGTTTGTTTTTGCTCGTTGTTAGTTTGTTTTAGCTCGTTGTTAGCTTGTTTTAGCTTGTCATTAGCTTGTTTTAGCTCTTTGTTAGCTTGTTTTTGCTCATTGTTAGTTTGTTTTTGCTCGTTGTTAGTTTGTTTTAGCTCGTTGTTAGCTTGTTTTAGCTCTTTGTTAGCTTGTTTTTGCTCATTGTTAGTTTGTTTTTGCTCGTTGTTAGTTTGTTTTAGCTCGTTGTTAGCTTGTTTTAGCTCTTTGTTAGCCTGTTTTTGCTCGTTGTTAGTTTGTTTTAGCTCGTTGTTAGTTTGTTTTAGCTCTTTGTTAGCCTGTTTTTGCTCGTTGTTAGTTTGTTGTTAGCTTGTTGTTAGCTTGTTTTAGCTTGTTGGCTTATTTTAGCTCATTGTTAGCTTGTTTTAGCTTGTTGTTACCTTGTTTTAGCTCGTTGCTAACTTGTTTCAGTTCATTGTTAGCTTGTTTTAGCTCGTTGCTAACTTGTTTCAGTTCATTGTTAGCTTGTTTTTAGCTTGTCATTAGCTTGTTTTAGCTTTTTGTTAGCTTGTTTTCGCTTGTTTTAGCTTGTTGTTAGCTTTTTTTTAGCTTTTTTTTAGCTTGTTTTAGCTTGTTGTTAGCTTTTTTTTTTAGCTTTTTTTAGCTTGTTAGCTTGTTTTAGCTCATTGTTAGCTTGTTTAGCTTGTTGCTAACTTGTTTCAGTTCCTTGTTAACTTGATTTAGCTCGCTGTTTGCTTGTTGTTAGCCTGTTTTTAGCTCAGTACAGTTGTCATGAACGGGGAAATTAGCTACAGAGACCAAAACTGTTTTTTGTACCAGGCTGTAAACATGTTTATTTCTGCTGTGAAACATGGGGACTTATGGAGACTGACTCACTTCTGGAGCCAGCCTCAGGTGCGTTGGTTTCAGAGGTTGCCTCTTGGCCTCCACATGCAAACACAGTGACATGGTCCTTTAAGTTCCCTGACAGACATGGCAGCAGCTGGATGCTCAAAGGAGACTGAAAATGCCAAAACCAAGACACCAAGACGACACACCTGAACGAATCCTGTCCACAAACTGTGTGTGTGTGTGTGTGTGTGTGTGTGTGTGTGTGTGTGTGTGTGTGTGTGTGAGCAGTGAATGTCAGCGTGCCCTCAGGCCAAGTCACCTGATATCTCTAATTTCCAAACAAAGAGTAAAAGGCTCCTTGGTTTGTTCAGAGTGGAGTCAGCCGGCTCACAGTGAAGGGGCTGAGCCTGCGAGGACACCGATCCGTCAGGATAACACGGGATAAAGAGGACGACCACGTCCATAACGATGATGGAGAATCACGTACGGTCCTCCGAGGTGGACTGAGCATGAAACTAGACTAGACGGACGTGTTGTTGGCTCCGTCACAGGACAGGTACGGTTTGGACAGAGTCTGCGTGTTGGCGGTACAGTTCTCCAGGATTACTCAATAATAATAATAAATCACAGTTAGGTTCCTTTTATACTGAATTCACATGTTCTAACTCTTCCTATGAAGTTTGAAATGCACGCCTTCTCTCATCTTATATATAAAGTTAGAGCGCGTTCTTATTTGTGAATGGTTAGGAGCTTTGCAAATACCACTCCTGTTCTCTGGAGAACCGTTTTTAAGGTTCTCTGGGTGACCGAATGAGTTCTTTAAGTCACTATTTTAGCACTTTAGGTGCTTTGGAGAAGCTTTTCATGCTCAGTAAACTTCATTTTGGAAAACTGTTTTTTTAAGTCGACTCTTTGAAGAACCAACAGGTGGAAGGTTCCCTGCAGAACCGTGGAGAACCTTCTGCCTTTTAACGGTGGAGGAACGGCATCGCCCTGCATAGAAGTGCAGATAGACGTTTGGCAGTGCTCGGGAAAGCAGGTCAAACAGAGTCACACTAAGACGAAAAGTCAATATTGTTCTTTAGTTACTTCGACTAAACCACGTTACAGTGTCAGACTCTCCCTGCATGCTCGTCCTACAGCTCGCTCGCCCTGAGCATCTTGGTGGAGCACTGAGCTGCTTTTAAATAAAAAAAATTAGAGATTTGAGAAGCTGACATCTGACTGGATATAAAACACACACCTGCCTGTCTTTAAAAATCTATTTGGCAGATGGTTCCAGGTTCTGATATGCACCATCAGATCAAATATTTGCACATTAAAATGCTCCATGGATCGATGACTCAAAGTGACT
>CM014079.1:3529478-3612426 GCA_004119915.2 Collichthys lucidus
TCACCTCTGCTTTCATCATTGTTTTTTTATTCCTACTTGAACAGTTGTTGTTGTAAAGTTGTGAGTCAGTCTGATTCTGACTCCTACACTACATGATGAACACACACAACTTCCCAGCGCGAGGTGGGCGGAGCTCTGTTTGAAAAATGGTGATGTCACAAGCCTTTGTATCAGCCAATCAGGATTGAACAATATTTTAAATTAAAATCTGAGGAGACAGACGATGAAGAGATCAAACAGCATCGACACAGACCAGAGGAAACATTAATTACAAATGTTACCTCTGTTTACTTCATGGGAATTATTCACGATGAGGTCGGGATAACGAGATAATGACACTTTTTTATTTTAAATCAGCTCTTTACGTTTGTCGTGTATTGTTCCCTTTTCAAACATTTACATATTTCTTATATAGACTGCATCATCTGTTGTCATCACAGATTAACTTTAACATCAGTGCTGCCCCCATGTGGCAAATATGACTGTGTTATACTGTATACAGTAAAATACAGTCATTTCAAAACCTGTATTTATATTTAATTTAAAGAGAATTAATACAGAATAAAGTATTTTATATTAGAGACTGTTAATTGTGCAGTAAGACACTATTATTTCATGACAAACCTCTATTTATATGACATACATACAATATTTTCATGTGAGTAATATGGAAAAATATCAAACTTAATGATGAAATCAACAGTACTAACATCCATTTACCGTGATATTCAGAAAAAGGTTATATTGAAGAGTGTTTTATTGTATACAGTCATATTTCAAAACCTTTATTTATACGAAATATTAAGGGAATTTATACAGAATAAAGTATTTTATATTAGTGACTGTAAAACCTTTATTTGTGCGGCACTCATGTGGTATCTTCATGTCAGTTTTATGGTAGAATATCGTTGGGTACACAATAAAACTCCAGCTGTACTAACATCCTTTTACTGTGATACTATCAAATATTACAAATTTGTTTTTTTAACTGTTAACTGTAGGCGACAGGAAACATTTTCAGACTGACGCACTGACATCTCTGATGTGTTTAAATGTCTTCGTCTTTGCCTCATGCACAGTCTGACACTGTCCTGTATTTCAGACGTGTAACATCCAAACAGACGCAGACCACGTGTGCATAACTTCACCGTGTTCAAAGTGTCTGCGTTCTTCTTTCTTCTGTTTTCCAGGAGGTCGAGGAGACAATGGCAGCCCCGTCATTGTGTTCCCAGAATTCCCTGCGTTTGGAGACGTCACGGACAGAGAGTTTCACAACGTGTTGACCTACCTGACGAGTGTGCCCAGGTAACACACACACACACACACACACACACACACACACACACACACACACACACACACACACACACACACACACACACACACACACACACACACACACACACACACACACACACACACATCATCATTCCTTCTTTATCAGCTCTTTTTTGCTGTGTGGACTCTGTGTCTCCAAAGACATGCAGCTGTCTGCCAGTAGGTGGCAGCGGATACTTAAACACAGTTTCATTGCATATGCATGAAGACACCTTTAATAATAAGATCGACATTTAATAACCCTGAAGTCTTCATCAGTGTGCTGCAGATAATCCGAATAATGCATGCAGAGCGTGTGATCTGAAGCGTTCACACATGTATCTGTATACAGGCCTATAAATAATCTGTCCGTGTAGCTGTTTTCATGCCACATACCCTTGAACCAGTATAAATATGATTAAGTCCAGCTTATTATAAAGAGGACGCTGCAGGTCAGCATCATTTGCATCCATCATGAGTGTCTAAATTTACCTCCTGACTGTTGAAGCAGGATTATCCACAGGGGCGATAAAGTGTTAAAGAGCTTCAAGCTGTTGTGCATACAGAGGCAGATGGTTTCCAGCTACCTGAGAGACCCACACACACACACACACACACACACACACACACACACACACACACACACACACACACACACACACACACACTCCACAGCCAGCAGCTCATGTCCTACAATACAACAACAAGAGTGTGTTATGACCTTGAACAGCCGCTGCTGCTTTACTACTTCAAATCAATATGTGATGTCAGACATATCTGGATCTTAATTTATTTACTTGAGACTTTGCATCAGTAAATAAATTAATATCCAAGTCCTTTGTCTGACCATGTTCCAGATACATTCATGCATGGGTCCACTGTAGTTTCAGGTATTGGTTTTATGGTAACGAGGCACAGTCGACACACACTCTGCACTCGTATCTGATTAATCTGTTTTTAATTTAATATACGAGTGCTCTCACTGTTCTGCTCTGTTCAGTAAGGAGGAGGATGATGAGGAGGAGGAGGAGGATGAGGAGGATGATGTGGATGATGTGGATGAGGATGAGGAGGAGGGACAGTAGCTGCATGTGTGTTGTTATGTCTGCACATGCAGTCATGCAGCAAATGTCCCCTCATCATCACTGCGTTGTGATTAGGCCGAGCTGTTTCACAACTCACAGCTCACAACGCTTAACGTGTTCCGAGAAATCCAATTATTAAGAAGTCACTCGTGCGTGTGCAGCAGCAACATCACCGCGCAGTCTCTGAATGAATATTTAAATAGTATATTATATTACAGACTGTGTTAACTGTAAGATTTAATGTTACATTTTACCGTCTTTTACTGTCATGGTTTGGCAGTTTTTCACCGTAAAATCTATGGAATATGGAAAATTTATGGAATAAAACATCAACAGTAAACTTGAAATCAACAGTACTAATATCGTTCTACTGTAATATTAGAAAAGGCTATACTGTATTTATTATGGTAAAATTCTAGCAACCTCAGCTGCCAGAATTTTACGGTAAAAACATTTTTTCTCCACAGCAAAACCTTTGTTTATACTTATTTTTTAGCGAGTTTATACAGAATAAAGTATTTTATATCAGAGGCCGTTAATCTTACAGTAAAACACTGTAATTACTTTACTGTTTTATACAGTATTCATGTGATATATTCATGTCAATTATACGGCAAACTGTGTTTCTTATTTGCAGACTTAAAACTTACCGTATTTATATGGTAAAATAATAAAAAGCCTTAACTGTAAGATCAAAAATATCCTTTTACCATAATATTAGAAAAAGTAATACTGTGTTAATTACCACAGCTGGAAGTTTCTTTTTCACTGTTTTAACAATTAACTTATAAATAACAAGATTTTGGTTTATTATTTTGAATTTATAAAAAGTGTGAATGGTCTTTGTAAATCATGTTTTGTTTCAATATTAAAATGTGTCATGGTTAGCTTCACTGCTAAAACCTCCAGCCAGTGTTTAGTGGCACATATTAAAATCTGATGGGACACACATAATTATAATCATAATTAGTCTCAGGCTGCATGTTCACCATAAACAGCCTCTCATCTCTGCAGCAGTAAATGTCTTAGAGGCAGATAAAAAAAAAAGCTCTTGTCCCATCTCCTCCTCCTCCTCCTCCTCTTTCTCCTCCTCTTCCTCTTCCTCTTCCTCCTCCTCTTCCTCTTCCTGTCTGTGCGAGTCTGTGTAGATGACTGAGCGCAGAGCAGAGGAGTGTGTGATGGAGGAAGAGAGGAGAGGTGGTGCTGTGGATGAGAGGCAGACATGGATGAACGATCTGTATCAAACCTTCATGCTTACAGTAGGATGGTCCCACACACACACACACACACACACACACACACACACACACACACACACACACACACACACACACCTGTAAAGACCTGCTGACTGGCTGCCGGAGCTGCTCATCACTCTGCAGCCGTCCTGTGATAGGCTCGTGTCTCGGCAGCTTCCAGCGTCTCATTGGACGGCTGGTAGATGCAGTGCAGTGAGAGGGGACCGGCTGGATGCTGTGATGGTCTAATTTATATCTGCCTCCCTCTCCTTCAAACATCACAGCACACTGGGATCTACCTCTGAGACACGTCCTCCTCTCCTTCTGTGCTTTTATTCTGTCCTTGCCGTCCCAAGGACTGCTCTCCTTCGTAGGTTTAGTACTTGCAGAATGATGGACGTGAAAACAAACACTCAAAGATTACTTGGATATCTGTGCATCATGTTTTGGAGTCTGTCACTGATCCTTGGTGGTGTATAAACCATAAAGCCCTCCTCTCTCCTGGGACCACAGAGGACAGCAGTGGAAGGGGAGGCGTGGGGGGGAGAACTCGGGGAGGGTGGTGGTGCTGGCTGGAGGCTGAGGGCCAAGAAACCTGCAGGTGCTTCACAGCATCCCCCTTTATGGACGGCACCAGCTGCCTGAGAAGATAAAGCAGCTCGACTAAACATTTACTGTGTCGCTGTGCATGCAGCGAACCCGAACTACATGTATGTTTTGGAGTTTTTTTGTGTTGCAGTGTGAGATTTTCTGTTTCATTGTCAGTGTGAGGTCGAAGTTGTTAAATCACGCTGAGTACAAACAGACCACTGCTGCCTCTGTGTGTTCCAGTTTGTCCTCGACGAACGTGGGTTTCATCCTGGTCATCGATCGCCGGCAAGACCGATGGGCAGCCGTCAAGGGGACCCTGCTTCGCATCGCAGTGAGTTGGTCTGTGTGTGTGTGTGTGTGTGTGTGTGTGTGTGTGTGTGTGTGTGTGTGTGTGTGTGTGTGTGTGTGCAGCCACAGGAAGAAGACGTCTGTCAGCATCCCCATCTCCCTCTCAGCTCCACCATAATATCATGGAGGGGGCGGGGGGGTTAATATAAAGCAACCCCATCCTTGAACTCTCTCCCATCACCATCGCAGCCTGCCATGTGTTTCCATAGCTACAGGGACAAATAAACAGCCACATGCCAAAAAGACAAAAGGGAGATGATGATGTTCCTTTTGTTCACTCGTTTGTTTAAGTGTCATCATTTATTCATCATCACATGAATTACGACTAAGAACAACAAACATATTTACACAGAATTAAGCTGCTTAAATAATAAATACAAACACTCCCGTCCTGTGCAGCCTGCGAGCATATTTACTTTGAGTCATGTGTTTTGCAGAAGCAAAATAAACCGTCTCCCTTCCTCTCAGCGTTTCATGTATCATCCTACTATTGTTTCCAATGCTGTTTTATGCTTTATTACATGTTTGCTGGAGATGGAGGACGATGCTGCAGTGGCAGAGCATCAGAAGTAATCAGGGTCTTTCCTCAGGGAATCACACACAAACCTCTCTCAGTGTTTTGGGCTCAAACAATGAGCAGGTGACTAACACCATTAATCTCTGCCGGGGCCGTGCAGGCCTGTTTATCGCTGTTGACACACAGGAAGCAGAAGAAGGTTTGCATTTCAAAGGTTTGAAGAGGAGAGAGGGATACACGAGAAGATGAGTCTGAGAGAGACAATGAGAGATGACTGTCGCCAACCGTCGTCTCGAGGGACATGGGAGACCACATCGCTCATTTCAAATTAAATCAAGCTTTATTAATCCCACAAGGGGGGACATTTACAGGCTGACAGGCTGGTAACAGGGGACATTCAGTCATCCCTGCAATAATAATGTCTGTCGGGGTGATTCAGCCAGGCTGCTAAATGGATGATGATGAAAGCTGACTCATGTACATTGAGCTCAGAGCGTACGCTGATGTGTCCACTCGTGGATGAGGATGCTGAACGTTTACGCTCTCAAACTACTTCCTTTGTCTTTTTGTGTCTGCGTGTGCACACTCGTGTGCACATGAGTTTGTGTTTCGGGCAGAGCTCACGTCGTTCGTCGTGCACGGCTGAGTTTGATCTGCTGACAGACAGAAAGTTTATAGACTGCTGCTAATTAAGTCCCTACAGCACGCACTCCTGCATGTCATTTATCTTTGGTGTGCGTCTGCGTTCGTCTCTCAGCCCGGCCTCTCGTTGACAAGACACAAAGAACAAGTAGACCGTGACCGACAGGGACCACAGATCCCAGCCGCACGCTTCGATGCTGCAGTGAAAGGTTAAGGCTGGATATATAACAAAGACCAAAACCAACAGAGCTGTAGTGCGTCGCTCGATACTTTATGACTTCCCTGCTCAGTCTGTGGCTGAAGATGTAAATGTTTGGTTAAGATTTTTTAAAAAAGGTTGATTTTAGCAAACATTACTCATATACTCGAATCAGGGACAATTTTCAGCTGCAAATTTGGTGACTAACTGAGGATTTATTGCATATGTGGGATTGATTTAACCTAAAACTCCAGTGTCCGTGTTTGTCATCATGAAGGAACACAATCCATCAGAAGAGAGTGACTCACTCAAGTGTGTTTAACAGATTTTAGAGCTAATAGTCTAAAAAAAAGAGGTTTAAAATATGTCACGCTTTTGCTGCACAAGAAATATTTAAAGAGATGTTTAAAAGCCTAAAGACACAGAGCATAATGTCTCTTTGTTGTACGTCCCACAGTAACTTTCCTCCTCTCCTGGTTTTTGGCAGGTCAGCGAGGACAAACGCTGAATTGATTTATTAATTCCATTAACAGTCCTGAGCGGGTTTTTTTTTTTTATTAACGATGTATTCATCGTCGTTTCTGCTTAGACCAGCATTCCCCAACTCACCCGGGGAAGAGCGGCCAACCCGTCGAACCGACCGCTCGGGTCATTAGCTAATTAAAGTTGCATTAACAATTGCATTGCCTCAGGAGGCGGAGATCAGTGTCCATCCTCTACCATCACCCGACTGCTTTCACAGCAGTACTTAGGCTGTCAGTGGGCGTCAATCGTGGCATTTTAATTTGACTTTTATTGGTTCTATTGGCTGAGCGGAGCATAATACAGTAAATATTACAGGGTATGTTGTTATAAAAAGCATCTAGCTATTTCATTTCTGCTTAGTTCAGACTTGTTTTACGCTGAGTGTGTTTGTTAGTTTCTTTTGCATCATTCCAAGTCAAAGCTTTACGTCTCAGCGAGGTGAATCCATGTGTCTGCTCACATGCATGAGTCAGTGGCGGCTCCCTCTACCTCATTATTCCTGCAGAAGCATCTCAGAGGACATGAAGATTAATGTCCCCGCCACACGACGGTGCCCGACATCCCCCACGTCTCCCATTCCCTTGTACTCCACACACTCCACGTTCACGCCTGAGTGTGTTTGAGCGAGTTTTCACATGGGACGCAGAGAGTCGGACAAAGGAAGCGTGATGTATAATTGACTCAGGGTGGACAGTCTTCATCTACTCTCTCATTCCAGGGCTCCTTCCCGGGGAACCTCCAGCTGGTTCTGGTTCTGAGGCCCACCACCCTCCTGCAGCGTGCACTCTCTGACATCCTCTTCAAGTTCAACAAGGATGAGTTCAAGATGAAGGTGCCGGTGCGTACAGTCAACAAAGATTTCACTACGCCGCTCGCTGAAACGTGGGCAGGTGTGTAATAGCTTCAGGTGTTTCTGTTGCAGGTGATCATGCTGAGCTCAGTGACTGAGCTGCACTCCTACATCGACCGCTCTCAGCTGACCCAGGAACTCGGGGGAACGCAGGAGTACTGCCACGAGAAGTGGATCTCTCACCGCACTGTATGTAGCATTGACAACATAACACTGCTCCATATCATCATCGCGAGGTGTTGTCTCGTACAACAGCAGGTCATGGCCAGACTCCCTTTTTAGGTTTTGACACTAATAATTAATGTGCACAAATCTCTGGAATTCAAGGATTCAAGGTTAAAACATTCGTCCTTAAGGCAGCTCAGCTCCTTTGTTTTCGATTAATCAAGGTGCTCCAACCTGTCGAGGTACATCTGAGACACATGTCCACCATGTCAGCTTGCTGGGTTATCAGTGATCACCTGGGCACGATCCTGGTGGTCCGTTTATGACCTCAACTTGTTTTTTCTGAACTCTTGGCCTCAATTTCCTGCCTCAGCTCCATATGAAGGCTGACGTCTGTAAGGACAGCCTCACAGGGAAGTTGAAGTTGCACCATCAGTTTGCAAACGAATCAAACTGTGGTCGTAGAAATGTGTCAAATAAGTGAAAGAAACAGAAACTTTGTGCATGTAAAAGATGAAGACAAACACAAATAAAGTAAAACGGGAGACACAGAGAATTATAAGTTTACTTCAGGCGACCCTTACTCCGTCTCACACACATGTCAACACTGTGATGAAGATCTTGGTTCTCATGAGCGCGCTTGCTGACGTCTTGCTTGTGTCTCGTGTTCGTCAGGCGATCGAAGGCTTCGCAGTGATGGTAAAGAAAACAGCACAGACGCTGCAGTCGTTTGGGACGGAGCTGGCTGAAACCGAACTCCCCAGTGAAATCCAGGCCACGACCGTCCTGCTGAGCACACACACCAACAAGAAAGAAAAGATGAAGGTAGCACCGTCAGCATGTACGTTACTTATCTACAGTATATCAGGCGTGTAATGTGCGATGTGTTTGGATGATATCTCTCCGTCTGTCTGCAGGGGGATCTGCTGGTGGCTCTGGGTCAGGGCAGCAGGCTGCTGGAGAGCATCAACGAGCCCGTAGTGAGAGACCCCGACCACAACATGAACCAGGACGAGCTGGAGAACCTGGCTACAGTGCAGAGGTTAGAACCGCAACAGATGGCAGAGCTTCAAGACATTTCACCAACTGATTAGGAGACTTTGAGAAGGTTTAAATCTGGACCGGACTAAACTTGAACAGGTCTACAACTAAGTCCAAGATCCTTGAAGAAATATGACAGGGATGACTGAGAACCTTCACAGAAAACTGATTAATAGAGCTCCTTTAAATATAACCATTACATGATACACACTGGAGTCATTTTATACGTTGAGTGTCACGACCATTTTCTCAAGGCCTTTGCCTCGTCTCGGTCTTAGACAAAGAGGACTCAGGATTTTGGTTCAAGACCGTTAACTGTCTGGGAGGAGACATCAGAGAAATATTACGTGACGCTTAATAAGGTAACTCAATGTAGCAACCACGCTTCACCCAAAGAGTTTTCATGAATATTAGCTACCTAAGTCTGTTTTATACTGTCTGGTCTTGGTCTTGGTCTCGATGCACTCTGGTCTTAGTCTTGTCTTAGTCTCCATGCACTCTGGTCTTGGTCTTGGTCTCGATGCACTCTGGTCTTAGTCTTGTCTTGGTCTCGATGCACTCTGGTCTTAGTCTTGTCTTAGTCTCCATGCACTCTGGTCTTGGTCTTGTCTTAGTCTCCATGCACTCTGGTCTTGTCTTGGTCTCCATGCACTCTGGTCTTAGTCTTGTCTTAGTCTCCATGCACTCTGGTCTTGTCTTAGTCTCCATGCACTCTGGTCTTGGTCTTGTCTAAGTCTCGATACACTCTGGTCTTGTCTTAGTCTCCATGAACTCTGGTCTTGGTCTTGTCTTAGTCTCCATGCATTTTGGTCTTGGTCTTGTCTTAGTCTCCATGAACTCTGGTCTTGGTCTTGTCTTAGTCTCCATGCATTTTGGTCTTGGTCTTGTCTTGGTCTCCATGCACTCTGGTCTTAGTCTTGTCTTAGTCTCCATGCACTCTGGTCTTGGTTTTGTCTTAGTCTCCATGCACTCTGGTCTTGTCTTGTCTTAGTCTCGATACACTCTGGTCTTAGTCTTGTCTTAGTCTCCATGAACTCTGGTCTTGGTCTTGTCTTAGTCTCCATGCATTTTGGTCTTGGTCTTGTCTTGGTCTCGATGCACTCTGGTCTTAGTCTTGTCTTAGTCTCGATGCACTCTGGTCTTGGTCTTGTCTTGGTCTCCATGCACTCTGGTCTTGGTCTTGTATTGGTCTCGATGCACTCTGGTCTTGGTCTTGTATTGGTCTCGATGCACTCTGGTCTTGGTCTTGTCTTGGTCTCGATGCACTCTGGTCTTGGTTTTGTCTTGGTCTCGATGCACTCTGGTCTTGGTCTTGTCTTAGTCTCGATGCACTCTGGTCTTAGTCTTGTCTTAGTCTCGATGCACCCTGGTCTTAGTCTTGTCTTGGTCTCGATGCACTCTGGTCTTGGTCTTGTCTTAGTCTCGATGCACTCTGGTCTTAGTCTTGTCTTGGTCTCGATGCACTCTGGTCTTGGTCTTGTCTTGGTCTCAATGCACTCTGGTCTTGGTCTTGGTCTCGATGCACTCTGGTCTTGGTCTTGTCTTGGTCTCGATGCACTCTGGTCTTGGTCTTGTCTTGGTCTCGATGCACTCTGGTCTTGGTCTTGTCTTGGTCTCGATGCACTCTGGTCTTGGTCTTGTCTTAGTTTCTATGCACTCTGGTCTTGGTCTTGTCTTGGTCTCGATGCACTCTGGTCTTGGTTTTGTCTTGGTCTCGATGCACTCTGGTCTTGGTCTTGTCTTAGTCTCGATGCACTCTGGTCTTAGTCTTGTCTTGGTCTCGATGCACTCTGGTCTTGGTCTTGTCTTAGTCTCGATGCACTCTGGTCTTAGTCTTGTCTTAGTCTCAATGCACTCTGGTCTTGGTCTTGTCTTAGTCTCGATGCACCCTGGTCTTAGTCTTGTCTTGGTCTCGATGCACTCTGGTCTTGGTCTTGTCTTGGTCTCGATGCACTCTGGTCTTGGTTTTGTCTTGGTCTCGATGCACTCTGGTCTTGGTCTTGTCTTAGTCTCGATGCACCCTGGTCTTAGTCTTGTCTTGGTCTCGATGCACTCTGGTCTTGGTCTTGTCTTAGTCTCGATGCACTCTGGTCTTAGTCTTGTCTTAGTCTCGATGCACTCTGGTCTTGGTCTTGTCTTGGTCTCAATGCACTCTGGTCTTGGTCTTGTCTTGGTCTCGATGCACTCTGGTCTTGGTCTTGTCTTGGTCTCGATGCACTCTGGTCTTAGTCTTGTCTTAGTTTCTATGCACTCTGGTCTTAGTCTTGTCTTGGTCTCCATGCACTCCTTGGTTCCTCGGTTCGCTCTGATTGGTCCATGTGACGTGGTTTGTTGCTGTGATTTGTCCGTGGCTGTCTCAGCTCTGCGTCAGTGTGGTTGGAATAGTTTTTGGCACGGCAGTGTGTTTGAGGTCAGTCAGTATTTTCAGCATCACTGCGGGCACTGATTCCCATGTCAGCCAGCATCAAGTCTACATAATACACAAACACAGAAAAATATCCAAACTCGTCAGTCAGACTTTTATTTCTTTAACACTCTGTCGCTCTCTGCTCGTCCTTCAGGCTGCTGTCTCAGCTGGACGAGACGGAGCGGGCTTTCGATGAGTTCTGGGTGAGACATCAGACCAAACTGGAGCAATGTCTCCAACTGCGCCACTTTGAGCACGACTACAGGGAGGTGAGTCCGAGCCTCGTCAGCTCAAACCGTCACATGATCTCTCTCTGTTTTGAAACACTGACTGTAGTATTTCTGCTGCAGGTGAGGGCTCTGCTGGATCAGGTGTCTGAGAAACTTGCGACCTTCTCTGAGGTGGGTATCAGCCCGGCCCACGCCGACCATATCTTCTGTGAACTCACCACCTATGAGGAGAGAGTCTGTGTAAGTAATACCCAACCACTCACAATTAAAGCTCTGTCTAACGTGGCATGAATAGGTGAACGATGCTTTTCTTTATTATGTGGTCTATTCTCATCAATGATTAATAATAAGTAACAAAGTTTCAGCAAGAGTCAAGAGGAATCTATAAAATGTAGCTTGTAATAATATCACTGTGTTCCAGATAAAGAGTGTACGGTGATGTTGGGCAATAAGAGACTGCAGTGATACTCAAATACATAAACCCAGATAGCAGATCATTGATTTAACATTGAAATATAAGATTGACTGTTCATTAGGTTTACACCCTGGAATAATAAAAGTTATTTCCATATGAAAAACAGTTAAAGACAGAAATAAAATCATCAAATCGCTGTTTTATCATTGAAATAACATTAATTAAACCAATTCCCAACATTGAATCAACATTTATTCTCAACACTGAAAAAGAAAAGAATTATCAACATAGATTCAATGTTATCTCTCTCTTTGAATATTCACCCTCAACAAAAACGAAACATTGAATCAATGTTGCCGTGATATCTGTGTCGTACTTTCTCCTTCACACATTCACACACTGACGGCATCGGCTGCCATGTGAGGTGCCGACTGCTCATCAGTTTGTGGAGGGAAACACACTCTACCTTACAGATACTTTGTTGATCCCTCGAGGGTAAAGTTCTAAAGTTTTACGTACGTAGTCTGAAATACAACCACACACACACAGACAGACATGAAATTGTGGAGAGATGGTGGAGAGATTGGGCACCCTGGGAGCAGTTAGGGGTTCGGTACCTTGCTCATGGGCACCTTGGCAGCTGCCAGTCCACCCTCCATACTTTGGTCCATGCTGGACTTGAACCAGCCACCCTCCAGTTCCCAAGTCAACTCCCTACGAACTCATCTGTATTCACTTTAGAGAATTTCTGATCCTAATCCGGATTTCAATCACGTTGATTGGCCGCCGGTGGCCTTGAATAGTTTGAAGAAACACCTGTGAGGTTAATGACGTATCACTCCGTGCTGGTCTACAGGAGGTGCTGGACAGAGCCTCGTCGTTGGCTCGTGATGGAGACGAACTGATCCAGAAGTCGCACTATGCGGAGGACTCCATTCAGCCCAACTGCAGCGAGGTCCGAGCGCTCAGTGAGAACTTGAGCAGCAACCTGAGGGCCAAGAAAGACCACCTGCTCAAAGCCATGGAGCTCCACCACTGTTTGGAGAGGGTAAGAACATACGACACTCCGGGGCAGTCCTGGTCTTGTTTGTGGATATTTGACTGATTCTTCGTCCTCTGCTGTCTCCTCAGGCTTCTAAATGGGTTGATGATGGTATATACCTGCTGGCGTCGCAGCCAGTGGACAAGTGTCAGTCGCACGAGGGGGCTGAGTTAGCCCTGCAGGAGCTGGAGCGTTACCTGGATCACGCGGGCCAGAACCAGCTGACAGACCTCAGTACCATCTGGAGAGAATACGAGGCAGTGCTCAACCAGCAGTTCAGGGTAAAACGACGACCAAAGAATGAATGTCCCCTCGGCGACCTTCCAAATAATATGCTAACAGAGAAATGATGGTGTCACGTTGCATCAGGACCAAGTGGAGAAGGTGTTCCAGAAGCAGACGTCCATGCAGGAGATGTTCGACAAGAGGAGGGTCAGCCTGAAGAAGCTAGCAGCCAAACAGACCAGGCCGGTGCAGCCTGTAGCACCCAGACCTGAAGCCTTCATCAAATCCCCGCTCAGCTCGCCCGGTCAGTCTCCACACATCCACACATGGACCTTCAGTTTCACACGGTGCAGGGCCCGCTTCTCTGCACTAATGTTATTCACGTCATGTGTAGCTCCATGATCTGCACACTCATGGACGGCATTTTATCTGAAGAAATAGTTTGTATCAACAAAACAATAACCAACAATTTAAAGACAGGAATCCTCTAAAAGTTTCAAGTTTTTTATTGTCAAAACTGCAAATGTACAAGACATACACAGAATTGAAATTACGTTTCTCTCTGTCCAAACGTAAAGAGGTAAACATATATATAAAATAAAATAAAATAAATAAAATAAGAATATAAAATAAAAATAAAAATATATACAATTCCAAAAAAAGGAATAACGTCTATTTTATCATTTAGATTTCATGCCACCTTTTACATTTTCAAATGATGTAACAACAGCATTATATTTATCAGGAAGTCTCAAGACTCCAACCCGATAAATGGGGTTCAGTGTCTTACCCGAGGACGCCTAAACATGCAGACTGGGGATTGGTGGACTACCCGCTCTGCCTCCGAGCCACAGCCGCCCCAGTGTCATCTGAAAATAAATGTATCTAACATGCTGAAATTTATTGAGATCTGTTTCTGTGTCTTCTGACTAAAAAGGCAGCAGAGCTTGATAATTCTCCATCGGCACAGAAAAACCCAGGTTCAATGTCGCAGTACTCGAGATCTGTCTCGTCTCAGACAAAGAAGAGTCTGGGTTTTAGTTCAAGTCCATAACTGTGCTGCCTGGTGCATTTTCTGATTTATTCGTGAAGTGTCCGGGAGCAGACGTCAGCCAACGCTTTGTAAATACCTCAAGGCCCAAAGAGTTTTCATAAATATTAGCTACCTGTCTGTTATATCCTGTCTGGTCTTGGTCTGAACCCGGTCTACACCTCTAACTCTTCTGTTTATTCAGGTTTTCATATCATGTTTAAAATATTTTGTTGCACCACAAATATGTGCCAAATCTTAAGCTGTGTGTATCGTATACAGTAAACGGCTGCACTCTTTGTTTCCTCCTCCACCTCAGCACACAGAGCTCAGCAGGAGAAAATCTGCCCGGACACAGACTCTGGGAACAACTGTGAAAAAGTGAGTGCAGTCTTCATGGTGTGTGTCTGTCCGGTTGTTCTGTCCGTTGCATTTGTCTGATCTGTTCTTTGTTTTTTTTTCCCAGGAAAACGTCCAACTGCAGAACGGAGACGGTAACAGCCGACACGTCTCCCTGTCGGAGGAGGAGGAGAACCTGGCGGTGCTCAGGAGGTGAGGCTCTTTCATCTGTAATCAAATTACACGGCAGATGGACTGTGTGAAAACTGTAACCTCGATATCCACGGAGCTGTGCGTCTACCTTCATTTGATCTGTCTCACTGCCTGTCTGTCTCCTCCCTCTGCCTGTCTGCAGGCACGTTATGAACGAGCTGCTGGAAACCGAGAGAGCGTACGTGGAGGAGCTGCTCTGCGTGCTGCAGGTGTTCATCCACCCCATGATGTTCACTCTTCTCCGTGGTTATTATATATATTATTATATATTATTTCACTCATGTGTGTTTTTTGCGTGTGTGTGCAGGGATATGCCTCTGAGATGGATAATCCAGCCATGCTTCACCTCATGCCTGCTCCTCTGCAGAACAAAAAGGAGGTTCTGTTTGGAAACATGCCAGAGATCTACCACTTCCACAGGAGGTGAAGGAGCGCCACCTGCCTGCCACTGATGATACCAGAGCTCAGTGACAGTTAACACCTGAGCAAACTGGTTATCCATCAAAGCTAATCAATGTTTTATTCAGTTATCTTTCATCAATAACGTGATGTTGTCACCTCCAGGACGTTTCTGAGGGAGTTGGAGCAGTACACCGACTGCCCAGAGTTGGTTGGACGGTGTTTTCTCGAGAGGGTGAGTGAATAATTTTAGAGATTTTCAGCACATTGATATGACGTTTTAAAAAAAAAAGGTTTGAATCCAAACGGTTTGCACTTCCTTCCTCCAGATGACAGACCTGCAGATCTACGAGAAGTACTGTCACAACAAGCCTCGCTCTGAGAGTCTGTGGAGGCAGTGCTCAGACTGCACCTTCTTCCAGGTGAGCTCGTCACCTTTAAATGTTTTTAACTAAATCATCCTAACTGAACTTTTATCTGACACGCGTTTTCTTTTTCCGTCAGGAGTGTCAGAAAAAGCTGGAGCATAAACTGGGCTTGGATTCGTACCTGCTGAAGCCTGTTCAGAGGATCACCAAGTATCAGCTGCTGCTGAAGGTGCAGTCATGTCTGTTCACCTTGTATCTAAACTTAAACTGCTCCTCAGAGTGTTGAGATGGTTGTTCACTGTGGTTCTGAATACAGGAAATGCTGAAGTACAGTAAGACCTGCGAGGGAGCCGACGACCTGCAGGAGGCGCTGACCTCCATCTTAGGCATCCTCAAGGCCGTCAATGACTCCATGCACCTCATCGCCATCACAGGATATGAGGTGAGGCATTAAAGCACGATACAGGTGCGTTAAATAAGATAATTATATACTACATGGCTGTATTTTATGTCATATTTTACGGCCTTTTACCGTCATGGCTTTTCTATTAATCTGCTGACTCACTGCAGATTTCCTCAGTGCTGTTTTATGCATTTTATTGTAATGTAATGTAAATGTAAAATGTACTTTTTTTATACAGTCCTTTACGTGTACCAAAGTGCTTTACAGTAGATAATAAATAACGAGAACAATAGGTAAAAAAACACGAAATAAAAATAAAAACAATAAAATTGAATAAGAACTGAGATAAAAGTGTCGTCATACTACTGGGTGTTAAAATCCATCCTATATAAGTGGGTTTTAGCCTGGATTTAAAAAGACCCAGGTCAGAAACACGACGCATCTCGACGGGGAGCTGATTCCAGAGTCTGGGGGCAGTGACGGAAAATGCTCGGTCACCCCAGTGTTTATATTTCGACCTGGGCACTTCCAGGTAAAGTCGATCTTTACACCTCAGAGCTCTAGCAGGACTGCAGACAGTTAAAAGCTCAGATAAATACGAAGGGGCGAGGCCGTTAAGAGCTTTAAAAACAAATGTTAAAAGTTTAGTTAAGTTAATACTCAGCACTGTTTTGCCGTAAAAACTAACATGAAAATATTGTATAAATGCTGTAAAGTGTTTTACAGTGTTTTACTGAAATAATAACAGTCTCTAATATAAAATACTTCATGCTGTATAAGTTCCCTTAAAATGACGTGTAAATAGAGGCGTTAAAAACATGACTGTGTCTAACTGTTTACAATAAAAGATAACATATTTTATACTCATCTGCCTTTGGTCGTCATGGTTTGGCAGCTTTTAAAATCAATCTACAGACATCTGCAGATTTCCTCAGTCCTATTTCATGCATGCAATCTAAGAATATATCAAGTATCCCAGCGGATATAGAGCGAGAGGCGGGGTACGCCGTGCACACCTCTGTGCCGCCCTCAGTATATTTTATTAGTGTGCTTACTTGCAGCAGATACTTCCATGGAAACACACACACATTATTCTGCAGCATGTGTTGGATCAGCTCTGTCTCACGGCATCTCTTCTTCCTCAGGGTAACATGACGGAGCTCGGGAAGCTGCTGATGCAGGGCTCGTTCAGCGTGTGGACAGAGCACAAGAAAGGTCACGCCAAAGTAAAAGACCTGGCCCGTTTCAAGCCCATGCAGAGGCACCTGTTCCTCCACGAGAAGGCCCTGCTGTTCTGCAAGAGGAGGGAGGAGAACGGGGAGGGCTACGAGAAAGCTCCGTCGTACAGCTTCAAGCAGTCTCTGAATGTGAGCACCGCTCTGCTGCTGCACTCGTCTCTGCTCATCTTATTCGGATGGACAAAGTGTTTCACTGGCTGTCTTCTTCTTCTTCGACAGATGAGCGCTGTTGGCATTACCGAGAACGCAAAGGGAGACAACAAGAAGTTTGAAATCTGGTGCAACTCCAGAGAAGAGGTCTATATCGTTCAGGTATGTTGACACAGAACTTCATTTATTCACTGATCGGATCAGGGCTTCAACTTAAAGACAGTAGACAGTTGTAAGTGAGGGTAACTCTGCTTATATATATGTATGATTCAGGGACAGAGGATTATGGATCATGGGTCTCTCAAATCATTTTCAAGGTGGGAAAGATTTTGGAAAATATGTCAGCGGCCATGCCTCTCCAAAGTTGGCAGAAAGTCTGCTGATTCATTCTTCCAAAATAATAATACGATACATTTCTTGGCAAAGTAACTCATAGTAATTAATATTCTGCAATTATTTGGCTTTAATTAAAATTCAGGTTTATGATTTTTCAAATATAAGCATGGATTAATTTCAGATAATAACAGATTCTTCTTTAGTTTACTGAGCGGTCTCTGTTAATGTTCTGCATATTTGTAGGAGTCAAATCAAATGTATGGATGAACTTAAAAACAACAAACAAAAACATTTCTGCATGTTTTCTTGTTGTCAACAAATCCCATGAAAGGAGCTGATTCTTCATGCTCATCTACATGATGTTGTAATGTCTGTAATAGTTTGTCATGTTCGCTAAAAAAAGTGCCCAGCTTAGGAAGTTAATATATATATGATAATATATAATTTATAATATGTATGTATACATACATGCTTTTTTTAAAGATCATCTTCTGTGGTTACGGACAGAGTACGAAGCGTTTAACGATGGAAAAACGTTGTTGGTTTTTGGTCTTTAATGAAATTTGTTGACAATAAACAGATTTTTTAGAAGTACAATGTGATGTATGTAAACGTTTTCCATGCATGTGGACGTCTGTCTGTCTCCAGGTAACATACAGCATGTTTCACCTTTTCAGGCGCCGACGGCTGAAGTAAAAACCACCTGGGTCCGAGAGATCAGGAAGGTTCTGACAACCCAGCTGGAAGCGTGCAGAGGTACAGAGAGAGAGGATTTCTAAATTTCATGTCCACACAAATATGTTTAAGTAGAGACTGAAATTATTTATCACATGTGTTTCAGAAGCCAACCAGCAGAGGGCACCAGACCCTCCAGTCAGCCTCAGGTAAATCATTTACTCATCTCACTGTTTAAACAAACACTTTGATTTGTGTGAAATGTTTCTCATGTTTCACTTTTCTCCGCCCACAGTCCATTCAAGTCCGGTCAGAAGAGCTTTAAACGGGGAGAGGAGAAGAAAGCCGAGTCCTGCAGCCCTGATGTCAACTCCTCTTCCTCCCCAAAGCCCGCAGGGAAAGGTGACGAGACGAAGAGTCGTCCAGTCCATATTTCCTGATGATTAACCCGTTAACCCCACAGTCTTTCCTTTCTTCCTTCACACTTTAACTCACATCCTTCCTTCCTTCTCTCTGTCTGCGCCCGTCTTCCTGCCTCTAATCTGGGTCAGACGAGGCTGTGACCAGTCCGACCTCAGACAGAGCTGCTGTGGCTAAAAAGCGTTTTACGTTACAGGGCTTCAGTAACCTCAAAGCTCAGAAAGGTAACTGCATGCAGCCCACTGTCCATGTCATATCCCACATCATCCAGTGTATTTACAGGTCAATTTATTATTAAGTTATTAAATCATATGGAAAGTCAGACACCACTCTGGTTGAAAGTTGCTGGTCCGACTCAACCTAAAAACCATGAGTCATCATGTGTGCACACACAAACCAGATAAAATGTGTTTGCAGTATTTCTGCTGAACCTTTACTCTTAGTGTAGGAGTGGCATCGATCTTCTGTATGCGAAGCTGATGAAGTGTTGAACTGTTCCTCGACTGAAGCATCTAGAGGATGAATTAAATGAAAAAACAACAATATATTTCATCAGTAGGTCAAACACTGCATGCTTCCCTCCACAGAGCCTTCCTCTGCTGATGATAAGTGTTTTACGTTACCCATGACGATCCTCCTGTCAGCAGGTATCACACAGCTCCACCTCTCAAAAGCGTCTCGCTCTGAAAATAACAGCAACATTTTGTCACATTTAGCTAAAAACAATGTTTAAAAAACTGGTTTAGATTTATATTTAACATTTATATTTATATTTAACATTTATATTTATATTTAACGTTTGGATTTAGATTTAACATTTAGATTTGTATTTAACATTTAGATTTATATTTAACATTTAGATTTATATTTAACATTTAAATTTATATTTAACGTTTGGATTTAGATTTAACATTTAGATTTGTATTTAACATTTAGATTTATATTTAACATTTAGATTTAGATTTAACATTTAGATTTGTATTTAACATTTATATTTGTATTTAACATTTAGATTTATATTTAACATTTAGATTTAGATTTATATTTAACATTTGGATTTAGATTTAACATTTAGATTTATATTTATATTTAACATTTGGATTTAGATTTAACATTTAGATTTAACATTTAGATTTAGATTTAACATTTCGATTTAACATTTCGATTTCGATTTATATTTAACATTTAGATTTATATTTAACATTTAGATTTAGATTTAACATTTTGATTTAGATTTGGCATTTAGATTTTAGATTTAGCATTTAGATTTTACATTTAACATTTGGATTTAAATATTTAAAATATCTCTAAGTTCATAAATATTGTTCTAAATGTGCAAAAAAGTAACTCTCAAAAATTCAAACCAGTTTTTTAAACATTGTTTTTAGCTAAATGTGACAAAATGTTGTTGCTGTTATTTTCAGAGCGAGGCGCTTTACAAGCGGCACCCCATACACCTCTAGATTTAGATTTAGCCTTAGTCAGAGCTTTGACTTTTCATCGTGCTTTTCCTGCTGTGACGTGTCAGATTATGGTTTTATGGGAGCGTCCTTCACCTCCTCTGTGTCTGTATCTTTACTTAACCTTTCGGAAATCTGCTGTCTATCATCCTTTGTCCTTCTCTCATCAAAATTTGTTCATTTTAATTGTCAATATTTTGCCGATGTTTCTTTTTACCCTGTCTTTGTCTTGTTTGATGACAGGATCTCCCACGAGCCCCGATCACAAGACGAAACGTCAGAGTGACCCCACGCCGTTCGGCTTCAAAGGTAGTTATCTTACTCGACGATACCTGCGAACTCTCCACGTGCTCTCCGTGATGCTCGAGCGCGGCCTCGCTCTCTAACAGTGATTGCTTTTCATTGGCTGTGGCCGCTGCAGGCTGAGTGACTAGCTGTGTTTCTATTGCCTCCTGTCCCTCAGATGCAGGTCCTCCCCCTCTCCACCTGAGCAGGGCCAGGTGGTTCAGCACCTCTAGTCTCTTACAGACAAAGTGGAGAGGTATCCTATCCCCAGCCGGCTCGCTGGCTGCGACAGTTTCACCTTCCGTCTTTCTCAGTTTTTTGCATCTCCACGTTCCTTTCAGGCTAAGTGAAAGGAACAAAATCATAGAAAACACACTGATGTGAAGGAACTCTTGCCTGCCACTTCTTCTTTGTTTGTTAAAAATATGGAGGTGCATGCCGGTCTTAGAGTCTTAGAGTTTTTTGGTGCTAGCTGTTGAACTGATCGTGTCATGCTGGGACTCCTGGGATTAGATGTTTCCTTCCTCTCACTCCTTCACACTTGTAGATCTCATCACTGCAGGTCACACACACGTTTGACAGTAGCTGAACGTCGCTGTAAACTAAACACACACACACACACACGTCTCCCTTTTCACCTCAGGCTGGAATAAAGCTTCACTATCGCTGGATGCCTCGGAGGAGCATGACGGCTTTTCCAGTGCTGAGGATCCTCTCAACTCCGACCCAGAGGACGACAACGGCAAGAAGCTGGTGAGTCGCTGTGTGTGGCGAACATGTGTCAGCCTCTCTGTACCTGTATCGGTGACAATGTGGGGACTACGATTTGTTTACACAGTCAGATTACGGGGACTCACATCCCATCTGGGGACGATGCGCGGATGAGGTCCATGTTTAGATATTTCTTGCTCGTTTTTAGTATCTGGGGGCAGCAACTACCAATGTTTCTAAGCTCTGATGTAGCCAGCAGATATCTGAGACTTCCTCTGCAGCCTGTGCAGCAGCTTTACACGCAGGAATGACAAGAAAGATCCTGCTCGTCTCTATAAACAGATATCTGATATCATAAAAAAGCAAATTCTTTGAGGTTCCCTTTCACATTACAGATAGATATTTGACCTGCGTTTAATATAAAGATGTTGCTTAGTGCAGTTGAGTTAACGTAACTCTTTCAACAGCATGCCGGTAAATACAGAGTGGTGGCTGACTACGAGAAGGAGCTCTCAGTGAAGAGTGGAGACATGGTGCAGCTGGTCAGGGAGGGGGATGACGGGCAGTGGTAAGAAAACAACCTCAATGCTACAGAAATAGAAGAAATATTATAGCAGCACTGCTTTAAGGACCTGTATATATGTGTGTGTGTGTGTGTGACCTTGCAGGTTTGTGCGTAACATAAGCACTTCTAAGGAGGGCTGGATCGCAGCTGCTAATCTTATCACGCTCATCGGAAAGTCCAAGTCTTGCCAGTCTCTCACCAGCTCAGGTATGCAAACAAGCGATCCCAAACGAAGGGCGTGACACACGGACACACCTGCATGTCAATCTACAATGTGTGTGTGTGTGTGTGTGTTTCTAACAGAAGGCTCTGGGAACCTCAGCACGTCGTCCAGCTGCAGCGAGACCTACACCAGCTTCTCCGACATCAAGCCCTGAGCTCCTCCAGCTCTTCCTCGCATCACGTGGCTATCCGTGCTGTATCGCCAACTTCATCATCATCGAGTATTTTGTCAGGTCTCCACAGAAAGCTGTATTTTTAAAGTCACGCACATGCACCAGTTATTAATACGTCATACGTGTGCACATGTTCTAGATATATGATTGTGCAGTGCAGATGCTGGAGTCAGAAGTCCGTCACAGTATATAGTAACGTGATCTTCCTCTCGGCATACACTCGTCTGTATATTTTTATGAAGAGCAGAGGATACCTGTGATTATTAATAGATGTATGAATGGGCCAGCGGGACTGATCTCAGTCAATGCATCTATTCGTGTGGATGACGGCTGTCTTTGTGTTCGTCTGCACTAATTCATCACGAGAACTCCGC
Source organism: Collichthys lucidus (assembly GCA_004119915.2). NCBI lineage: Eukaryota > Metazoa > Chordata > Actinopteri > Sciaenidae > Collichthys > Collichthys lucidus. The sequence goes on from CM014079.1 coordinate 3,551,677, forward strand.
CGTTACTGTAAATGAAAAAGAGGCAGAGGGATGAATACGCGCAGCTCGTTCAGCTTGAATGAATGTTCTCCGTCCTCTTGTACGTGTTTATTTATTTGTAACATCTTTAGTTTTCTTTCTGTCTCCGTCATTAGAAACCTGCCACCAGCTGTCCACACTTTGTGTATGAGCTTTTTGTCTTTTTTGGGGGGGTCTCTCTCACTGTGGGCTTTTCATGTACGCTCCAGTTTCTCCATGTGAATAATCAGAGGTCACTGTATAGTGTAACGTGTTTCCCCCTCAGTGGAGGGATCGCGTTCTGAATGTAGATACTGTTCATTAATGTCTGTCTGTCATGAAATGTTGGTTATCTGAGATGCTATATTGTACATTAAGTATGGTGATGTCACTACTTTGTGACTTGTCTAATTTTTTTTACATAAACGAGTTGTTATAATTCAGCCACTGTCTCTTTTTTTTTGTCTGACATCTTGTCTTATTATTGCTCTTTGTAGCTGAATATTGATGCATTTTTATACGGCTGGAGTAAAGTGCGCAGATACGAAACAAACAAGAGCAACGCCTCAAATCAGAGGAGCAAAGAAATGAAAGTGAAACTGTGCAAACCGGGTTGCCAGGTTTGTTAAAATCCACCATTTATATTTATATCTGCACAGATCATTCTTCTCATTTAAATTTAGACAGACAGAATTGAGGCATCAAGTCTGTTACAATGTATTTAACATGCAGGTCATTTTACAATAAATGATGTTAAAATGTGCAGCGACATCATCCGGTTAGTGATGTCAGAGGAGCAGGAGAATGTTGCACTTGCTATGATTTTACATATACTGGACGATACTTTCAGTTTATCTTGAGATCTCAACAAAATGATCCAGTTACCTCAGGATGACAATTTGTTATTTCGACATAAATAACTAAATAAATTCAGTCGGCCACTAAGAGGCTGAGCGTGCTCCTGCTGATGTTTATTAACCAAAATAAACTGGCATAACGACAAACTGAACTACACGAGGTGAAATGATCTAAGTGCTAAGACGACAATAAAAAAGTGAAACGTGATAATAATTAGTGACATCAGAGCCTGTCACCCTCTTTGTCCAAATAAACTCCCACCACCAAGTGCACAGGTAAAAAAATGAGGCACAACAACAACCACACCCTCTGTGCCAATCCCAGGAAGTAAAGGTGAGATTGAACAAATAACACAAACTGTAAACACACAAACTGTAACCACACAAACTGTAAACACACAAACTGTAAACACACAAACTGTAAACACACAAACTGTAAACACACACACACACACACACACACACACACACGGTAGATTTGACTCTCAGTTGTACATATAGACAGGTAAAAGACACATGACAGGTAGGTGAAGACAGAAACATAAAGATAACTACACACATATTTAAAAGATATATATGCATAAATATAGACATGTGTATCTATCTACTGACGTTTGACCAGAGATGTAAAGTAACAAAGTGGATTATTTATAGATTTATAGATTATTGCATAGCTTTATAGATTATTGCATAGCTTTATAGATTATTGCATAGATTTATAGATTATTGCATAGATTTATAGATTATTTCATAGCTTTATAGATTATTTCATAGATTTATAGATTATTGCATAGCTTTATAGATTATTGCACAGATTTATAGATTATTGCACAGATTTATAGATTATTGCATAGATTTATAGATTATTGCATTATAGATTATTGCATTATAGATTATTGCATAGATTTATAGATTATTGCATAGATTTATAGATTATTTCATAGCTTTATAGATTATTGCACAGATTTATAGATTATTGCACAGATTTATAGATTATTGCATAGATTTATAGATTATTGCATAGATTTATAGATTATTTCATAGCTTTATAGATTATTTCATAGATTTATAGATTATTGCACAGATTTATAGATTATTGCACAGATTTATAGATTATTGCACAGATTTATAGATTATTGCATAGATTTATAGATTATTGCATTATAGATTATTGCATTATAGATTATTGCATAGATTTATAGATTATTGCATAGATTTATAGATTATTGCATAGATTTATAGATTATTGCATTATAGATTATAGCATAGATTTATAGATTATTGCATAGATTTATAGATTATTGCATTATAGATTATTGCATAGATTTATAGATTATAGCATAGATTTATAGATTATTGCATAGATTTATAGATTATTGCATTATAGATTATTGCGTAGATTTATAGATTAATGCATAGATTTATAGATTATTGCATAGATTTATAGATTATTGCATAGATTTATAGATTATTGCATTCTAGATTATTGCATAGATTTATAGATTATTGCATAGATTTATAGATTATTGCATTCTAGATTATTGCATAGATTTATAGATTATTGCATAGATTTATAGATTATTGCATTATAGATTAATGCATAGATTTATAGATTATTGCATAGATTTATAGATTATTGCATTCTAGATTATTGCATAGATTTATAGATTATTGCATAGATTTATAGATTATCGCATAGATTTATAGATTATTGCATTCTAGATTATTGCATTCTAGATTATTGCATAGATTTATAGATTATTGCATAGATTTATAGATTATTGCATAGATTTTTAGATTATTGCAGATGTTCAGGGTAAAACATAAAACTAACATACAGCCATAGTTGAATTACTTTGACTGTGTCAACATAAACTGAAACATCATGAGCGTCATAAAAGTTGAATTACCGTCACAGCTGTTGTGTTGGATCACACTGCGCTGTGTCGATCTATCAATATTCTTATTCCTGTGTGGAGTTTTTAAGGGGGTGTTTCGGACAGGACCTGGCAACCTCCGCTAACAGGCGCGCGCAGTGATGAGACGCTTCAGGAAGAGCTGAGCTCAGTGTGTGTGTGTGTGTGTGTGAGTGTGTGGATGAGCTGCTGCATCGTTTTAAAGTAATTAAATTACTTAAAGTAACTAAATTATTTCCTCGGTGTGTGAGATGGACAGCCCGTGCTGCGCGCTCTGTCTGCAGGCCGAGGAGACGAAGATCACCGGAGCGCTGTCCACCAAGGACGGAGTGACGGCTCACCAGAACTGTCTGGTAAATACACACAGATCCAAATATTAAATATAGAACACATGTTGGACAGAGCAGCTGAGCGCGTTCAAATGTTCAAATATTCAAATGTTTAAATTTTAAATGTTCAAATGTTCAAATTTTAAATGTTTAAATTTTAAATGTTCAAATTTTAAATGTTTAAATTTTAAATGTTGGCGCTTTGAAAGGAGAAGAGGCCGGATGTGAAGTTTGTGTGACCAGATCGGGACAGACAAGTTAACACACACACACACAATATACACTACTTAACACACACACACACACACACACACACACACACACACACACACACATCACACACACACACACATCACACACACACACACACACACACACACACACACACACATTTGTAGTGTAACGTGTTCATACAGTTTATTCTTTGTCCTCTGACTTCAGATGTGAAAGAAAGGAAGAACTGTTTTTAGTTTTGTCATGATTGGCTTCAATTTAAAAAAAGAGAGAGAACAATGTGACAAAAACATTTGTGTGTAACTTTTATTGGTATATTTTCATTTTTGTCTCTCTCTCTCTCTCTCTCTCTCTGTCTTGCAGCTCTTCTCCTCCGGTATTTTCTGTCGGGACTCTCCGCAGTTCGACGATCTGTTCGGTTTCTCCGTGGACGATGTGATGAGCGAGGTCAGACGTGGAAACAAACTGGTAAAGATGGTTGTTGGTGGTTTTCAGCCCGATCCGTGTACTGTGCACAGCTGTGATCTCTGTCTGGTTCTGTCTCTGGTTCTGTCTCTGGTTCTGTCCCTGTCTCTGGTTCTGTCTCTGGCTCTGTCTCTGGTTCTGTCTCTGGTTCTGTCTCTGGCTCTGTCTCTGGTTCTGTCTCTGGTTCTGTCTCTGGTTCTGTCCCTGTCTCTGGTTCTGTCTCTGGCTCTGTCTCTGGTTCTGTCTCTGGTTCTGTCTCTGGCTCTGTCTCTGGTTCTGTCTCTGGTTCTGTCCCTGTCTCTGGTTCTGTCTCTGGCTCTGTCTCTGGTTCTGTCTCTGGCTCTGTCTCTGGTTCTGTCTCTGGTTCTGTCTCTGGTTCTGTCCCTGTCTCTGGTTCTGTCTCTGGTTCTGTCTCTGGCTCTGTCTCTGGTTCTGTCTCTGGTTCTGGTTCTGTCTCTGGTTCTGTCTCTGTCTCTGTCTCTGTCTCTGGTTCTGTCTCTGGTTCTGTCCCTGGTTCTGTCTCTGGCTCTGTCTCTGGCTCTGTCTCTGGTGCTGTCTCTGGTTCTGTCTCTGGTTCTGTCTCTGGTTCTGTCTCTGTCCCTGGTGCTGTCCCTGGTTCTGTCTCTGGCTCTGTCTCTGGTGCTGTCTCTGGCTCTGGTTCTGTCTCTGGTTCTGGCTCTGGTTCTGTCTCTGGTTCTGTCTCTGGTTCTGTCTCTGGCTCTGTCTCTGTCTCTGGCTCTGTCTCTGTCTCTGGTTCTGTCCCTGTCTCTGGTACTGTCTCTGGCTCTGTCTCTGGTTCTGTCTCTGGTTCTGGCTCTGTCTCTGGTTCTGTCTCTGGTTCTGTCTCTGGTTCTGTCCCTGTCTCTGGTTCTGTTTGTATCAGATCTGCAGCCACTGTAAAAAAAAGGGAGCCACCGCTGGATGTGAAGTGGGACGCTGCAAGAAGTCTTTCCATTACCCGTGTGCCGTCACTGCTGGAGCCAAGATTATGGAGGACACAGACGAGGGAAGCTACGGGTCGGTCCAACATGTCTGTCTGCACGTGTCACATTCTTCAGTCAGTGCTGCAGTCTGTTCATTTGTCTCTCTGTGTCTCTGTCTCTCTGTGTCTCTGTCTCTCTGTCTCTGTGCTTCAGGCTGTACTGTGTCAGACACAGTGAACCACGAGGTGAGCGAGGATCTTCATGCAAACATGTTCCTTTAACCTGTGACACGTTCTGTGTTTGAATTCTTCTTCTTCACCTCCAGGAGACGGCGTCTCTGTAAACGCCATCAAAAAGCCCCAAACGTCCAAAAACTACAGCGATGCTACGGCGGCTGAGGTCAGACTGAGAAGACCTGCAGACTAAGAAAGGGCTGAGTTTTTTACACATGTTAGAGCAGCACAGACGAGGATCTTTGATGCTTTCATCATTTCATAGTACCGATCTAACAGTACTGCAGTATTCTGGAGTCTGCATGTATTTGTAGAAGTAAATGCTGATTTAACATTATTAATTTAACAGCTGACGATATCCATGTGTTCTTTCCTGAGGTGAATCAAAAGTTTGGACAGTTTATCTAACGACATTTTTATGTGAGTATGTTGACGTGTAGTAACTGAGCTGTGCTCCTCAGCGTGTGTGTTTGCATGTAACGGTATCGCATGTTTTCAGATTGTATGCGGCTTCATCACAGAAGAGGAGCTCCAGCCTGACAGGTGATTCTGCGGCAGCCGGACCGGTCCGCTCGTCTTCCACCTCCAAGGTGCGCACGTCACAGCTCAGTCAGACAGACTTTTAATATCATTTCGTTTATTTTTAATCTCTCTGCTTCTGATTCTGTAACAGAGGCGGCGGAGCTTCGATGACAAGTAAGTGTGTGAACTTCTCTGTTCTTCACGTGTTGAAATGTTTGCAGCATTATTTATTATTACAGCTCCAATAGTTATTAAACGGTTAGGATCAGAAACTCTCCTGCACACTGTCCTTCACTCGTACTTGTGTCATTCCTCAGACTTTTAAACTTTTTAGAACGTCGCTGTTTGATGAAAACTGACTGAACACGAACAAAACAAAATGAACCAAATCACTGTAATGAGACACGTTCAGCACCTGAAGTACTTCAAGTCTGCGCTTATTTGAAATGGATTTATATACGGAAGCCCTACAGGGTCATACATACATACATACATACATACATACATACATACATACATACATTTTATTCCACCCGTTTTCCCGCGATAACAAGATAATTAATTTGACATCTCGAGAAAACAAAACAATAGTCTAGTGTATTAAATCAAGTGCGCCTGTATTACAGAATGTACGGCAAATGCATGTAGTCCATGATACGTAGAGTAAATATTGCACATGATGCCTTTTTCCCTTTTTCAATTCAAAATAATGAACTTTGAGGCTGAATTTCTCCAAAATGTTTCAGTAAATATGCTGGATACTGAGTGAGTGAACAGTCAGGATGGTCCTGAGATCAGGTGTACAAACCTTTGTCAGAAATTATGGATCAGACAGATTTTACAGTGGTAACAGGTCTGCTGGCTCCGTATCATGGACTACATGCATTTGCCGTACATTCTGCAATACGGGCGCACTTGATTTAAAACACTAGACTATCGTTTTGTTTTCTCAAGATCTCTAATTAATTATCTTGTTATGGCGGGAAACGGGTGGAATAAAATGTATGTATGTATGTATGTATGTATGACCCTTTAGGGCTTCCGTAGTTCTCTACGGCAGCGTCTTCCCATTCAAACCACGTGTTCGTTACTGGTAACGATTAGTCGCGATTATGTCACAACTAATTTAGTAGTCGACGCATCGTTTTTTTGTTGTTGTTTTTTTACTTTGCTTTTCTCTCGAAACTGTGGCTGCAGCTTCACACACACACGCACACACACACACACACACGCACACACACACACACACATGCGCAGTAGCGGTAATCGTCGTCAGGCCTGCCTGTATCGTAAATGACGCCATAACAGTATCATGGCGTATCGACGCTCCAAAGCGTGGGATCATTTTAGGAAGTGCGGGGAGAAAAGCGTGCAGTGCATCTTGTGCAAAGCTGAACTCGCTTTCCACGGAAGCACGACGGCCATGCACGCGCATCTGAAGAGGAGGCACATGGTTGTGGAGGAGTGTGAACAGACTCGGTGAGCAAACCAACAGACTTTGTTTACCTGCTCAGATTTGGACGTTTTCCCGGTGCATGTTCTTCTAAACATGCTTCTGCATGTGTAACTATGCTACGTTAGTTTCGCTTTTGTCTGTTTTTAACAACCGGCAGTTTGCACGGGGTGTTTTATTTTGAAAATCCACCAGATTCTCTTAGATTTTTGTGTGTCTGGCTTCCGCCCGCTCGAGGTGCTCTGTGCTCGGAAGTTTTAATGTTTTTATTTTATTGTTATGTACAAAAAATGGGTCATGTTAGACCCTGAGTAGTTTGTTAGGGTTAATGAATAATGACATGTTAGGATAATTTTTTGTTTGTTCCCAACTTCATTGTGAGATTAATTTAAAGCTTTAGTTAATAAAATTATAAAATTATTAATAATAATAATAATAGTAATAATAATAATAATAATAATAATAATCTGTCTTTTTTCATGGGAAAAAATGTGGCTAGTGGAAATTCTGATTGGCTGGTAACTTCAGAAACTTACCAGCCAAAAGTAAATTTAGAGCCCTGGATGTAACGATACAGTCGACTCTCGACTCGACTCTCGACTCACGACTCGACTCACGACTCGACTCGTGTTTTTTTGTTTACGATACGATTTTAAAAAAAAAATCTAAATGAACAAATTCTGACCAAATCAAATTATCTTTTTATTTCTAGGAAAAAAATCTTTCTTTACAGAAACTCTCAGATATCTGCTTTCTTTAGAAACACAGTAAACTGCTGTGATGTGCAGTTTTCCTCTCAGAGGTGGTGATATGCTGCTGCATGTTGCTCGTGTTGCCGCTGTATGTTGCTCGTGTTGCCGCTGTATGTTGCAGTCTCTTGCAATATTTCCATGCTTTTTTGGTTTTGTCTGTCTGTTTCTCACGGTTGTATTTGTGTATTTATTGAATCCAAAATGCTCCACACAGCTCGTTTCAAACTGCTCGGTGCGTCTCTGTTTCTTCCCTCGCTCTGTGCTCCGTGTCTACGTAGTGACTTGAGTCACGTGACTTGACGTTGGGATGTAACGATGTAAGTCAACTCACGACTCGATTCGAGTCACGATTTTTTTGTTCACGATACGATTTTTTAAACTCAGAACGAGCTACAGACAAATTCTGACCAAATCAAATTATCTTTTTATTTGTAGGAAAAACAATCTGAGGTGCTTTCTTTACAGAAACTCTCAAACAGTTTGAGTTCTCTTATAAAAAATTGCAACTTAAACAACAAAACACAGATATCTGCTTTCTTTAGAAACAGTCTCACAGTAAACTGCTGTTCACTGCTGTGATGTGCAGTTTTCCTCTCGAGGTGGCGTAACGTTACTTTGCTTCTCACTGTGGCGGCTGATATGCCGCTGCATGTTGCTCGTGTTGCCGCTACATGTTGCTCGTGTTGCCGCTGCATGTTGCTCGTGTTGCCGCTACATGTTGCTCGTGTTGCCGCTGCATGTTGCTGTGTTGCCGCTGCATGTTGCTGTGTTGCCGCTGCATGTTGCTGTGTTGCCGCTGCCTGTTGCTCGTGTTGCCGCTGCCTGTTGCTCGTGTTGCCGCTGCCTGTTGCTCGTGTTGCCGCTGCCTGTTGCTCGTGTTGCCGCTGCCTGTTGCTCGTGTTGCCGCTGCATGTTGCTCGTGTTGCCGCTGCATGTTGCTATGTTGCCGCTACATGTTGCTCGTGTTGCCGCTACATGTTGCTCGTGTTGCCGCTACATGTTGCTCGTATTGCCGCTGCATGTTGCTCGTGTTGCCGCTGCATGTTGCTCGTGTTGCCGCTACATGTTGCTCGTGTTGCCGCTACATGTTGCTCGTATTGCCGCTGCATGTTGCTGTGTTGCCGCTGCATGTTGCTGTGTTGCCGCTGCATGTTGCTGTGTTGCCGCTGCCTGTTGCTCGTGTTGCCGCTGCCTGTTGCTCGTGTTGCCGCTGCATGTTGCTCGTGTTGCCGCTGCATGTTGCTCGTATTGCCGCTGCATGTTGCTCGTGTTGCCGCTGCATGTTGCTCGTGTTGCCGCTGCATGTTGCTCGTGTTGCCGCTGCATGTTGCTCGTGTTGCCGCTGCATGTTGCTCGTGTTGCCGCTGCATGTTGCTGTGTTGCCGCTGCATGTTGCTCGTGTTGCTGCTACATGTTGCTTGTGTTGCTGCTACATGTTGCTTTTGTTGCCGCTGCATGTTGCAGTCTCTTGCAATATTTACACCGGTCATGACGTAACGTCGGTCTGAAGTTGTGATAAGCTACATGAACTGCGAGTTGTGTTTTATTTTGAAAGGGGGCGGAAGTTTATTATGTTGATTCTGTGTCGGGTTTCCTGTCTGGTGCGATCTGCTCTGTTGAGATTTACGAGGTTCGGCAGCGGCTCGCGTCAAAAATAAAAATGCTACGGAAAGCTCGCCGCGGTGCTTCTGCGACGCTCGACGGCGTGCACGTCAGGGTTATAATAGTTTTGGATTTTTCAGCATAGTTTCGTTTTAGTTAGTTTTGGCTTTTATCTAATTAGTTTTATTTAGTTTTAGTTATTTGTAGATCAAATATTTTAGTCTTAGTTAGTTTTAGTTTTGTCAAAATGGTTTAGTTTTAGTTTAGTTTTAGTTAGTTTTAGTATTAGTTTTAGTTTTCCCATACCTTGTGAATTTGTGTAGTACAAGATTCAAATGTTCAAGTATGAAAACAAAAAGGCTTTATTTAATACAAACCATGGATAATGTAAGACATTACATTTGTCCCATTTCTGCAACACAGCCAGAACCTGTGGCTTACACAATCAAATGACCAACCTTAGTTGTGTTAAAAAAAAAAAACAAAAATAAACATTGCAGCTCTGCAACACACAACTGATCATCCCAATCCCAATGAAAAACATTCCAAAACTGCAACACAATGAAACGTAGCATGTCAAAAGCCAACAGCCATCAAGAACTCCCAATTTCAACCAGTAGTAAAGAACACTCATTTAAAAAAAACCCAACTCATTTTTAAATGTAAACAACACTTCTTTTTAAATGTAAAACAAAAAGAAAAAGGTTAGTGTGCGTTAATGTCAGTGTATTGTATGTGTGAGAGATAATGTTGATTTATGTGCATCTATGCACATATATGCAAATGTCAGAGAGATGGGTTTACATGAGTAAGTCCTTGTTTATCTTCAGGAAAACTCGTTGCTCCAGAGATGTAGTCGCTCTATTCCTCAGACCAGAGGACAACAATCCACACAATGAGAAGATTCTCTCAACAAAGGCCTGTGAGGCAGGGGCACTGACGAGATCTAGTGCCAGAGGGGAAAGCTTTGGGTACACAGCCTCTCTGGACTGCCAGAATTTCAGCGGCGTCTCATCAGACACACCACTTTTGATTTCATCCTCATACCTCCGTAGTTCTGTCATCAGAGATCCATACTCAGGGCCATTTTGGAAAAGTACATTGACTTCCATACGAGTGGCAAGAAAGCGATACTTCTGGAAGACAGCATTAGCTGAAGGTGTTTCAGCTTCATTGCGAACGTCCTGAGGAGTTGTTGGTGGGTTGCACTGGTTGTACTGAGCTTCCATCATGTTCTGAATGAAAGACAGTGCGGCCATTTTGAGTGGCAACATGTCAGGTGTAAGAAGTACTACTGACACATTTGGATCAAGCAGGCAAGCAGCTGCCGGTGTTGCATCAAATTGTAGGGAAGCAGGGCTCAGAATGCCAGCAAAGCGCTCTCTTAAGGACTTAAGTAGTGTTTGCGCCAGCGGCTTCGCAGCAACAGTAGTGGTCTGCAGGTGCGCCTCAAGGTTGAGCAAGCATGGCACTACTTGTGACAGTGATTGGCTGTCACTCTGAAGTTGGTCTGTGTGAATGGCAAATGGCTCAAGCAGCGTGACCAGGTTCTCCATCTTGGACCAATCACTTGTGAGAAGTGTGTCCATGCCCAGCTCCTCCAGTACCTGGTTCAGTTCTGTTCTGATCTCCAACAGCCTTCGCAACATATCAAATGTGCTATTCCATCGTGTGCTGCAATCACGAACCAGGGTTTTACCACACTTCTTGATCAGTGCTTCGTTTGCCAACGATGATTTCCTCACTGAGTGTACCAGCTTTCTTGCTCTTGTTAAAAGCAGATCTGTGCTTGGGTGCTTCATAGCATCTTTTAGGCTGAGCTGAAGGGTATGGGCCAGGCATGGCATCCTCTGGAATTTGCCATCATCTGGCAGATCAAGTTCTAAACAAAGACAGAAGAACAAACACATTGAACATTTCAAATGTCAATTAATTTTCATCAATTCGAATACTTAAATTGGCTTTAGAGTTTTGTTTCACAGGAGTTGAATAGAGTTCCCCATTAAATACATTTAATCTTTTATTTGTATAACTGAAGAAGAGTTCAGATGGAAAACCTTCTACATGTCATCTCCCTGACACATTAGTTAACAATGTTGTGTGAATCCTGTGTATACTTAAGCTTAGACTTAGACTTTCCTTGTTGAAACCTACTACAAATTTTATATGCATAAGTTTTGAAATTCCAGACTCCAAATGTGCTAAGTGACACATACCGTAGAAGAAGAAATAATATGCAAAGTAGGCCTAATCTAGCCAATATATAGTACACACACAAACAGCACACAATACTTAGCTGACACACAACAGACACACAGTGTCCATATAGCATTAAAATGCAGTCTAACTATATAGTACACAACTCCCAATACACAGCCCAACAACACACACACACACACACACACACACACACACACACACACAGAGTCATCTTAGAGCAAGCCACAAAACGTGTTGGCTATAACTGTACTACTCACCAAAGTCTCCACTTTCGCTGATATCCCCGTTCTCCTCGTCAGACTCTGACTCTGGTTCTTCCTCTTCCCACGATACGTCATCCAGTCCATCTCCAGGTGGGAGCCGTGTACTGTGTGCAGACGGCTCGATTTCTTGACGAGGTTTTTCGCTAAGCAGCCGCACTGCTTTAACAATGTTCGAGCCATTGTCAGTCACAACAAGCAGCACTTTGTCTCCAACGATATCTTATGCCACCATGGTCTCATCGATACAGCGAGCAATGCATTCCCCTGTGTGAGGATGGTCCAAACGATGCAAGCTTAGTAGAGCGTGGTATACCCGCCCTCCAGGTGGATGGTAGAAGCAGGCTGACACACCTAGGAAAGATGCGGTCAACCCCTTCTTACTCCATCCATCGACGCATAGGGTTAGCTTCCTGGCATCTTTCAGGATTTCTTTCAACCTTTTTTTTGCGTTCCCCATCCGCGCTGATATGAGGTTGTTCAGGCGCGCAGCCCCTGGGACCCTAAACTTAGGCTCAAGTGCACAGCTATATTCTTTAAAAGCCGGTGTCTCGCAGAGGCGGGTCGACATTCCAGTGTGAACGAAAAGATTCACAAGAGCTTCCTCTCTCCTTGAATGCTCTTGTGAATTAACAGACCAGCTGTCTTTCCGGCATTTTAGAAAGTTGAACAGTTTCGGCGTTTCCCCGCTCCGACTACTCTCTGCCCGTGCTTCGATGGGGCTAGCACTAGCAGCTAATTGGGCCAAGTAGCGACAGTTGGCGTCTTTGTGGTAACTTCTGAGATGGACTTTCAAGTTCGTGGGATTTTTTCCTTTTAATTGCGTTGCACATACCTTCCCATCCTCCTCCACCATGCACACACTCCTGTCCGTTTCACTGGAATATTGAAAGTAGTCCCATATAGGGCTGGCCTTCCTCTTCTTCACCTTTGTCATGTCTCCCACTCTACCGGTCTGCCTCTGACTGGCGTGAGGCGTGGTCAATGGAGGTAAAGGCGCTTCGATGTTTGTTTGTTTTTTATCGCCTTTAGCCAGGTTGGAACAAAGACGAAAAACGAATGGCAGTTCATTTCTAATTTCAGTTAGTTTCAGTTAGTTTTGTTCACAAACATTTTCGTTTTATTTAGTTTTAGTTTTTTAATTTGATGATCGTTTTAGTTAGTTTCAGTTAACGAGGAGTTTTTTTCAGTAATCGTTTTCGTTTTTTCGTTCGTTTTCGTTTACGATGATAACCTTGGTGCACGTGCGCGCTCTCATTGACTAGACCGGCAGCGATCAGCTCGGTGATCGCGGCGCGTACGTCCCGGTGTGAGCCGGCCTGTAGGCATCGACACTCTGAGGTTACTGCGGATGGAACAGAACAGCTCAGAGCTTTAAGTTGAAGCTCCGTCCGTCACGAGGTCAGAGGAAGAAGCTGAACACTGGTGATGGAGACTGTGCAGGATTGTTTCTTTTCTTTCCACTGAGCAGTCGAATGTGTCGGTCACGCCTGATCGCTCTCCTCTGTCACAGACTGGAAGAAGAGACGCCCAAGCGTAGATCTGAAGGCTGGAACGGGATGATATCCGACAGTTCTTCAGATTCAGGTTAACTCCGTCTACGACACTCGAGAGAATCAAACCTGTGATGGAGTCAGCGTGCACGTTTATTTGATAGCTGTCTTCTTCTGCAGCGGATGCAGACATGGCGATATTCGCCCCGTTAGAGTTTGATTCAGACAGCAGTGTCATCTCTGTTCCAGAGGTCTGTGTGTTTAATATTTGAAATATTCCTTTAGATGATGAAGAAGAGGTTCAATAATCTGATCTTCATTTTTCTTCTTTTTTTGTTTTCCTGCTTCTTGACTGTGCAGCAGGTGACCAGGTGAGATCAATCCAATCCAAATATAATGTTTGCGTCACACGCACTCTTTGGACAAAACGAATATGAAGACGTTATCGAGTGGAAGCTCAGGTCCTGCAGCGAGATGCTGCCGATGTTCTTCCAGTCTGCATCTTCTTTGCAGCCGTCTGTCTGTCTGTCTGTCTGTCTGTCTGTCTGTCTGTCTGTCTGTCTGTCTGTGATCAAACACGATAACTGAGCTGACAGGTTTTATTACAGGACATTGATTTGTCGGTTAAACTTTCTCCTCTCACAGAAAAGACACCAAGTCCTCAGATTCAGGACATCAGCCGGACAGATTGAGCAATGGAGGAAGTGAATATGATCCAGTGAGTTTGTGGACGTCACATCAAACATGTGTTGCCTCCTAAATGTGTTAGAGTAAGACTGATGGAGTCGATCTGATCTTTGTCTCTGGTCTCAGGTTGCTGAGTCAAAGAGTCTGCTCCCTCCCGTAGGCAACGGCACAGATCCTCTGCGACGTTCAAACACTCCGACCGCACGACCCGTGATTGTGATGAATGGAGAGACCGTAAAGGAAGAGGAAGGTAAATAAAGTGAACACATCCATGTGATGAGCTGTTTAAAGGTCTATATGTAACACGCCGAGACGGGATTAAAAATCACCTGGAGAAATAAATCCAGTGTAAACGGGCTCCATGTTCACACTGCTATTAAAGTCCATACTGTAATAATAATGAATAGTGAACCCAGGTGTAGCGCACCTGTCCGGTGAGCTGGATGATGTAACCTCAGCTTGTCTCTTTTCTCAGAGTTCAGCCCTGTGATGATTGATCACACCTCTGAGCCCACTGTCCCACAGCAGACCTCCGCCAGCCCCTCTCCGTCTTCTAACCGGTCCACAACAGCACCACCTGAAACCGTCTCGAACCCAAAGCCCAGCATCGACTCCACCCGCTTCTGGAAAAGCTGCAACGCGGCGCACTGCACGCAGGCCGTGTTCACTGATTTCATCCGTGAGATGGAGGAAATATCCAGCAGAATTCAGTCAGACGAAGCCAGCCAGGAGGGTGAGGGAAGAAACCGGATGTGACGGCGTCGTTCTGATTTCAAAGATCAGAACATAAAGCGCTCTCTCTTTTCTCTCCACAGATTATGACTGTGCACTAAGAGTGATGCAGGCTTCTGGGAAGCTGACCGCGCTCGTGATCAGGCAGCAGGAAGGTGAAGTGAACTCTTCACAGTGTTATGGTGTGAAAGAAAGTCGAAATTTTAAGGAACGCGTCAGAATTCTGAGAAAAAAAAGTTGAAATTTTGAGGGGAAAAGGTCAGAATTTTGAGGGGAAAAAAAGAATTTTCTGGGTAAAAAGTTGGAATTTTGAGGGGGAAAAGTTGAAATTTTCAGAAAAAAATAAATTTTGAGGGAAAAAAATTCAGAATTTTGAGGGGGAAAAGGTGAAAATTTAAATAAAAGGTCAGAATTTTGAGAAAAAAAGGTTGAATTTTGAGGGGAAAAAGTTGGAATTTGAGGGGAAAGCGTCAGAATTTTGAGGAAAAAAGACGGAATTTTAAGGGGAAAAAAGGTGAAAATTTAAATAAAAGGTCAGAATTTTGAAGAAAAACGTTGAAACTTAAGGGGAAAAAGCCAGAATTTTGTGGGAAAATGATAAAATTTGAGGGGAAAAAGTTGGAATTTTGAGGGGGAAAAAAATAACAATTTTGAGGGGGAAAAGTCAGAATATTTATGGGGAAAAAGTCAGAATTTTAAGGAACGCGTCAGAATTTCGAGGGAAAAAAGTTGAAAATCAGAGAAAAAAATGTTTGAATTTTGAGGAGAAAAAAAGTCAGAAATTTGAGGGAAAAAATTTAAGGGGATATAGTCAGAATTCTGAGAAAAAAAGTTGAAATTTTGAGGGGAAAAGGTCAGAATTTTGAGGGGGAAAAAAGAATTTTCTGGGTAAAAAGTTGGAATTTTGAGGGGGAAACGTTGAAATTTTCAGAAAAAAATAAATTTTGAGGGAAAAAAAATTAGAATTTTGAGGGGGGAAAAGGTGAAAATTTAAATAAAAGGTCAGAATTTTGAGAAAAAAAAAGGTTGAAATTTTGAGGGGAAAAAAAGTCAGAATTTTGAGGGAAAAATTATGAAATTTGAGGGGGGAAAAGTTGGAATTTTCTGAGAAAAAACTTGGAATTTTTAAGCAGAAAAAAATCAGTTAAGTAAGTTTTGAGGGGAAAAAGTTGAAAAATTAAGGGCCAAAATATGAATTTTGAGGTAAAACACAGAAGTTTGAGGGGAATTTTCTGGGTAAAAAGTTGGAATTTGAGGGGAAAACATCAGAATTTTGAGGAAAAAACGTTGAAATTTTGAGGGGAAAAAAGGTGAAAATTTAAATAAAAGGTCAGAATTTTGAGGAAAAACGTTGAAATTTTGAGGGGAAAAAGTTGAAACTGAAGGGAAAAAAAAGCCAGAATTTTGTGGGAAAATGATAAAATTTGAGGGGAAAAATTTGGAATTTTGAGGAGGAAAAAAATAACAATTTTGAGGGGGAAAAGTCAGAATATTTATGGGGAAAAAGTCAGAATTTTAAGGGAAAAAAGTTGAAATTTTGAGGGAAAAATGATAAAATTTGAGGGGAAAAAAGTCAGAAATTTGAGGGAAAAAATTTAAGGGGATATAGTCAGAATTCTGAGAAAAAAAGTTGAAATTTTGAGGGGAAAAGGTCAGAATTTTGAGGGGGAAAAAAGAATTTTCTGGGTAAAAAGTTGGAATTTTGAGGGGGAAACGTTGAAATTTTCAGAAAAAAATAAATTTTGAGGGAAAAAAAATTAGAATTTTGAGGGGGGAAAAGGTGAAAATTTAAATAAAAGGTCAGAATTTTGAGAAAAAAAAGGTTGAAATTTTGAGGGGAAAAAAAGTCAGAATTTTGAGGGAAAAATTATGAAATTTGAGGGGGGAAAAGTTGGAATTTTCTGAGAAAAAACTTGGAATTTTTAAGCAGAAAAAAATCAGTTAAGTAAGTTTTGAGGGGAAAAAGTTGAAAAATTAAGGGCCAAAATATGAATTTTGAGGTAAAACACAGAAGTTTGAGGGGAATTTTCTGGGTAAAAAGTTGGAATTTGAGGGGAAAACATCAGAATTTTGAGGAAAAAACGTTGAAATTTTGAGGGGAAAAAAGGTGAAAATTTAAATAAAAGGTCAGAATTTTGAGGAAAAACGTTGAAATTTTGAGGGGAAAAAGTTGAAACTGAAGGGAAAAAAAAGCCAGAATTTTGTGGGAAAATGATAAAATTTGAGGGGAAAAATTTGGAATTTTGAGGAGGAAAAAAATAACAATTTTGAGGGGGAAAAGTCAGAATATTTATGGGGAAAAAGTCAGAATTTTAAGGGAAAAAAGTTGAAATTTTGAGGGAAAAATGATAAAATTTGAGGGGAAAAAAGTCAGAATTTTAAAAATAAAGTGAAAATGTTTTCAACCATCTTCCGTCCCATCATAATGAAACTGCTGTCTGTTTTTTACAGAGTTAGTGAGGAAACGCTCGGAGCTGCAGAAGGCGGAGGCCGCCGTGATGGAGGTTCTCTCAGCGCTGAAGAGATGAGTCCCGAGTTCAGACTTACAGTCACACTGTCCTTTTTAATGTTACATTTGTTTTTTTATTGATCTTATATTTTAGATACCTGTGGCTCTGTTTTATTACACATGATGCATTTTTAGTCAGTGAAAAAAGATCTTTTATTTCAAACCTGTTGTGAACTTGAATTATTATTGTAAATATTTCTTTTATAAACGTGCCAGCTGTACCAAGTGAACCAAGTCTTCCTGTTCTGAGTTACATGTTTTTAAATATGTTGGTGAATGTTTCTTTCGTCACACTGATGCAGAGCTATTGACTATATGTGCGTCATTATCAGCAGTGGTTGGTAATTTGGTAATGAGCAGAAATAACAAGAGACAAGATTCTTTTTATTTATTTGCTTGCTGAGGTCACAAAATTGAACTGGCACGTCGTAACAATCACTCACTCAGTCAATCAACAGAATTATTGATGGTGCAGTAGAAATGTTTTCTGTATAGAAATTAGCATGTGTTCTTCAAAATACTCAGTAGTGCAAATGTCACTAAACTTTATAAATGTTAATACTCAAAATATCGCCGGCAGACAGTCGATGGTTATGTGAATGAAGAGGTGTGTGAACTGATTTTACGTTTGTTCCAGCTCGGACAAACTAAAGAAGCTTTTCTCTGCTTTGGGTTTGTAGCTGCGCTAAGTAATACTTTCATAAATCAGTTTAAGACTGAAGCTCACCTGTAACCTGAGTGCTTCTCTTTGGGTCATCTGAAAACAACATCAGGAATAATAATCTCCAAAAAACTTTGACCCAGACAGACTTAATAAAAGCTTCAATCTGTATCAATGCCCAGTCCTCAAAGTGCAAACAGCCTCACACATCCTGAAAACTCATAAAGCTCTGAACTGAACTGAACTCTGATTTCAGATGGCACGTCCAAGCGCTCAAGAAGTATCTGTCAATTAAACAGAATAATAGAAAAAGTAAAGTGTTATCAGGCGACTGGCAGGAATCTTTCAAGCTGCGACTCTAAATGTGTAAATGAAAGGCAGTCAGGCACTGCGGCAAACAGCTTGTGTAGCCGTGCTCTCTAATGAGATGAGCAACATGTTTGACAGTGATGGAGAATATCTGAAGATCAGTGACCGCCTGTCAGTGAAGGTACGAGGACATGACGGGAGTCATGAAGTCCTCTGAGAAGTCATGAAGTCCTCTGAGAAGTCATGAAGTCCTCTGAGAAGTCATGAAGTCCTCTGAGAAGTCATGAAGTCCTCTGAGAAGTCATGAAGCCCTCTGAGAAGTCATGAAGCCCTCTGAGAAGTCATGAAGCCCTCTGAGAAGTCATGAAGCCCTCTGAGAAGTCATGAAGCCCTCTGAGAAGTCATGAAGTCCTCTGAGAAGTCATGAAGTCCTCTGAGAAGTCATGAAGTCCTCTGAGAAGTCATGAAGTCCTGTGAGAAGTCACTCCTGGAGTCGCCACAGCAGCCTCTGCTCCGAGTCTACAATCGTCTGCGGGGTTGAAGTCAGTTTTTGAAGGCCCCGGAGCGGCTGGCCCGACAGATGAAATCTTTCAGCAGGTTGCCGTCGATCTGCCAGAAAGCGGCCGTCTGGGTCACCTCAGTGAGGTGATTCACGCAGAACTTAAAGCAGAAATCTTCCAGGTCCTGAACGACAAACATGAGGAACAATCAGGACAGATAAATGTAAATAAAAAAGTTGGAATTTTGAAGGGAAGAGTCAAAAATTTTGAGGGAAAAAGTCAGAATTTTGAAAAACTTGTTACATTTTTGAAGGAAATAGTCAGAGTTTTGAGGGGAAAAAATGAATTTTGAAAAAAAAGGTTAAAAATTTGAGGAAAAAGTGAAATTTGAGGGGAGAAAAGTCGGAATCTTGAGCGAAAAAAGTGGAATTTTGAGAAAAAAAGTTAAAATTTTGAAGGAAAAAGGCAGAATTTTGAAAAACTTGTTAAAAATTTGAGGGAAAAGTTAGAATTTTGAGGGGGGGGGGTGAGAAAAAAAAGTCAGAATTTTAAGAAAAACGTTTTTTAAAAAATTGTGGAAAAAAGTCAGAAATTTGAGAAAAAAGTTGGAATTTCGAGGGGGAAAAATCAGAATCTGGAAGGAAAAAAATTGAATTTTGAGAAAAAAAGTTTTGAATTCTGAAGGAAATAGTCAGAAAAAAAGATTTTTTTTGTGGAAAACAGTCCGAAATTTGAGAAAAAAGTTGGAATTTTGAAGGAAAGAGTCAAACATTTTGAGGGAAAAAAGGAAATAGTCAGAGTTTTGAGGAGAAAAAAATGAATTTTGGAAAAAAAAATTGAGGAAAAAGTCTGAAATTTAAGGGGAGAAAAGTTAAAATTTTGAAGGAAAAAGTCAGAATTTTGAAAAACTTGTTAAAAATTTGAGGGAAAAGTTAGAATTTTGAGGGGGAAAAGGTGGGGTTTTGAGAAAAAAAGTCATAATTTTAAGAAAAAAGTTTTTTAAAAAAATTGTGGAAAAAAGTCAGAAATTTGAGAAAAAAGTCAGAATTTTGAGAAAAAAGTTTTGAATTCTGAAGGAAATAGTCAGAAAAAATATTTTTTTTTGTGGAAAACAGTCCGAAATCTGAGAAAAGGTGAGAATTTTGAAGGAAAAAGTCCAAATTTTGAGAAGAAAAAAGTCTGGATTTTGAAATGTGAAGTGAACTCTTTACAGTGTTTTTGCGTCACGCAGACGGACCTCTGCATCGTAGCGCACAGCAGCAGACAGCAGCGAGAAGGCGTTGTCGACGGTGATTCCTCTCTTTATGATGTGCTGACACAGACGCTTCAGGTGGTTCTCACAATAAGACGTGGCCAGATCCAACAGCCCTGACAGAGCAGAGACAGGAACCCTGAGTTTTAACAGCTAACACACAGATGAGTGTGTGTGTGTGTGTGTGCGCGTGTGTGTGTGTGTGGTCCTGACCAATAGCGTCCTCAGGTGGCAGCTCCACATAATCCGTGTAAAGGAACTCCAGGAAGGATCGGTACACCGGGTAGGAGAACTGATCTATGTCGATCACCTGCTTCACGTCTTCGTTCCAGTGGGACTGAAACATGAACCTGAAGTGTTCACACCTGCAGCACAGACGTTTCATTCAGATCGATTCTTCATGCTGAGCTTTCATCTGTGAGAACAAACCTCTGACCTGATTTTGAGGACAGCTTTGTGCACGTAGATATATTTGCCGTCCACGCAGAACTTGAGGTCCGCTGTCTCCGGGTTGTCAAACTCTTTCTTCAGAGACTGAGCCACGGTCAAGAAGTCATCATGCTCTGGAGGGAGAACACACACACACACACACACACACACACTTAGAGTCTGACATTATGAAACCTTTATCTTACTCTACGTCTCGCTCCGTCCTGACTGTAGTGGCAGTAAACAAAGCTCTTCCTTCACGCTCTCCAAACAAAGTCCACCTGTGGGTTTCCAGCCCAGGTACACACTCCTCAGACAGTGGCCTGGCTGAGGCTGAGCCCCGACAGCAGTCGTCACCCTTTATGCATCAGATCACATCACAGGCCTTCAAGAACAGACCTCCACACTAAACCTGGAGGCACACCAGCCTTTAACATTTAGAGCAGAGCTGGGTGTCTGTTCCTTGTTACTGGTATGAACCAGTATGAAACAGGACAGACGTTGATGACCGACAGTCGTGGCGGTCTCCTGAACCTTAAAGACGATTCTGAGAAGCTGGACGACACCGAGGGGTATTTATAGGAAGTCTAGACATCACGTGACTCTGATTTCATATCCTCGACTTGCACAGCGTGGAGATGACACGTCCAGGACGTCACAGAACCAGAGTTACCTACGTAACATCCACGATGACACACTGACACATCACTCACCGATGGAAAGAAGCCTCCACATGACCGAGGGGGTGGCGAAGCATGCGAAGACGTCGTCGGTGCAGGCGTAGTGCGTGACGTGAGGCAGCATCAGAGACTGGCCCTTGCACTGGCCCCACATGTACACCTGACCACTCTGCGTCTTTGCAGCCGAGGTGTGTGTGGAGTGACAGGCAGCGATCTCCACCACCCTAACGACGACGAGGAAGAAGAAGAGAGGATGAAGCAGACTGTGAGAGGGAGGCCTGACGTCTCTGTGCTGCTTCATGTCACTCACCTCTCTTTCTCTGCCATGATCTGAACCGGGCTCAGCTGGTTGCTCTTGTTGCCGGTGCCCAGTTGTCCGTACGTGTTGGACCCCCAGGCGTAGAGCAAGCCTTCGTTTGTGAGCGCCAGGGAGTGAGCGTAGCCTGAGACGATCTGCAGAGGAACACGAGCCACAGGCTGAAACACGGCCAATGCAATGCAATCAAAAGAATTCTGAATAAAAGTAAATAGCACGGAGATGATTGGCTGATAGATGCATAATCAAATATATTGATCAGTCGTCTGCAGAAGAAGACTCGTGCTGTACATGCATACATGTTTCATTTCTCTGCACAGTTTTAATTTTGGTGCAAAACTCTAACTTCCCTGCAAATGTTCGATATGTTCACACAGATTTTAATTTAAATTTATCTCAGGTTATTTTGAATGATTAAAGTTTTGCTTCTGGATTTCTGATTCAAGGCTCTGCTTACTTTTTAAATATGAGACTAAATAACAGTTTATTATTGATACGATGGACGAGGTGAAATCTGAAAACCAGTTCGCTCCAGTTTTAACAAGGCAGACTGTGCTGAATAAAATCAGTTTGTGAAACTTTAAAAAAGTCAAAGTCGGAGAAACAAGTCAGAAGATCAGAGGAAGTTTGTTTCTAAGTTGGAAAGGTCACTTGCATTTGATTGTGATTGCATATTTATATGATGATATGAAAATCAACTCTGTTCAGTTGATTGCCAGTGTGACACACACACACACGTCAGTGAGTGTGTAATCTCACACCTGTTGCACACACAAACCCTGCAGACCGGCGAGGCGACAGGGAGTGAGCTGGTTCCCGTTGTTTCCCAGACCGAGCTGTCCGTTCCCGTTGTAGCCCCAGCCGTACACCTGCAGAGACACGGGGAGGACGCGTGAGGAGCGCTGTGCTGCGTTTTAGAAAGAGACAACGACAGACCGTCTGTAGCTCACCTCTCCATTGTCCATCACCGCCAGAGACGAGGTCTGACCACAGGCGATGCCGACGGCCACTTTGCTCTGCAGGCAGCTGGACACTCTGCGGGGCGTCGGCTGGTTCGCTGTGGATCCGGAACCCACCTGACCACAGTTGTTGTAGCCCCACGCGTACACCTGCCAGACAGGACGGATGTCTTTAGAGGATGGAGAGTTAAACACGCCTCCCACCAGCTGCCAGGCAACCAGCAGAGAGTCCAGAGGATGTAGAAAGTTAGCTGGCCTGAAAAACAGATAAATCTTCTCATCTGACTATCGGAGTGTGTTTCACTTCAGGTCTGTATCAAACTGTAAATGAAAGGTTTGATGTTGTCAGGTCACAATCAATCAAATCTCAAGGACAGTCTTTGTTCAACTCGATCTAAGATTCACAAGAGAAGGGTTGTGAGCTGGAGTTCAAGTATCTCGATGGGAAAATGGAGCGTGAGATGGACCAGCAGGTTGGTGCGGCGTCTGCAGTCCTGCGGACGCTGTACCGGACTGTTGTGGTTCAGAGGGAGCTGAGCCTGAAAGCATGTCCAACTGGGACGAGACCCCGGGGCAGAGCCAGAACTCGCTGGATCCAGCCTGCATGCTACAGGAAGCTGTCTATGTTTGAGGCACAAAGCTTTACTTAAAGGCTGAGCTCAGTGTTCTAAGTACTGCTGAAAGCTGAATCACCTGCATCATTAGGAGGTTTTAAACGGGTTTCTGCAGTGTTCCTTTACTCACTTCTCCCGAGTCAGTCAGAGCCATGGAGTGGTGAGAGCCGCAGGCCACCACCGTGACCTTCTTGTTGAGCAGGTTGGCGGACACGAGCATCGGAGCGACTCCTTGGTTGGTTGTCCCGTTCCCCAGCTGGCTGTAACCGTTATGGCCCCAGGCGAAGAGCTCTCCATCTGAAACACAGAAACATCAGTGACCCAGCAGAACCTTTGGGTCCAAACGTGAAGACGAGGGTTAGACGTTTGGTGACAGTTACCCGCTGTGGCCAGAAGGATGTGAGGTCCGCTGCCGTAGCTCAGGCTCACCACCTTCCTCCCGCTCAGGAGATCCAGCTTCTTGGGCACAATGGTGCTCTGGCTGTCCCCTGTTCCCAGGCAGTTACTGCAGTTCAAGCCAAACACATACACCTGAGCGTGGAGAGAACAGGTGACGTGGATCAGTGATAAGCTAAACCTCGCTCAACAGGTTACAGTGAAGGTAGAGAGGGCGAGGCCCGAGATCTGATCTGTAGGACGATTGTCCTGAGCGTACGAGGTAACGTGTCTGTATGAGGACGTTCAAGAACCGGAGACTGCGTTAGAGATCGGACTTTAACGTGGCTGCTACAGGTCGACAGAGGAGCTCCATGATCCTGTATCCTCTCTACTATAATCAGTTATTAAATCAGTTACTGCTGACCATGAGCTCTACAAGTTTGTGTCTCTCAAATTCTTTATAGTTGCAGCTGCAGTTTTTATTTTTTGGCCACCAGGGGGCAGCAGGACAGGCTGCAAACACAACGTTGACATATTTTTACCTCGTGATGTTTAAGGATCGATTCCGCCAACACGTCCAGCAGACACGGAGCGTCATCGATGAGTGAATGTGAGTTTATCGGAAAGTTTCCATGCAAAGTTTGGTCCAGGTACAGAAATCACCTGTGCAGGTAGAGGGGGCGTGGCCTCAGCAGCCCTGCAGTAAGCAGTGTGCTATGTGCATGTGACTGAGGAAGAGCAGATATTCAAGTGGACCTGCAAGAAATCTGGTTGTTTCAGTCAAGATGATGATAAAATATATTTTCACCAACTGTATTTAACCCTCAATTTGGTAAATTCACAGTTTATTCCCATTAATTCCCATGGAAAGTTTCCCAGAATTTTGCAACCCTAATGGGAGTATAGCTTCTTTTTTTTTTTTTTTTTTCAGCAGCCATTTTTACATGAAATAACAGAGTCAGGGTGCTGCTGTGGTGCATGTCGGCTTCCCATAAATTCCTTTAACTTAACTTCCATGGAAAGTTTCCAGTTTTGAATTTTTGAACCCTAAAAAAACATTAAAAAGACAAACAGGAGCTGTGGGAAAGAAGTGTGTGATCCTGTTTTAAACAGCAGCAGGTAACACCTCAAACTGTGACCTCTCACCTCGTCATCGTCGGTGATGTAGATCGCCTCGTTAGCAGACATCCCGAACACGCACGCTCTCCGTACGGCCGACAGCTCCTGGGGGCCCATCAGGCTGAACAGGGGCCACCTGGTCACATCCACCATGATGCTGCACTGCGAGTCTGTGGCCCGACGGAGGGCGGCGAGGGACGGGTCTCGGTCCAAAGGCATGGCAGAGAGGGGGCGGGGGGAGGGAGCCGGTGCTGCTGAGCACACACACACACACACACACACACACACACACACACACACACACACATTACAGAGAAGCCGGGTCATGTTGTGATCCGGGTCGGTCCACATTAAAGCTCCTTACAGTGAAACATTCCTGAGACTTAGAGACTTCACGTGTCGATTTCCTAACACAGTCAGAGGTCAGAGGTCACACAGCAGGAAGACTCCTGATACAGTCAAGACAGATCCACCTTAAAACACACAGATCCACCTTAAAACACACAGATCCACCTTAAAACACACAGATCCACCTTAAAACACACAGATCCACCTTAAAACACACAGATGACTGTGATGTTTGTGGGCACCTGACAGGTGTGTCAAACTAATGTTCTTTACATTTTTAGACATTTAATAAAAAATATTGATAATAATCATCGTCACACACTTTCAACCTGTGAACACTCGAGGAGATAACAATAAAAAATATATTAAATTGATTTAATATATTTAAGATATTAATTGATTTAATATATTTAAGATATTAATGATTTATTATATTAAAGAGCAAATGTAACGGGTGTGTGTTCGGGCATGAACCTACCCTCATCACAACACAACAGGACTGTGAGGGCAGAGGGGCGGGGCTACAGAAGCAGAGGGGCGGGGCTACAGAAGCCCAGGAGGAACAAAGTGCTAAATGAAGATAACCCATAGAGATCAAATTCACAAATACTCAAAATAATCATACAATGATAAATAAAACTTACAAATACAAATTGAATATATGAACTAATAAAGTGCATTTCTAACTCTGTTACACAAACTTATGACTTATCTTTTTAATTTGTCTTTTAACTTGAATTTTTTAAATATATTTTCTGTTTATGTATTTTAATCTGTTACACCATTTTATTTATTTGTCTATTTCTAACCTTTATTTTTAGCTCTCTATATTTTATTGCGCTTTACTTTTATTCTTTTTATATATATACTTTATACTTTGACATTTGAATGACTTTTACATTTTTAACTGCTTTATTTTATTTGATTTCTTCCTCTTGTTTTAATCATCTGAAGCTGTCTCCTCCTGCGGTCCCTGAAGTAAACCCAGCTGATGTCCTGAAGGTTCTGTCTCTGTCTCTGTCCATCTGTAAACTCACATGTCTCATTACTGCATGTCACTAACTAAACTTCTTCCCTGGAGTTTCTGTCAGATCAACTTTAAAACTTTGTGATATAAAAATAAAAATAAAATCTGAAGTGAAGCTGATTTCATCTGATCAGCTACATCAACAGAGTCTTTGAACTAGACTGACTCAGTGTGAGCTGAACGGGACGCAGCCTTAATTAGTGTCATTAGTAACAGCTGAAAGTGAACACACACACACACACACACACACACACACACACACACACACACACACACACACACACACACACAGCCTTTAATAACAACAACAACGTCACACCTGGTACACGGACACGTCCGGTACTCCCACCTTTTCGACGTGTGCCCCGGTTCTGCTGTCGGTCACGGTCCCGGTTCTGGTGTCGGTCACGGTCCCGGTTCTGGTGTCGGTCCCGGTCCCGGTTCTGGTGTCTGTCGGTTCTGGCGTGTCTGTGTTTTCACCGCAGCTGTGACGTTTATTTCCGGAAGTGGAGACAGAGAGAGATAGAAAAACATTGTCACGTGACCAAAAAGCCCAAAATAATCGACTGCAGAGGGAGAGAACACACACACACACACACACACACACACACACACACACACACACACACACACACACACACATAACATAACACGGATCTACCACAAACTGCAGTTCCTCTAACGTCCACCTGAGGCTGGCTCCAGAAGTGAGTCAGTCTCCATAAGTCCCCATGTTTCACAGCAGAAATAAACATGTTTACAGCCTGGTACAAAAAACTGTTTTGGTCTCTGTAGCTAATTTCCCCGTTCATGACAACTGTACTGAGGGTGAATTTATATACAACTCACCTGTTCACATTCTATTAAGGCTGAAAGTTATGCAGGATTAAGAGCGTGGACGCTTTGATTGACAGGTGTGTATCAGGTGTCTTTGTCTTCTCTACACACACACACACACACACACACACACACACACACACACACACACACACACACACACACACACACACACACACACACACAGCAGCAGCAACTATTTCACTGATCCTGGTGAAACTGGATCATATTTTATGGAGGAAATGTTTTCTGATTTTCCCTCTGATGTCCTCCGGCTGCTCCGCCTCAACTCTCTGTGATTTACAGAGTTTATGATGGACAGTGAAGTAAACTGCTGACAGCTGTAGCTGCTGTTAGCTCATGTTAGCTTAGTCTGTTAGCTGCTGTTAGCTCAGTCTGTTAGCTCATGTTAGCTCAGTCTGTTAGCTGCTGTTAGCTCGTTAGCTCAGTCTGTTAGCTGCTGTTAGCTCAGTCTGTTAGCTGCTGTTAGCTCATGTTAGCTCAGTCTGTTAGCTCATGTTAACTGCTGTTAGCTCATGTTAGCTCAGTCTGTTAGCTGCTGTTAGCTCATGTTAGCTTAGTCTGTTAGCTGCTGTTAGCTCAGTCTGTTAGCTGCTGTTAGCTCATGTTAGCTTAGTCTGTTAGCTGCTGTTAGCTCAGTCTGTTAGCTGCTGTTAACCGCTCTGACCTCACCGCCAAGCTGACGAAACTGAGTGTTTGTACCAACAGGCATTATGGACTAGCGGGAAGAAGAAGAGGAGGTAACCAGGCTCAGCAGCCTCTATGGACATGATGGCAGAGGAGAAGAGAGTGAAGAGGACACTGACGAAAGGAAGCTAAGAAGAGAAAAGGAGAGAGTGAGCGAGCAAGAAGCCGCCGGACAAGAGTAAATGTGGGACTGACTTTTAGTGGTTGGTGAGAGCTTGGTGAAATAAAAAGCTGAAAGACAGACGCTGAGCTGGACTGACTGCTGCTGGACTAGTCTCTGATATCAGCCGCTGCTGGACTAGTCTCTGATATCAGCCGCTGCTGGACTAGTCTCTGATATCAGCCGCTGCTGGACTAGTCCCTGATATCAGCCGCTGCTGGACTAGTCTCTGATATCAGCCGCTGCTGGACTAGTCTCTGATATCAGCCGCTGCTGGACTAGTCGCTGATATCAGCCGCTGCTGGACTAGTCTCTGATATCAGCTGCTGCTGGACTAGTCTCTGATATCAGCCGCTGCTGGGGACCTAATCTTTAATTTCCAGGAAAAACATGTGAGGCATGGATCATTAAGAGCAGAGTGTTTTTAATGTCTGCACAGGACCTTTAAGTTTCCATCAGGTACAGTGGGCGTGGTAGACGACACATGACCAGATCAGGTTCTGCTCAGAGCTCAGGTGACTGAACATTCTTCATCTCTCTGAGGCCTTCTTCACTTTTACACCAGTCAATACGAGCACACGGTAAACCTGGGGATGTGATCGGGTGGCATTAATGTCGCTGACGGTACACACACACCTTGGTTGGTTACACAATGAGCTGTTTGGAAGTGTGTGTGTGATGAAGAGTGTGACGTGCTGCTGACAGACCTCACCTGTGACGTGCCACAGAAGAACAACGACAGAGTTTGACCTGACCTGACGGTCGAGTTGCTCTTACCCGCGGTGGAGGAGGAGGAAACAACTTAAATCTGACTTTACTGAATGTGTGAATCACAACACGGGAGGATCCAACGGCTAAACAGCAAGTTTATTTTGGTTAGGATCAGAAACACAGATCATGTCCTGAGGGTGAGATGATGAGATCCGAAACAACGACCCCCTGACTGAAACATGGCGATGATGGTGTCGTGGTGTGATGGAGGGTGGAGGTGATGAATGGGAGAAATGGTGTTTTACAATGTGAGTAAAGGTCGGAGGGGGAGCAGGCAGAGAGCAGCATTGACCGTTCCCATGGCAACAACAACAACAGCGAGGAGGACGAGGACGGAGACTCGCTCACGTCCACTCCCCGTTTCCCAAAAAAAAAAAAAAAAAAAAGAGTTGCTCAGAGATTTTTCTTTTCGCTTCAATAAAACCCAGTTTTAGTTGAAATGAAAAACAAAAGGCACAATGATTTTTCAACTCATCCTTGTCTTTAATATGCACAAGAGTTGAAAGCATCAATGAGCCACCTTAAAGAGAGGAATTCAATCTAAAATTTATAAAAAGATATAAACAATCAGAGGCCAAAACGCTGTCTGTTGCTTTTCTCCTGTTTTATTTTGTTTTTTTTTTATTATTATTTAAAACAACTTTTTCATTAGCAAGTAAAAATCTTGCAGCAAACATAAGCTTGTATCCAATTTGGATACAAGGCAACGAAATTGTAAATCTTTAAAGTGGCTCGGTCTAAATCTGCTAGTTCATGACTGTACACCCTCTCTACAAGTTTTTTTTTTTGTTCAGTAATAAACAGCTAGTCCCAAAAACAAGCCTGGGCTGCTCGGGACAACCCCACCCGAATATTTAAAACCCCCACCCGTCCCCACTCTCAGTAGTTAGCAGCCAACCAGAGGATCATCAGAACGTCTTCGCGACCAGGGGTCAGGGTCGGGTCGGACCCGAAAACCTGCACGCCAGCTGGGAGATAAATGGGACGGAGCCCGTCACCACTAACGAAGAGAGAGAGAGAGAGAAAACAGCCGGTTCCAATTCATATCAGCATGTCATCACAATACATACGCAAGTCAGAAATTAAAAACGATAAAACAAAGAAATATTGCTTCAACAAAAACAGAAACCCTCCCCAGCCATCTTTGACAGTAAAGTTATCGTCCATCCAACGACTGTCAGCTGCAGCAGCTTTGTACAGGCTTTATGTAAATATATTCATATATTCATTAGACGGCGAGGAGAGGCACACGTCACATTTCACTTTGTTTGTTTTGTTTGTACAATTATTCAAATCGAGTGATGACACGTGACCTCTTCATCAGAAAGAAGTTAAGCACTGTTGTGAAGGCAGCAGGACCTGAACTCGGGTTCTATGTGAGTCTAGTCTTCGATGAGTAAAGGTCCCCTCCCTCCTCTCTGCAGGCGGACATCGAGGCGCCTCGACATCAGACGCCTCGACATCAGACGCCTCGACATCAGACGCCTCGACATCAGACGCCTCGACATCAGACGCCTCGTCATCAGACGCCTCGTCATCAGACGTGTGCATAAGACTGAAGGAAAAATAAAAAGGAGACGTATGGAAGCTCTGCAGAAGCTGAAACATGAACCTCAAACATCGGCTTTGAAGAGAGAGAATTTAAAAAGAATTAAAATTAATTTGAGCGACTCGGGTCGATTTCTTTTTTTTTGTTTTGTTTCACATTTCGGGATGTGACCGAGCTCCTGCTGCTGCGGTGATGGATGTCCTGTAAGAGGCGGAGATGAAACGCTACAGCTGACGTGTTTCCTCTTCTCTTGAAAGTCTCTGCGCCTCCTTCTCCTCCTTCGTCGCCTTCCTCCTCCACAAAAACTAAAGAACACAAAGTGTCGCCGCACTGCTCGATCAGAAGCAGCTCGGCAGGAGAAAAAATAAAAAGGAAAGAAAATTATGGCATTTTCTTCACATTGATGATTTTCTTTCGTTTTTTTAAAAAGTCTGATAATTCAACAGAAGTCGAGTTTAAAAGAAAAGTGACGTCATTGAGTCCAGAAGTCCCGTCGGTCAGTTTGCCACGGAGTCTCACTCCTCCACCTTCACCTCCACCTCCCGGGACGCTCTCCTCTCCTGGGAGGGCAGCAGGGGGGTCCGTGGTTAATCATGGCTTAGCTCTGGGATTAACTCTTTAAACTGGGTGTGTGTGTGTGAGAGAGGGTTTGTCATCCGTGTGACTAAGTGTGTGTGTCGTTAGTGTGTGTGTGTGTGAAAACACCAGAGGACAGTCCGGGGGAGGGAAAGCACAAAAAGAAAACCACAAAAACAAACAGCAGTATTTTCTTCCCCGTGAGTGATATGATGGCGTCTAACAGAAGTATGCACACAAATCCTAAGTGTCAAAAAGTGTGTGTGTGTGTGTGTGTGTGACTGTAAATGTGCTCGTGTGTTCCGTCTTCATGAAGACTCGACATTTGGCAAATGAAATCTTGCCGCGAAGGCGTTTTTCTTCCTTCTGCTTTTTATTTCTCGTGATATTTAGAAGCACTGGCAGAGAGAGAGACGACCGGCAACCCTCTGTCTGACGCAGGTTGCCGAGATGTGTTGATGTGTTGCCGCCCTGCTGAATGACCCAGGTTGCCCGTGTTGCCGGTGTGAAGGACGACCGTTTGAAAAGAAGAAAGAGAAGAAACAAAAACCTCTCCCCCCGTAGTGCAGAGGCGGGGAGGCGGGTAAATCCTTCAGTGGTGAGTTTCCATGTTTTGAAGTGATACTAAGTAAATCCTTCGGTACCAGGTTGCCAGGTTGGAGGAGAGATGGATGAAGATCTGAGGGGGATTACAGAGTACCCGTGCAGCTGGGTGAACAAACCATCCCGGTCTTTCAGAAATCAAACTCCTTCGTCTGCATGTTGGAAGCTGGGTCAAAGTTAAAGGTCCCGCTTTGGGTGGTGTCGGGGATCAACCTGGGGTCTTCATCGATCTGAAAGAGGAGAGAGAGTGTGTGAGGTCACAGCGGAGGAAGTTCAGACCGACGAACACGACACATCCAAACAGTCCCGGAGACATCGAGAGGAAGACTGAACCAAGGTTTGGAGTGAAAGTGGAAAAATTAAGAAGTTTGAGATTTAAAACGGATTAAGTTTAGGAATGTTGGATTAAAAAAGTAAAAATGGAGACAGACAGTGCTGATCGATGCTCATCATCAATAAACGTGGAGGATTTTCTCTAAGCCCAAACTTTTTTCAGTGCGGGCCACATCAACTTATCTTTCTGTGATTCAGTCTATAGCTGAACTGATTTCACTCCCAGCAGGATTTCGTGGCCTTTTTTGAAATAGTTGCGGCCTAAAATCCCTGATGTTGCATGAGGTTTTCAAAAAAATTGCAGTGAAAGTTGCTTTTTACATTTTTGTGGCGGGAGGAAGTAAAAGTTGCGATAAGTTGCGATTCGACAGTCGCGGAGAGGGCGCAGCGAGCACTAAGTCCACGGCCCCGGGAAGCGGCGAGGTCCGGGCAGGAGGGCGCTGTAAAGCTCGCGGCCGGAGCCGTGAGCCACCTTCACCCACCGAGCCTTTCCAAGCCGACCCAGAGCCGGTCGCGGCACACCGCCGGAGTTTTGTAAACAGGCCATGTTTAGAGGGATTGTTTGGGATCGTTAAGTCGGCCACTCCAATTGTTTAGGCGGGCCGGATGTGGCCTGCGGGCCGTAGTTTGGAGACCCCTGATCTCATATCTGTCAGTTCTCAGGTTAAAACTGTTCCGAGTCAAACTTCAGTGGGAAACATCTGATTTATGTCTTAGTCACACTGACAGACAGCAGCATTAAATGAGGTGTTGGGGTTTGTAGTCCTCAAGAAATGTTCAATGTCACTGATGTGGTGCTGAACTCAGGCTCAGTGTTGATGAAGTACAGGATATATTTACAGACTCAGGACAATTCAAACTCTTCTCGTCTGTTGTTCCCCGTTGGTGGAACGTCCCTCTCTACCTTCACAAACCTCCTGAAGACTCTACCAACAGCTGGACATGATACATCTGCACTAACACGTCCTCACGCCGTACACTGACTGATCTTATGTTGTTCTTTTGTTTCTACATGGAAATAAAAAGAATAATTCACTCACATCATCTCCTGAAAAGTACTGATCAATAATCTCAAAGGCGAGTTTGTAGATGTCCTCGTTCTCGTGCTGCTGCAGGTTTTCTATCTTCTCCAAGCCTGAAAGGTAAAAGACAAAGACATGATGAGATTATTATTATAATTAACAACACGTCGGATCCAGCAGACTGAGGCGTGACGCACCTCCACACTCCTCTATGATCTCGGCGATGGTGCTGGCTTCGTCTCCCGCCATGATGAGGATGTTCTTCAGGCCGTCCAGGACGACCTGCACCACCTGGGAGTCCTTCACCGACAGCAGGTTACAGAACGGGGGGATGACGTTCTGCTCCACCAGGAACTCCACCTACACGAACCCACACACACACCACATCCATACTTGATTACAGCACAGGCACATGGTTAACAAGGCGTGGTAATGTCACCGCTTCGTATGTAAGAACAAGTCCGCCGCTCCGTGAAGCGCTGAGGCAAACGTCGGATCGTCGGGAGGCGCGGCGACAGATTTGGAGCTCACCTGGTCTTTTCTGCCGCTGATGGTGAGGTTGCTGATGGCCCATGCTGCCTCCTTCTGAGTGCCAAAGTCGCCCTGTGGAGACACAGGCTGTCAGTGACACAGATCGAAGCCAGCGTTCATTTATCCGCGCTCGTGTCGCCTCTCTGCCTCCAACACAAACCATCAACGTCCGACATTTTTCTCTCCGTCTGCTGAGAAACTGGAGGATGCTGAGCTGAGGGAATATTTTTTATAGCTCTTCCATCGTGCACAAACCTTAGCCAGTTGGTGGATGATCATAGGAATGAGCCCGGCGTCGATCACAGCTTGGACCTGCTGCTGGTTCCCAGCTGTGATGTTGGACAGGAACCAGACCGCTTCCTGCAAACACACGCAATCCCAAATGGTCAAAACCGGCACACACACATATTTCCACATTTGTCTTCCACTACATTACTCCTTCCTCATCTGGCTGGTAAACAGGAAATAACTCAGATGAATTACACTCATCATCATCAGTATTCAGCCTCGTGGTGAACGTCCACAAACACCGAGCAGAGGCTGATTTCACTACATGAAAACAAAATGCTGCTCCTGACAGATCAGCTTTTAGATGCACTGCTGCTTCTAACCGGTCCTGTCTCTGGTCCTGTTACCTTGTTGATCTTTTCTTTAGGGTGTGTGAGCAGGTTGGGGAAGTGCGAGAGGACGTCACAGTTGAGGACCACCTGCGTCTGCTCGTCCGTCCCCGTCACGATGTTGCCCACTGCCCTCAGAGCTGCCGTCTGTCGAGTTCAAACATTAAGATCGGTTAAAAAAACAAAATTTATTCTCATGAATTCATTTTGAATCTTCACGTGTTCCCACCTGAACTTTGACCTCCTGGTGGCTGAGGAGAGGCACAAGAAATGGAACGACTCCTGAATCGATGACCATCTGGATCTGCTCGTTGCCCCCGTCCGTCAGGTAGGACAGCGCCCACACTGTGTCTACGAGGATCTGAACACACGGGACGCGTTAAAACCTCGTCAAGTCTAACGTGCTGGGATGTTTCGGTAAATACCAAACGACCGGGATACTTACATTGATATCGGTGTGATATATTAGCACGCAGAGGGCGGGCAGAATCTGTGGAGAAAGAGAAGCGAGACGTGAGGAAGCGAAAAGACACGAGTGGCTGTCGACGGCAGCAGAGGAGCTTTAGAGTCCGATGTAAGCTACCGGAGAGAAGCTGCAAAAACTCTGACTCAGCCTGCAGTGAAACACTCCCATCTGTCTGACACACACACACACACCTCTTGCACGGTCTCCATGGGCGGCGGGGGATCCTTGTTGCGGCAGAGGTTGACGATGACCCAGGTGACGTTGCGGAGGAAGGTGATGGGGATCGACGGGTTGATGAAAGAAAGCAGGGGCTTGACCACGCCCAGGGAGATGACGTAATCCCTGCACTGAGGACCATCACCTGGGCAGGTAAGAGAGGGCGGAGGTCAACAAAGGTATACACACACACACACACACACACACACACACACACACACACGAAGAGGAGAAGCACTCACCTATAATGTTTCCTAAAGCCCATACGGCCTGTTCACAGACGTTCTGGTGAGGAGAGTGTAGCAGTCGCAGGAAGAGGGGCACTGCATCTGCACACACACACACAGACACACACACACGACAAAGTTTATTCCAACAAACCGACGCACGCTCTGATGTTTTAACATTTTGTCTTCTCAGCACTGTGGACATGTCCTGACAGCGTTTGATCGACGTCTCGTCTTCGTTTTGTTGGAGCCTCTTTGGGCGGAAACAAAACTCGACTCATTTCTCAGTTAGAAGAAAAGTCAGTTCTCCACCCAAACATCCACCTGGAGAACTGTAAACACCGGAGTGAACGTCTCCATCCGTGAGCTCACCACAGATGGAGTGAAGAACAATCCAAACATGAGCTACTGAGATGAATCACTTCGATGTTTAAACACACTGATCAGATAAAACAATTTAAAACATATCAAACTCGCCGATCACTCAAAAGTTATTTCAAAATAAGATTTGCATTCCCTGAAGTCTCTTGACATCAGCGCCCATGATTTAGATAAAATGTGACAAACAGGCTCGATGAGCGGTTTTAAAAAGGAAATCAAGAGACGATCAGGAGAACCACTTCAGGATTCAGACACTCAAAGTTCTGACCCGGCATCATGGCTTGTACTGAACTGGTTTCTGTCCGAACAGTGAGAATATTTTTTTGAGGTGGTACGTCGTGTTTTTGAAGCTCTGCAGAGTTCAGCACCTTCAGCCGAGGCTGAGACAGATTTCTGTCAAAGCTGGAAGTCGAATGAATAATTAAAAGTTCAGTTTGATGTCATGTTCCATCTTCTTCAACTCGTGGAGTCTCTGTAACAGCCGAGGAATGCTGACGATGGTTTACAAAATAAGAGCGCGCTGTTATCTAATAAAAATATAATAAGAATTTTAAAAACCTGGCTGCCTCATTCAGTGAAACAAACAAACAGACGAGCTCGTCAAAGCTGCAGACAAACACAAACACAGACAGACGCGGGCTGGACTTACTGGATTTAACCACAGCCTGAGTCTGTGCGGACGTCCCGGAGGCGATGTTGGTCAGAGCCCAGGCAGCCTCGAACTGCAGAGAGGGGCTGTGGGACGGAGAGGACAGAGTTAGAGACGGCGTGAACACGTCGCAGATAAAAACAGCTGACTCAGGATCAGTGGCCGACGTTCACTGCATCAGTTTTTAAAATCGATGCAACACAAACTATCAGAAGTGGCACAGCTGCGAGCGAAGCTCACACCACCCACCAGCCAAATGCTGGCGAGCGGCGCTCGGTCTGTCTGCCCGGCGAGCGCCAGCTCCCGCTCGCTTCTTTGAGGACGTGAAACAGGAAGCCGATGTGATGCAACGGTGGAGCGAACACTTTAATTTAAATATCACACGTTCGTTCACATATTGAAGCTTTACGTCGGCTGCTGTCGTTCGGCTTCCTGCCGCGACGCCATGGCAACACCGTGGACGGTTACACACGCCGCACTTGCGAATATAACCCGGGCACGCCGCGTTAAAATGTGACGCCATACTGCCGCTGGTTGCCATGGTAACACTCTCACAACTTCTTCTACCTCCCCTCCCCAAAACTATTCCTGCTCCCCCCTCCTTCTCTTGGTGAACACAAGGTCCTGGGAATTGGGGAGCTGCGAGGGACAGGAATGTGGTTATATTTGGCTTGGCTCGGACTGAGAGGTCCAGCCAACTGCACACACACACACACACACACACACACACACACGCACACACACAAGCGTCAGTAATCAATCACAGAAGTCCCAACAACGAGAACACGGAGTTCAGAGCGACACAGAAGACAAACACACTCACTTGTCGTCCCTCTCCAGACATTTGACTAAGATGGGCAGGATGCCGGACTTTATCAAGTCGTCGATGGGAGGGTTTCTGTCGCTGGAGAGCAGTTTTCTGACAAAGAGAAAGAAAAACTCAGCTACTACACACCATACACGACAAACAGCTGGTGTGTGTGTGTGTGTGTCTCACCTGGCTGCCTGCACAGCACTGAGCTGGATGACTGCGTTGTCACTGGTCGCGTTCTGTGAGGACACAAAGAGACGTTAGCACGCGGCGCCGGGACAGTTTCAGGTGTGACGGACGCTTCAGTGACGTGAACTCACCTGTAAGATGGCATCGAGCGTGACGTTCTGCTGCAGAGACAGAAACACACAGGTCATGATTTTAATCTGTAACTTTTATTTATTCATCTGGTCTTTTTATATATTTTAACATTTATTTTTGACCATCTACATATTTTATTAGACTTCATCCTATTTTATCCAAATATTTAAACTATTTAACTTTTTTATTATAAAATATTATTATTATTATCATCATCATTATTTAATTAATTTTTAATCCATTTTATACTTTTAAGGGTTTTATTGGGATTGTATTATTTATTCATCTTTTGCTTCCACAGTCTATGTTAATATCTAATGTCTATTTTTTATTTTATTTATTCAAAGTGAGTTGAAGTTTTTTATTCTTTTATTTATAATTTTTATTTATTTATTTAGAATCAGTTTTATTTATTTATTTTAATACTTTAATATTTTATTATTTGACTATTGTACATTTTATTTTATTTTATTATTTCTTCATCTTTAAGCTTCCTTCAGTGATGTTGTTTTCTCAGTGGATGTTCATGATGCTGCTACATTTAGTTTGTCTGAGAAGTGACACACTAATAAAGTCTGACAGATTGATTGATTTGATTCAGTGTGTGTGAGGCTTCAGGTATTTTTGCAGCATAACAAACTAAAACCAACAAACTGCTGCTTCCATCTCATCTGTGTGTTTACTTGTTGTGAACAGCTCGCTGCATCCGGCTCTCTGAACATTTGCAATGCAGATCTGTGATGCAAAGCGCTCGGCTCGGAGGAAACTATGACGAGCTGCGCCCTCTCTTTGCTCTTCGTGAAGAAGAAGAATACAGCGTGGAAGTCCCGTCCCACTTCCAGCCTCTCTCGTTTCAGTGTTAAGTGGTGTTCTGGATTTCTGTCAGCATTGTAAGACGAGCCTAACAATAAACCTTTAACAGACGACGGAGGCAGCCGCTCCCGTGAGGACGCAGAGCCGACCAACAGGTGACGCATCACTGCGTCAACGCTGGCGATAAAGCACGCCCTCGGACGGACGCGGTCCGTTCTCAGCGACGCAGAATATCACATCATGAGGAAACTCAATCAGTGCTCAAAGCGAGAAAAATCTGTTTGAATTATGTTTCAATAAACGTCCTCGCTTCACGGCACCGACACGTTTTACGATCAACGTTCGTGAAATCTGCACGGACCGAAAGTTAAAAAAACAAACTCACCTCGTCCTCCATCGAGCAGCTGTCATGGAG
This sequence comes from Collichthys lucidus, assembly GCA_004119915.2. Taxonomy (NCBI): domain Eukaryota; kingdom Metazoa; phylum Chordata; class Actinopteri; family Sciaenidae; genus Collichthys; species Collichthys lucidus. The sequence continues at coordinate 3,589,459 of CM014079.1, forward strand.
CCCCAGAACACACAACACAATCACCTTCACCATGCTGAGTTTATCACGCGGTTCTAGACTTGTTGAATTTAGAAAAACGAGGAAATCTTGAACATCAGCAACGCCATGGCAACCGAGGAGGAACGTGTCACATGACTGAAAGCTCCAGAACAGCTGCTCTGTGGTCAGAACATGCAACACACACACACACACACACACACTTACTCCCTTGAAGTCTGAGTCGACGTCAGAGTCCTCCAGACTCTCCTCCTGCGGGACGTTTCTCTTCTTCAGTAGATGTTCGTCTCGTTTGTTCTGAAAAGAAAAAAAGACAAAAGGCGTGAGAGGAGGATCTCGAAGCGTTCATGAATCCTTGAAGAAACCGTGAATCGAGGCCCAACACCGAAAACTGACTCACAGACGTTCACCGCTTCTCAAGCTGTGGCACGAGGGCCACCGGAGGGACGCGACCATGAATCTCTGAAATGATTTTAAAACATATCGAATCATCTACAGTTTGAATTCAAAGAAATCAAGACTCCAACTCCAACGGCTGTGGCTCAGGAGGTAGAGCGGGTCGGCCACCAATCAGATGATCGGTGGTTCGATCCCCGGCTCCTCCCGTCTGCATGTTGAAGCCTAAAAAGCATCAGCTACATGACTGAATGTAAGATAGCTCTGAAATGATCTTAGACGTCGCCACGTTCATTTCACATAACACGTACAAACATCCATGGTTAGTCGATGAATTAAAATGTAATGTGCAGACAGTCAGAGGAGGCAAAATTAAAGTTTTAAAAACTCTGTAATCAAGAGTCCAAACAGGAAATGTGATGCCGATCATGAGGACCACACAATCACCAATTAAACTCGGTTCTTAATAGGAATGCACCTGCCCCAGGTGTGAACAGTGTCGGCCTACGTCTGTCCAAGTAGTCCTACCTAAACGTTTACGACATGTCCATGTATATATATATTATATAAATTTATATTTTTGATTTATTGTTCTTCTAAATATGTAAATATGCCACGTAGTTCAAACCGTTTCCCTCCTGGCTGTTAAAGTTTGTGCACAGTAAGTTTTATTTTGAAATCTGACTGGGTTCTCTATGCCGGACTTCCTGTCCGCTCGAGCTGCTCGCGGCGTATTCTCGGCGGAGACCCGCTTCTTGCTTGTGCTTGTGAACCGGACTGCGGCAGCTCCGGTCGGGGTTTAAAACCCCGACTGGGACGTCACATCCCGGCACCCGGTGGACTTTATCCGCCTGCAGGTCCAGAAACCAAACACACACACACTCATCTTTGAAGGACACTGAACCTTAACCCTACACACAGTGTGTAACATGGCACACACACCCCAGTTCCAGGGCATGTGAGTCAGTGGTAGGAGGAGATTCCCTTGCCCTACATTCCCGTGCATCATGCTGATGTGCGTCACTGATGACTAATCAGCCGGTGCAGCAGCGCCTCTCGCTGCTCTGATCCAGCTGAAAGGAATGTGCTAGACTCAAGAACACCTCAGCACTCCAGAGCGGTGACGTTCTGTGTTTCAACACGCGGGCTTGGGCCAGTGTTCTCCAAACCTCTGACGGCTCTGATCAGAACTTCGTCATGTTTCTTATTCTGCAGCGTAAAAACTTCAGCCAGACTCAGATTCAGAAGCTGCTTCATGAAATAAACAAAGTCAGGACAGGACAGGTCGAGTCTCAGAGTTCAGACTGGTGTGAGTGTCTGATTGACGTCGGGCTGCGTTTTTTCTCCACCGTGGGTCTCTGTGTTCTCACTGTAGTGCCAGATCCTTTCGACACAACTCTGACGGATCAACCATCCATGTGTTACAAATCAGACTCCAGCTGTGTGTGTGCCCGAGAATAAACCTCAAACATCAGCACATTAACTGTGATCAGCTGTCAAACTGCCTTCAGATATTACCGATAAGTTTAATTGAGGCTTTCTCGGTCTGAGGACGCTGTAGATCAGGGGTCTCCAAACTGCTGGGGTCGGTGTGGCTGCAGGTTTTTGTTCCAACCCTTTGTGAAACCGTTTGGACACCCCTGCTGTAGATGATCTCACGTGACGTCAACGCTACAACTCTGGACTGGAATCCAGCCGAGCCGAGCAGCGTCCTGATCATGCCGTCGAAGCCTCGGCTCTCTCTCACTCTCGTGATTTAAACACACCGAAATTATAATATCATCAAACGTGAGCAACAGAAAAAACAAACGCACACAGACTCCAGGCCAAACACACACAACCTCAGAGACACAAAATCCAGTTTACAGTTACTCTAACGTTACGACACAAGTCCATCAAACCACAGCGATGCAGAGAATGGAGCATGATCTGTGGAACATGGTGTTGATTTATGGCGGCGAGGTCACTGCTGACGGCAGCAGGATGAACGCATCAGATCAAACTGCATCACGTCTCTCTGGACAACGCAACGACAGCACGATTTAAAACCACTGACAGCACAAAGAATGGACGGCGTAAGCGTGACGTCACCAAAGACTTTATCTACAACACTGCCTCAGGAAGCTACCAACACACAGCTCTGACTGCGAGACGCGGATGCTGTTTTCCCCGTCGGTACGTTGCCAAAAAACACTACTAGCACATTACTGCTGTGTGGGCTGAAGTGTGGGATGTTTCTATCTTCTCGGATTCAAGAGGGACGCTCGTTTGTGCTCAGCGTAACCGCCGTGAAACCATCAGATCCGTCGGATCGTGCAGCACGGACGCAGAAGCTGGTGAAGTAAATAGAGCTGCGCTCGTCTTCAATCTGGAAACCTGTGAGTCCAGAGGGGAGCGGGCGGGAGAAGACGACTCTTTGTACAGGTTTATATTTTGAATTTGGACTGCAGTGCCCGTTTTAACCACTAGCTGTCAGTGTTCATGTTACACACAGCTCCTTTAAGCACACACACCAACAACTTACCGTAAACACTCTGCTAACTCCGCTCAGAGCTGACAGTATCGTAGCGAACACGCGTCGAAGGTTACACCAGAACAGCCACAGATAAAACTCACAATTACTCCATAAATCGGGGTGTGTGGAGGTTTACACAACGACACCAATGACAAACGCTCAGTCAGTTACAAGAGACGGAGTCACAGCGTGTCTGAATCTTCTTTAACACGTCTGTGTGTGTGTGTGTGTGTGTTTTCTCACCTTTCTCAACTCGACCGTCACCTCATTTCGATGTCTTCTCATAGTCTGTAACAAAGACACAAAAACAAAGACAGTGAATGAGTGGGACTGTTTGACATTCAGCCGTTTTGCTGCAGCGAAGAACGCACGCTGCAGCGCTCGACATGGATCACAGAGCGAGTTTATGAATCACAGAACACAGCCTGAAACATTTTAATGACAAACTTTAACAGCATCAGTCAATTCAGAGCTCCGGATCCTAAAAACAGAAACCAGCAGCAGCAGCGCTCTGTGAGGCGACTCGGACGCAGCTTAAGTGTTAAAAATATCGGGCTGGATTTCTGCGTCTGTCGGGTTTCTAGTTCATCCCGAACGGTTTGAGATGGACGAAGATCTTGTGACTGTTTGAAGAGGTTCATGTTGCCTTCCTAAATAGCCTCTTGCGTAATCTGGGACAGTCATAACTCAGGAGGCTGCGGAGCCCGAGAGGTGTCTCCCAAACCACTGCAAACACAACAACAATAACACACAAGAACACAATATGAGAGCGCGGCTGGTCCTGAAACAAAGACGACAACATTTGTCTGTAGCAAAGACGAGGATCCACGACCTGCATGCTGCTCCTAACGATGAAGAGCAAGCGTTCATGCCCGACCTAAATAAACAAATAAATAAACAGATAAATAAAAAAACGCTGATGTCGGTCTGAGTCATCCGTTCAGCAAAACTCCAAAATCACGCAGAGGTCAGACGTCCAGGGCGCCTGAAATAGAATCGGATCAGGTCGCTGTCTGTCAGAGTAGCCATGTGCTCGTCACACAGGAGTCAAAACAAGCAGCTGTGTGTGTGTTTGAGCAGCTCACACACACACACACACACATATGATGTATATGACAACCTGAATCTATTTGTGACATCGTCCGCTTGTCACACACACACACACACACACACACACACACACACACAGGCCTCTGCCAAATGGTTTGGTCATCATGTCAATGAGCGTTTACAGACAGATGCTGTCACACAGATTTATAATTAGACCTGGTAGTTAGTTAGTGGATGATGCTGCAACACACACACACACACACACACACACACACACACACACACACACACACACACACACACACACACACACACAGCAGGTTGGGTGGTGTTTTCCAGAACATGAAGCTTTACAGTTCATACAGCTGTGTGTGTGTATGTGTCACAGTGTGTGTGTGTGTGTGTGTAGCGGTCATCGCATCGCTCCACACCCGGCCTCCATCAACTCTCTGCCGGCCCTTAAAAGCTAAGCTCACCCGCTAACAAGGAGGGGCAACACCTGGTTTAAAAAACCTGCATGAAACCTGCCCTGCAGCAGCTTCACCTGTGCGTGACGTCCTCCAGGTGAAGCTGCTGGTGTCCGTTTTAAAGTCACAGGCGGACAAATGTCAGATTCTGGTCGCCGGGTCAAGGCCCCGGCCTCATCCTCGGCTTTGCGTACCGGTGTCCATCCGACTAGCTGGTTAACGTTAGCGCTCTTAATTCTCCGATGTTCCCTCATGTTTACACACATTCACGACTAAATATGAATAAGTTAATAAGGAGGACGCTTGTGTTGACGTGTTGAATATAAATAAAGTCGGTTAATTACGGGAGAAATCCGCCGTTATCAAGATTAGGCCAAGCTAAGCTAAGCTAAGCTAAGCTAGGATAAGCTAGGCTAAGCTGGGTGCCGGGCTCCCCCCTCCAGCGAGGCCCGCAAAGTGTGTCGTTTTTCGGCGTCAGACTAACGTGTCTCCCGCCGCATTCACGTGTCAGCTCACCTCGACATCACGTCCTTTGTTTTTAAAGCTCTTGATGCGGTGGTTCTCCAAGCCGGCGTTTTCTGCCATGGCTGTACGTGAAGAGGGTTTGTGCTGTTACTCCTCCGGGTGTTAGAGACGAGGCACGGCAGCTCCCTGTGCTGTGCTGTGCTGTGCTGCTGCTGCTGCTGCTGGGAGAGGAGGAGGAGGAGGAGGAGGAGGACGTAACACAACGCAGAGTGAGGGGAGGAGTTAACGCATACCTCCCGCATGGGCTGCCCTGGTTTCCACGGCTCTTCCTCCTCCACGCAGCAATAATAAATTCAGCTCAGAGCCGTGCAGGGCCGGTCCTAGCTGTGCGGGGCCGGTCCTAGCAGGGCCCCCTTACAGGGAGAATGTTAGGACAATTCCAAGGGCCCACAACTGACAGAGCCCCCCCCCAAAAAATAGGCAAACACCAATATAAAATGATTAAACCAAATTTTGTCATGGGGCCCAAAATTCCTGACAGTCCTCTCTCATAGTTTCTGTCAAACTATGAGGGAGAGATTCCCCTTGTTTAGATTAGATATTATTATTCATCATCACCACGGGGAAATGTACTTGTTACAGCAGCAGAGGAAAGTGTAGCACACACTACAGAAGTAGAACAAAGTAGAAAAAGACAAAAACAGAAAAAAAACAGACAGAAATATCTGTTGTTGTATAATATTATTATTATACTGTTATTATTCTTATTATATACTTTTATACTGCAGGCGTGTCTAGGCGTTTTTTTAAAAGAGGGACAGATTTGACAATGTGAAGATGCCCGGGGGCCAGTACAAATATTTTTATGTCGCTGATTTCATCGCTCTTGTTTCATCCTTTCCTTCCTAGTGTGAAGGAGAAACTACAATGGCTGAGACAGAAGACGTGGACCTGAGGTGGAGCTGAATGACACCTGGTTGCTCAAACAAGCCACCTGTAACCACACCCGCCTGTCAATCAAAGCGTCTACGCTCTTAATCCTGCATAACTTTAAGCCTTAATATAATGTGAACAGGTGAGTTGTATATAAATTCACCCTCAGTACAGTTGTCATGAACGGGGAAATTAGCTACAGAGACCAAAACTGTTTTTTGTACCAGGCTGTAAACATGTTTATTTCTGCTGTGAAGTTGGATATTTGGACTTATGGAGACTGTAAAACTATGAGGGGAGATTCCTAATTATTGTTATATAATAGTATTCTTATTATATACTGTTACACTGCAGGCGTGTCCAAACGTTTAAAGATTTGACAATGTGAAAACATTTTACAAATAACAGTTGCATACAAATGCACTGTTCTGTAATCATTTTATTTTCATTCATAATTATGTTTTAAATGTATCCTTTCACAGCTGAAGTCAGATAACAAAGAATATTATTAATATTTTTTTGAGTGTCCTTGTCCCATTCTGTGTTTCTAGTTTTCTTTCCCTCAGTATTTTATTCTATTGTATTCAAATATACCAGACGGCTATGACGACCTAATTTCCCTTCAGGGATGAATAAAGTTATCCATCCATCCATCCATCCATCCATCCATCCATCCATCCAAACATGACGTGACTCTGACAAAGTTTGCCCCCCCAAGACACAAAATTTTAATGAATCAACAATATTTGGATTTTTGCTTGTACAATATAGAACATCATTAGTGCAAACAGAGACAAGCGTTTGAAATATGACTGTCACACACTCGAGCAGCGGATACGCAAATGCCAATAACAACACAACAGATTGACATTTTTTATTTTAACCAGAAATCTCCGACCACGTTCTCATGGTCAGAATAAAAACACAAGACCACGAGAGAAGTTCAGGGTGAGAGAAGTGTTTGGATTTAGATTAATACATAATCGGTGGCAGCTGTTTTAAAAAGGTCCAGTGTGTGTGAGAGATTTAGTGGCGTCTAACCAACTGAACACCCCTCACCGCTTCCAAGCTAGTGGGAGAACCTAAAGTGAGCATGGATCTCCCCATTTAGAGTTTGTGTTTGGTTTGTCCCTTCAGGGCTACTGTAGAAACATGGCCGACTCTGTAGAACAGGACCCGCTCCCGCGACCGGGCACGGCTGCGTCCTGCACGCAGTTTCAAACCCCACCGGGAGCTTTTCAAAAGCCCGTCAGACTTTGTGTAAATATAATCTTTTGTCCTGTTTTTACGTCCGGCAGTTTGCACAGAGTATTTTATTTTGAAAATCCAGCGGATTCTCTCTGCTGTTTCTGTGTCTGGCTTCCGGTCAGCTCCAGGTGCTCGGTGTAAACTGACGCGGGCTGCTCGTGGCGTCCGTCAAAAATAGAACAGCCCGCGTTGAATTCAACGCGGGCTGCTCGTGGAGGCCCGCTTCTAGGACGCTCTTGAACTGGACCGCGGCGGAGCTGGTGGGGTTTGAAACACTGACTCAGAACGGCCGCATACTGCTGCAGTGACACGCCAGTCTGAATAGAAAGGTTGACCCAGATTTAACTTTCGAATTAAAACGCAGCCCGACGTCACGCTGCAGCCAATCAGACGCTCGAATCGGGCCAACACCTCCACAGTCAGCCTGAAACTAAACTGAGACTGGACCTGTCGTGTTCTGACTTTGTTTATGTCAAGCTTCTAAATCTGAATCTGCAAAAACGCGACACCAAGAAGTTTCATTTGGTTTGTGGTCGATGGCTTGAGAACAAGAGACACGGACGGTGAGTGAGAGTGAGCGAGCGCCGGCCTCGATGAAGCCGGTTAATCAGAAAATAAAAAGTGATTTCCTGGTTGTGTCACAGCTGTTACATTCAACACAAACAGACGAAGCCCGTCTCGCGCTGTAACACGACCCTGTAGTGTAAAAAACATACGTATGGCTAGTTTATGTCATATTTTGCCAATAAATTCCTCACACCGCTGTGGACCTTTAAAAAAATATTTAACTCTGTGAAACATTTTCCAGCACCGTCACCTGGAACGAGCTGTTGGTCTGCGACGTAAAAAGTGCACGGGGTCAGTCATGATTAAATAAATACAAATAAATACAGGGTGAATGCTGGGATGTCAGTGCGACAGGGTACATGTGGAAAAAACCGAAGCGATGGCGTCTGATCCTGAACGATGGGAACATGTGACATCTACACACAGACTGAGTATGTAAGCAGCAATTCAAAGTGTTTGAGTTAATACAGGGTGATTTACCACTGACACAACGTGGATGATTTGACAGTCTTTTCAAGGATACTCCGACGTTAGTCCAGAGCAGCAGCAGCAGCAGAGACAGAGTAATCACGGGGAAACAAAACAAAGAGCCACACACAAAGATATTATCCAATCAAGGTCAAACCGTAGTGTCACAGATGTCGCTTTGCTTTGAGATATAAGGAGAGGAGGACAACGTAAAGCGGGGCAAAGGCTGGAGGTCTTCCTTCTTTTTCTTTTAGAAGATCTGTTGCTCAAACAGGATCTTCTCGAATCCTTGTGGAGGCGTGTGATAGAAGTCACCAAACTGGCAGTCTAGGATGGCACTGTCGTCCACTGGAACAGAACAAAGACAAAGCAGATGTTACAGCCTTTGAATGGAAGCAGAGTCACGTCATGTCGCCGATTTTTGAGACAGAAGACTCGGACCTGAGGCGAGCCGAGTGACGCCTGGCTGCTCAAACAGGTCACCCACCTGTCAATCAAAGCGTCCACGCTCCTAATCCTGCATAACTTTCAGCCTTAATATAATGTGAACAGGTGAGTTGTATATAAATTCACCCTCAGTACAGTTGTCATGAACGGGGAAATTAGCTACAGAGACCAAAACTGTTTTTGTACCAGGCTGTAAACATGTTTATTTCTGCTGTGAAACATGGGGACTTATGGAGACTGACTCACTTCTGGAGCCAGCCTCAAGTGGACGTTAGAGGAACTGACACTGATGAAAATATATTTTTTGTACACACTGGACCTTTAATGTATGTGTGCTACATCAAATATTCAAACCCGAGATGCCTGATGACGTTTAGTGGCTCCATCGTGTGTTTGTTACATTCATTTATATTTTATATATTGATGCTGAGTGGATTACTCATGTCACGTCGTACTCATAATGAAATAAATAGCCAACCTGTTATTTGTTCTGTAGAAATAAGCTTGCTAACGCTGGAATCTTTGAACGTTATTCGAGTCAGCGCGGTGACTGACTGATCTCATGAATCGACCCGCTCAGTAAGTTACAGCGTTTTGTTCAGCAGCTGCTAACCTGAGGTCGTCCATGAGATTGTGTTTGTCTGAAGCGCTGCTTGGAAACAGAGCGTGTGGCTCTCACAGTGAGACAAAGCTGCGAGACACAGATCACACAGAGCGCACACTGCTGTGGATTACAGTGTGAGAGAGCAATCATTCGTTTTAAAAGGGGAATAATGAAACTTTCCACTGCAGCTCCTTTAGTGAAAACTTCAGCAGCTTACTTTAATATTTTAAGTTTGTATTTAATCTATCAATACACCCAACTTAAAGGATTCTATAATATATAGGAAGTTTTAATTTGTAACAAACGTATAGATCGGGATACTGGACGTCTGTATGGTTCAGACATCTGGGTTCAGACGAGACCCGGCACTGCAGCGAAAACACAGCGACCTGCGGTGGCCAAGTTGAGCCGACGTCACGCTACAGCCGCAGATCAGATGCTCCGGCTGGGCTCACACCTCCACAGTGAGCCTGATCTAAACTCTGAGACTCTACCTGTCGTGTTCTGACTGTTTATGTGATGAAGCAGCTTCTAAATCTGAATCGGACTCACGGTTTACGTTGCAAAACACGACACGAAGAAGTTTCGTTTGTTTTGTGTCGGCTTGTTTCAGAGAGAAGACACAGACAGTGAAAGAGGAGAGGGGGCACAGCCTCGATAAAGAAAGTTAATCAAAGAAATAGAAAATTATTTCCTGATTGTTTGACAGCGTAACGTTTAGTCACACACCGCTGCACAGCCCCTGACGCCGCCTGAATGCGCCCTGAAAGTGTTCACAGAACCAGAGAGGCCTGATGTTTGTGTCGTGACACAACAACAGACTCTGTGGAAGAGGACCCACACTCATGGGTACTATTATATTTCATTTCTGCAAATAGACACACACACTTAAACACACTCAAACATAGAGTATTTGCACAAGAAAGCTCAAACTAGTTTTTCTGCATTAGTGATGCTGAACAGGTCGTTCCAGAGGAGAAACAAACCCTGCATGACTCTGCAGCTTCCTGCTGAAGACTTCATCTTGACCTCTCACTCTTTGAGCTGTCCGAATCTTTTACAGCCTGACACGAGCGGTGTTACATAAAAATGTACAAACACAGCCCTCTAGTGGAAGAAAACTGTAACTGCCATAATGCCGTTCCTCGTTAACAAACGATAATTCACAGAAGCCAACAGATGAGCTTACCGTAAACGACGGGGTACACAGTGCCTCGGATCCCTGAGGCAGGACAGTGCATGTTCTTTCCGTTGAGATATAGATTCAGCTCCACGTGGTCGTATGTGATGCCCTGGAGGAGACACACACACATCGAAATCTGGTTTAACCTTCACGTCGCCGGGCTCGTGTTTTAAAAGATAAACACTGAAACGCCTGAGAGACACAGAGAGATTCTTTGCTTTCCTCTCCTGCAGTCACACGACTCTGTTCTGTTCCTGTTAGGGTTGCAAAATTCTGGGAAATAAACAGGAATAAACCAGGAATTTACAACATTAAAGTTTGGCCCTTTAACAGTGAACTTAAATATATTTTATCATCATCTTGACTAAAACCAGATTTCCTGCAGGTCCACTTGAATATCTGCTCTTCCTCAGTCACATGCACATAGCACACTGCTTACTGCAGGGCTGCTGAGGCCACGCCCCCTACCTGCACAGGTGATTTCTGTACCTGGACCACACTTTAGAGCCCAGAGCACACAGAGACTGTTGAAGACACACATTTGAGTTTGTGGACGACATAATATTGTTCATTAAAATAATTCCCTGCAGGCTGTTTTACCGCCTGACAGGTTCATATGTACACACGTCTGTTCATGAAGCTCCAGCAGCAGCTTTAATCTTTGCTGCTCTTGTCATCAGAACCACACGATGTCCTAAAAATGAGGCATGACTAGAAGAACATAGATGGAGGTCTGCAACGGATCCTGCACACTCGCCCGTCACGACTCTCTGCAGCTCTCCTGAAACCAATCCTGTGCTCGTTAACATATTTCACTCTAAAGAGTATAAAATTAAAATGTTGCTTCAATCATTCTACGACTTACATCTGTCATTTAACAAAACAGCAATTTGGTGCACATGTGGCAAACCGGACACGAACAGACGGCTGTCCAGCTCGTGTTGGATCATGTGACTATCGATGTCTGCCAGCTGCCTTGGGGAATAAAAATTAAAAATCCTACGATACCAAAATCTGCTGCAGGCCTCACAGGACCTGCAGGCCAGCCTGGTCTTTAAGCAGATGATCAGTCCAAACTGTCACTGTGAGAACAGACTAACCTGATCTCAGAGACTCTACGACAGAAAGATTCAGGATCAGGTTAATAAATTCTGCACTTACCACAATGTCGCCCTCCTGAGGAAGGCTGTTTGCAGGTAGGCGGTTCTTCTCTTCATTATTGTGGTACACAGAGCCATCGTGCCTCAGAACCAGGCTGTTTGTGTCTCTGCCCAAAGGCACTTGATTAAGATTCACCTTCTGCGTGGCCACACCTATTCCCCACACACCTGAACACAGAGCACAGCACTGAGTCACCTGCTATAAAACACTCGGACTGAAATGGATTGTATTTACACGGACACGGGCCAGCTGCGATGAAATAAAATAATAATAACAAAGTGGAATTCAGCAGTTTTTTTTAGCTGAACACTAATAAAAAGAGTCTGTGTGGAGCTGCATGAGGGTCCGAGTGTTGAGCAGAAATCCATCAGCGAGCATGCAGTCATGAGACGCTGGATTCAGCGTGTCTGTGTCCAGAACTCTCGCTAAGAACGCAGCAGAAAATCTCAATCAGCTCCGAGTCAGACGCTTACCAGTGGACTGGATCTTAAACTCAAAATAACTTTTGTTCTGGTGCAGAGGAGCGTTGGCCAGACAGCCTCCGGTGCCGCATATTCTCCGGCCGCTCTTTACGATGACGACATCTGTGCCTGCAAAGACAAAGAGGCGAGAAGACAGCTTGTAGTGAGAAACACATCGTTATACATGAAGCTAACGTAGAGACGGTCGCTCTGTCTGAGCAATCTGACAATTACTTGGCTGATTGTCACGAGTTGTACTTCAAAAAAGGGCAAAGATATTACATTTGCAGTCATGTAAGATGGAGAAAAGCAGTTCACGGTGCAGAGTGTGCAGGATTTAGTGGCATCTAGCAGTAACTGATGTCAACACCTTTCCTTCTGTAGACAGATCTCTCCAAGTCTGACACATTGGACATTTAGGTCTCAGACACACCTGTTGGTGCAGTATATCATCTACTAACTTTTCAGTGAAGGAGGACACGCCTTGTGTCCAATAATGATACTGACTGGATTATTTAATTAGGGTAAATTTTTAAGTTGAAAATTAAACTGAGAAAAAGCACAAAGCAGAGTACTTGAATATGTATAATAACAAGAAATGCCAAACATCACAGGTGTTTCGGTTCAAAGGGTGACCATGTTAAAAGGTGACTGTTAACCGAATCAACAGGTGTTGAAACATTTCCATTTTTTGTTTTTACTTTTTAGTCGTTTATATAAAACGACTTACAGGGAGGAATCTGTGGTTCAGTAACTTCTCCAAGGACACTGCAACATGCAGACTGGACGAGCCGGGCATCGAACCACCGATCATCTTAATGGTGGTGATGTTACATAAGGAAAGGCAAACATCACCGGTGTTTCAGTTCAACGGGTGGCCATGGACGGTGGCCCAAAGACGGTTAATCGGTGTCTGTTGTGTTGAAACCATGTACTGTCTTTGGTGTTTATGTTTGACAGTTGGTCACCACCTTAACACGGTCACTCGTTGAACCGAAACACCGGTGATGTTTGCCTTTTCTTATGCGACATAGAATGACTTATACACATTTTAACACCTCTTACTTACACATACATTTGTTTATACATAAATATAATAAATAAATAAATAATATAATGGTAATGCGACTTAACAACAGCAGACAGGTCAGCTCGTGACACACACACACAAAAAAAATCAAGACACCAGTGTTTTGGTTCAACGAGTGACCGTGTTAATTGGTGTCTGTTGTGTTAAAAACACGTAGCATCTTTGCTGTTTAAGTTTGACAGTTGGTCACCACTTAACACGGTCACTCGTTGAACCGAAACACCAGTGTCTTGATTTTTTTTTTTTTTGCGCCGTGTTTTAGTTCAACGGGTGGCCGTGTTAATTGGTGACAAAACACGTAGCGTCTGGTGTTTATGTTTGACAGTTGGTCACCACTTAACACGGTCACTCGTTGAACCGAAACACCGGTAGCTAGCCGCTGAAACGTCACGAGCTGACCTGTGTGCTGTTGTTGTGCCGCGTTAACGTCACATTAATGTATAAATTAATGTATATTTAAGTCTGGGTGTTAAAACAAACAAATTAAATAATTCTATGTCGCTAAAACTCGTTTAATCTCTGCTATCGGTGAGCTACCCGATGCTAACGCCGGAAGTAGCGGACCCCCGCGTCACGGACTCGAACACGTACCCATGTGGTGCGTGTCCAGCTGCACGGTGGGCATCTCTTTGAGCGGGATGTGTCCCGGCCCGCCGTCCCCGCAGCAGCCCAGACAACACGCAAACATCGCAGCCATCCTCTGTCTGCTCCGACACTAGCTACACATCCGGAAACAAACTGCCAAACAAACCAACGAGCGTGTGACGTCAGAGCGCCCCCTCCCCCTGACAACAGCGACACTGCGCGGCGGGAGTGGGAACTGCATAAGCCCCCTTTGCTTCTGTATAGCCGACTGTATCCAATCACAGCGGCTAACAGAATAGGCAGTTTGCTCCTGATGGCATGGAAACAAGGGAAGAAAATCAAGGTCAAAATTTATACACGTGACTAAGTAACTGTTGGTTTCGGTGTTACGTAACCACGAGTGGAAATAAAGCGAGTTTCAGGGGATGGAGTGGAGCGTCCTGCAGGCGGCTGCACGCGGCTCCTGTTTACTCCTTATACACGTCAGTGTGAGCAGCTGTGCGGACTGTGTCATGCTGTCAACATGTTTACATGCACTGCAGCGGCTCTTTAAGTGGGGCAGCACGCAGAGCTGTGCGATGCTAAAAGAACCGAGCTGACACTTTTTCACGCTGTAATGTTTTGCATAGCAACAGCCCCTCCCCCATCTGCCCGTCAGGGGACCCTCTGCCAATTACCCAGCAGGGGCAGAAACGTAAACACACCTAACGCTCAGAACGAAGCTGCCAAGATTCTCAAAATAAAGGCCCATTTACTGATGTGCATGTGCGCAAATGTGCTAAAAAAAAATCCAGTCAGTGGATTTTCTGTGCGTCAGTGAAACGGTTAACTCTCTACCCGGAAAAGGGAGTGAAGTCTGCACAGCAACAAGCGCCATGATTGCGTTGCACTTGCGCGTCTCCAGCAGCTGGTGGTGAGTGATCTCTTTTGGTCCAGTAGTTGCATGTTACTATGCGCTTGCAAAAATCTGTCGCAGCTGCCTCTTACTTCACTACCTTGCCAACAGGAGCGACGTTAACGCGAACGCTTGTTTGTTCCGAGCATTTGTCGCATTGGATTGGTTCAGACGCGATTCAGAGCTCCAACACAGCCAGGGCTGCTGCTCCGTGACACAAAGCTAAAGAGGGAGAGGGAGGGGTGGAAAAATCGTTTGCTGTAAAGTTAATAACGATTTTTTTGGGACTTATGTCCACGCACGTTTGTTGCAGCGTCAGCTGCTTGCAGAGATGTTGTTGTTGCGCAAACGGAGTTTTTTTGTTTGTTTGTTTTTTTGGCGGAGGTCGTGCCAAGATTTTTACGCGGGCACAGCCAGTTTCACTTTCAGGATGGGAATACTCCAGACACAGCTGGAAAACATCTGTATCCTTTTGCGATGCTGCAGCTTTGTTCATGTGTCATTTACATCCGTTCTTGTTTGTTTGTCTGTTTTCTCCCATTTTTGACGCCTGGATAAATGTGTTTACAGATGTGCCATCATCATCATCACCGTCATGGAGCAGCTCGAAGAGGAACTAACGTGCCCGATCTGCTGCGGTCTCTTCGAGGACCCGCGGGTTTTGTTGTGCTCGCACAGCTTTTGCAAGAAATGCCTGGAGGGACTGTTGGAGGGGAACCGAGGTCCGGCTTTCAGGACACCTTTCAAATGTCCAACATGCCGCAAAGAGAGCCCGCACAACGGCGCAAACAGCCTGCAGATCAACTACTCCCTGCGCGGGATAGTGGAGAAGTACAGCAAAATAAGGGTCATGCCCAAAATGTCTGTTTGCAAACAGCACAGCGGGCAGCCTCTCAACATATTTTGCGCCACCGACTTGAAACTCATCTGTGGCTTTTGCGCAACGACAGATGACCACAAAGGGCATAAATTCAGCTCCCTGGAGGAGGCGTACGAGCGAGAGAAGGAGGCGTTTGAAGAGCTGCTGCGCGGGGTGGAGAGCTGGCAGAGCGCAGACATCCTGTCCTGCCTGGAGACACTACAAGCCAGTAAGAAAAAAGCGCTTCAGTCGGTGACCAAGGACGCGGAGGAGGTAACAGACTATTTCGACAGACTCATCAGTGCCATCGAAGGCAAAAAGAACGAGATCCTGTCCGATTTCGAGACGCTGAAGCTGGTGGTGCTGCAAGCGTACGACCCGGAGATCACCAAGCTGAGCGCGGCGGTGGAGGAGCACCGGCAGGCGCTCAGCATCGCCGAGTCCTTCAGGAGCGTCTCCGACCCCCTGTGCTTCCTGCAGCAGATGCAGGAGTTTCGGGAGAAGTTGGGGATCCTCAAGGAGACTCTGCCGCCCTCTCGTAAAGACATGGACGTCGGTCTTCCTGTGCGTAATTTCGACGTTAAAAAGTGGGACTCGCTCCGGCTCCGAGAAGTGGACAAGATCTCAGTCCCCCACGGGTGTGGTGGCGGCCCCCACCGAGCGAGGGGCTCACGGATGACAGCCCGCAGATGTATCGCCTTATTCCTGAGTTTGCTGCTGCTGCTGCTGGTCCTGATGCAGCCACACTACGCGCGCTCACAGATCCAACCATTCCTCGCCGAGGTCTCCACGCACCTTACCCACGCTGGCGCGCACCTGCGGGGGATAACTGACATGTGCACGAGTTTACTGGGTGCAGGTCAGGACTCTGTCGTGAACTTGATAGACTCCGCTGTCAGCTTTATTGGCAGTTGTAAGTTGTTTTAATTATTTAGGCTCGCATGAGGTGATTAAACTCGGTGACACCCGATGGAAACACTACACACACACACACACACACACACACACACACACACACACACACACACACACACACACACACACACACACACACACACACACACACAGTGCAATCAAACAGAAGCGACACTCAATCTGCAGATTTTTAAAGAAGACACCAATGTGCAACCTCAACCTGTTTTTGATTTCTTTTTTTTTAAACATGTGCAAGATCTTGATATATAAATAAATAAAAAGTGAGAAGTTTAATTCACCCCCGTGTTTGTTTTCATTCAGGAGACACGTCAGCTCGTTCAGTCACATCAGCACCACAGCGCAGTGATGCTGCTGCTGCAACCTCGTCAAGGTTACACACGTTACATAACAAGGCCCCGTGTGAAACACTCAGGCTGCACACGGTGCTGTCATAAAATCTAAAATACATTTTTAAAAAGCTGCGTTCACTCCATCAGTGACAATAAAAAACAGGCTCATTTCTCTGGTTGCATGACATGTCCGGACATCTGCAGGCTGTTAAGTTAAAGTCCAGTCAGTGTGTGTGTGAGTCTGTTTCTTTTGCTGACTAACATCTAAATACAAAAAGAGAGTGTGTGTGTGTGTGTGTGTGTGTGTGTGCAAATGTTTTCAGAGTTTTTAAAATCGAGGGCAGCTCTGTGACAACTCTGGCTCCTCGCCAGCAGCAGCAGTGTTTATTCAGAGAGCAGTGATCATTTATTATATTAATTTATTATCATCCTCGATTCTCCTGAAGAGAGAAAAAACAAAACGTCAGAGCTCAGAGTGAATCCGTGATGTCAGCACTGACCATGGTTCAGGATGTACGTCATGGCATGTATATATAGCCCCTCTGTTGCCAGGCGAGTACAGGATGAAAATAAATGTATCACTCCGCGTTTGTGTCTTAATTATCACCGGGAGTTTTTAAAATGTAGTTTCAGGAAGTCAACCCAAATATTAAAAGAGACTCTAATGAGGATGGATGAGCGCAGAGGGCCTGATGAACTCCAACTCCTCATCACTGAAGAGTGAGAGAGGCTGAGTGTGTGAACCTGCTTTTATTATTATTCATGTCATATTAAACCAGCTGATTTCAAAATTGTGGCTGTAAAGCGCGTGTGTCATTTTTATAATTAAGCATCCAGTTAAAATGTAAAAATGGAAATGTGGGTTTTGAGGCCGTGCGTCACCGGATCATTTTTTCTTTAAATTGAAATGGAAGAAAGCGCTGAAAGAATTTATAATATTTAATAATGTGATTTAAATAATTCCGCTGACACACACACACACTGAGAAAATAGATGTCCGTCTTGCAGATGTGTCATTATAAAGTTTCATATTCAGTTTTAAATAAGACAAAACGAACGAGGCCTGAGCTGATCTGAGATTTTTAATGTTCCTCAAAAATAAAATAAAATCGAGCCTTTAAAAATCCGTCCTAAAACTTTTATCTCTAAAATCTTTTTTTTTTTTGCATAAATATATAATAAATACATTTAAAATCCTGATTTCACTTTACTTTGAATTTAAAGCTGCGAAAACTATATCTGAGGATTTGAATTATTAAAAAGGCCTACAAGGCCAAATGGAGGAGCACTGCTGCTGCCACACACACACACACACAGGGTGAAATGTGGCGGGATGTGATCAGGAAAAATGTAATAATGTCACCACTTTTATTTGTTTCATGTATTTTTATTACAGATAAATAAAATAAAAAGATCTGGAGCGGATCACTTTGGAAATTAGTGCAAAAACTCAGTTATCTGATTTTTTAAATTATTAATTCACCTTGTAAATTGATGTGTAAAATTTAGTCAGCAACCGGCGCGTAAATCCAGTCCTCGGTGTGGAGGATTTGTGGTTTGGGATTATGGTCCGGCGCAGAGGTGCGCGCATCCGACCCGACAGCGCGTAAAATGGAGGCGCTCCTCTGCGTGTCACGGGACGTCACATGTGGTTATTTCAGTTAACGCGTAAATATATTAGAATAAAGTTGGAGGCGTTAATGCACGAGGACGGATTCAAATAAAGACAGGGAGGGATTAAACTCAGGAAAAAATAAAACATCGAATTTATAATTTTTTAAATATTTAAAAAAGAAGTGAATCATTTTAATCCGCTGGAAAACTGTGTGTGTGTGTGTGTGCGTGTGACGGCGGCTCATGCTGCGCAGGCCGGACATCCCACCACGAGGAGCCTGCAGGCCGCGAGGGCCGCAGTGTGTGTGTGTGTGTGTGTGTGTGTGTGTGTGTGTGTGTGTGTGTGTGTGTGTGTGTGTTACAATGAGCTTTATGCAGTGTATGTAAATAAACAGTCAGTGTGTACAGACAGAGGCGGTTCAGGTTTTTATTTGTCAGAGTGCAGACAGAACAGCGGAGTGTGAAATGATGCGGACACACAGTTAAAACATGAAGACAAACAAAGCGCAGGTGTGTGTGTGTGTGTGTGTGTGTGTGTGTGTGTGTGTGTGTGTGTGTGTGTGGACGGTGTACCTGTGGGTGAGGCGAGGGTACTCAGTGCTGCTGGCTGTGAGTGGTCAAGCTTTGCTTCAGCAGCACGATCAATACTGGAGGCTTCAGCTAGAGTCTTAACTCCAATATTTACGTGCTGCTACAGTAAGGCGACCGGCCAAACTTCACCATCATCACCATCTTCATCCTGTGTGTGTGTGTGTGTGTGTGTGTCGTAAACAGGGCAACAGGTCGTGTTGTTCAGGCTCTCATGCGGCAGCACAGTATGGCCTGCATCTCTGTGTAACCCACAAACCATTCCGTGCTGCTACAGCATCACCTGAAGTGTCAGTCATGGTCCACGCTGCCTCACGCTCTTCTTCTTCTCCTCCTCATCTTCTTCACGTTTGTCTCCTTGTGTCTGAACCACATGATGTTCACAGACGAGGACACACTCATTACCTATCGTTTAAAAGATGATCAGCAGCTTCTTCTGCAGATTTAAAGTCTCGTAGAGCAGGAGACAAGCGCCGCCGCCGCCTGGAAAACAGACAAAGAGAATTACAGTTAGGCATCAAAGTGGTCAGAAGTATGTGGACGCTGGTCACAAGAGAAATCCACGGTGATGTTCACACACACCGGTCCACCAGAACATCAAGCAGCAGTAATTGGTTGGCCAGAGCTGAAGTAAGCGACCAGCAGTGTGAACATCACCCAGCAGGCGCCAACCACATTGGTTGAGACAAAAGTACGTCTGATTTTAAAACCCGGCTGCACAGATCTGCTCTAATTTATCCACGACTCGAAGTCGGGCATCGATGCTGGTTATCGCCTGGCGTCACCTGGCTCCGTGTCAGCTCTCCAACTCATGCCAAAGCTGTTGGGATGGAGGTTGAATTCAGGGCTCTCTCTCTCTCTGAGGACAGTTACAGCTCGTCCACGAAAACAACAACAAAACTTTACGGATGTTGCTTAATGCACAGCGGCGCTGGCGTGTTGAAACACAAAGGGGCTCTTCCCAAACTGTTGCGACAACACTGAAATATCACCGTGTGCTGCAACAATAGGATTCCCCTTAACTGGAAGCAAGCAGCCGAGGCACAGGGCTGTCACCTCACACCTTCAGTCTTCAAATACAACTTCTCTAAATCGAGACATTTCAGTAGAAACAGCAGAGCTGCTGCACGTCTAGAAAATAAGTTAGAAGCTGCACAAGTTAAAAACTTTAACAAGTTAAGCAGCACGGCGAGCGCTGAAGCAGGCAGAAAATATCAGGCTCGTTCACACAGGAGGCAGCTTTATATCATTCACTGTTGGATCTGAATGAAACCGGCTCAAGAACCAGAGCCGATTTGTTAGAGAGCCGTGCTCCCGAGTTTTTTTAACCACTTGTTATTTCACCTCTCGCCCAGCTTCATTACAAACTTTGTGTTTTTAAAATCCTATTTCTCTGCTGTGCTCGTACCACAGCTCGACAAACTTCACACACTGTACTGTGCATGACTCAGACTTAATATATCAAGTACGGAGTCTGTATCACTCATAACACACTGTGGCATTCAGTGCTGCTGACAGGTGCCACACACACACACCTGAGTGTACAGTGAGTCTGAGTTACAAACGTTGTTGTGTAACGTCTCATTCAGCGGTGGAGCACTCTTAGGTTTCAAAGATAATTACTGCTGCATTGTGCTCGGCTAAGTGTGCAGCCGGCAGAACTCAGTGTGCTGCAACCTGGAGGAAACATGAGGCAAATATTCTATTTTCATTCTCTGTAACCTTTTAATAAAGCGAGAGAGTCGAGGCAGCGAGCGACGAGATTCCTTTCGTCGTTTAGTGACCCGGAGCTCGTACAGTTTTAGCAGAGACCGTGTCCACATGTTTGAATCTTAAAACAAAGGTGTTACAACTCACGTCATCCTGAGGCAGATTGGGTCCAACTGATGTGTTGTTGCCACTAGAGGTCTCAATGGACCTGTAATTATGATCTTGGTCTGAGATGGAGCCGATAGCCTGAAACATCTTTAACATCCAGAAAGAGACAGTGAGGAGACGTGCAGGCGTCCCTCTGTCAGAGAAACTCCAGTGCAGCTCAGAGGAACAAACCATTTGACTCATCTGCTGGAGAAAAGTACAGATTTATGGCTTTTTATTTTGACGTCCCAGAGGGGTTTTTGTCATGTGGTGAAGAAGCTGCAACCACAGATAATATTAATTAAAAAAGATCTGACCTGTGCAGACACACTGCTTTCATCAGACATGAAATAAACCCAAACTTTTTTTTTTAATCTGACTTTTTTTTAAACAGCAGAAAGATAGATTTCAAAAACACTCACACCTTCGTTACATCACCACGCTGCAACAACAGAGCCCACCGAAAGAGTGTTGGCACAGAAACAGCTGACTCAAAGACCACAAGTCAATCTAACAAATCAGATACTTAATATCATTTTTTTAAAAGATCAACTTCTGGCGGCATCGTTACACGAAGGCGTCGCCTGAGAGCGTCTGCGATACTCGCTCCAGGCCGAGAAGATTTCCTGACGTTCACGCGATGCACATTTTTATAATAGTTCATATGATACAGGATTAGACTCGACTTTCGATTATGACATTTGTCAGGGATACAAAAGTGTGTGTGGTGTGTGCTCCAGTTTAAAAACAATAAAATTAAATTTAAAGCATGCATGACGCCTCAACATAAAAACTACGACACGTAAAAACATTTAGGAGCTTATTTAGTATGAACATGACGAGCTAACACTTAAAAAACAATTTTAAAATTATTCCTAGCTTCTTAAAAAAAAATTCCTCAGTGTGTTTAAACCGTGACACCGCGCTCATTTACAGCTTCACGTCAGGTGTGTAACTGTCACATCTGTAACTGACTCCTGGGCTAACAGGGTCCGCATCGCCTGCCAAAGAAATATATACATTATATATACGCACACATATATAAAAATAAAAAACAACAAGCATTGGAAGCAGTGCCTAATAAAATAATGCCAGCAGCAACAAAAATAAATAAAAAATTAACAGTTACAGCTTCTCAGCTCTGTGACGAGGTGTGTGCCACTGTTTTAAATCATCAAGAATTAATTCATAAATTACTAAAAACCGTAAAGATCAGCTGATGATAATAAATTAATTAACTGTAAGCTCGGGTTAAAAAGTCCACTCGTGGTTATTTTCCTGTTGTAAACAGCGGATACACCCCCGCCCCTCTGTCACATGTTTATCTACGCGACGCAAAGACGCACCAACCTCGATTCACATGTGGAAAATTTGTCCGATCATTTCCTTATCTTGCATGTCATGTGCGGATTTTTAATGCATTAATTACACTTAAAGGATAAGTTCTGAAACACACACACAGAGCACTGAGCAGGTATGGTGTGTGTTTCTTCTTTAAGCTGATAATTTCTTTACAAGTCCAGGTTGTATTTTCACATCACTGACTTTAACCTCTCCCATTTTTCTCCTTCTCCTTTAAAGGAAGCATGCCCAGACATGTCACCTTCACTGCTCAGCCTTTTTAACCCGTTCCTATGACATTTGCTCCCCCGTCACAATGGCCTCAAAGAGTCACCTGACCCCGAGGGTTGAAGGTCAAGTAACCTCCTACACCCCACATCGGTCCCGGGGAACGTGGACATGACAACCCATCACCTCCTCCTCCTCCTCCTCCTCCTCCACAGAAAGTGGTCTGGACTGGCCTCTTTTACATCGTCCTCTGGCTGTAAGAGCACAAACTAAAAAAAAAGAAAGATCTAAACTGTGGAGAAAAAAAAAATCTTTGCAAATTTGAGTTGTGATTGTGTTCATAAAGCTTTCCATCTGTGGGACACAGAAGGAAACTGCTCCAAGGTAAATATGTGTTAAATCTATTTACTTCTCACTGGTTAATGTGGTTTTAGAAAATATTTAGAGGTCAATCAGAAATGGAAGAATATAGGGGGAGGCGTTTATTACAACACCTGAAGCCGGACACACACCAGGTAAGGCGGGACAAATCATCGTTTTAGATTTGGCCACAACTTTATAGGGTGTAATAAATGTTTCATCACATGCCGGGACATCTCTGCAGCAGTAACAGCAAATACTCATGATGATCTATCAATAAAAATATATAAATATAACCTTTTTTAAAATAAAAAAAATCTAAAT
>CM014079.1:3612526-3657526 GCA_004119915.2 Collichthys lucidus
TCTCTCGTCTCTCTCTCTCTCTCCTCTGCTCTCCTTCATCTCTCTCCTCATCTCTCTCTCTCTCATTAATGCATGTTACTAACTAAACTTCTTCCCCAGAGTTTTGTGCTCTGTCCTCCAGCAGGTTCTCGTGGATCGTGGCTGCTGCTGTGATCCTGCATGACGTTCACTACACATATTATTACTGTTATTATTGTTACCATATCTCCATTACAGTTTATAGTTAGTTGATGATTTGCTGCTGCTTGTGCATCTGTGTCTCTCTATCCCTTTTACAGGTTCCACTGCTACTGTAATCATTTTATCATTCATTGTAATTGATTGTCATTTTGTCAGTCATTGTAATTGTACAATATGTTTGTGTTGATTTGTCCTGTACACGTGACATCCATTGCACGTCTGTCCGTCCTGGAGAGGGTCCCTCCTCTGTGGCTCTTCCTGAGGTTTCTTCCCATTTTTTTTCCCTGTTAAAGGTTTTTGTGGGCAAGTTTTTCCTCACTCGAACCGAGGGTCTAAGGACAGAGGGTGTCACTCCCTGTATAGATTGTAAGCCCCCGAGTCATCATACCAACAACACTACCAAACCAGAGTGGACATAACAGCCTTGCTATCAATCCTACCATGAATAAATTCCTGGGGTTCCTCCAAAACCTCTCCCTGTTTACGACAACTGTACGGTAAATGTTTATAGAACTCCCCTGTTCAATTATATTAAGGCTTAAAGTTATGTATAATTAACAGTGTGGATGCTTTGATTGACAGGTGGCTGCTGTTACAGATGGCTTGTTTGAGTGACCAGGCATCATTGAGCCCGCCTCAGTTCTTCTGATGATATGCCAACATGATGGTGTCAGTCATACTCTGTCTATTATTTATACTGTCATTATTTATATTACGTTACTCTAATTCTTTGGATAGTTTCCGAGTTTTGTTCAAATGATTTTCCACTACCTGCCATAAATTACACGTAGTACTGTAAATATATGAAACAGGTGTCCAAAGATTAAAAAATATTAAATAATAATAAATACTTTATTTCTGAACAATGTGGCTTGTAAACCACAAATGAAATTTCAGGCACAGAGAGACAATGAGAGGACAGAAATAGAGGAGTGGGTAGGGGTTGTGAGTATTTTGAGTATCGCTTACCCTCAGCTTTCTCTCCAGCCGAGCTGCTTCTTTACACAGGGGGTGCCAAACCTCTGAATCTGCACAAACACACAAACACACACCATTTAGCTCAGTTTGCTTTGTTTCCTATGGCAGTTTGATTGGTCTTAAGACAGAGGGTGTAAGTCTTCTTGTCTCATTGCACAAATAAACAAGAAGAAGACAGACAGAGAGAGAGACAGAGAGACAGAGACAGACAAGAGAGAGAGAGACGAGAGAAGGAGACAGAGAGAGAGGAGACAGAAGACAGAGGAGAGAGAGGGACAGACAGAGAGAGAGAGAAGAGAGAGAAGGAGAGACAGAGAGAAGAGGAGAAGAAGAGACAGAGAGAGAGAGACAGAGAGACAGAGAGAGAGACAGAGAGAAGAGAGAGAGACAGAGAGAGACGAGAGAGAGAGAGAGAGAGAAGACAGAGAGAGACGAGAGAGAGATTACAGGCAATTACCTGCCTGGAAGAAGAAAAACAGAAAGGAAAACTTTGAGAAATCATCTGAACAGAGGAGTCCAGCAGAAAACTCCAACCAACTGACAAACTGACGGTTTGTCAGTTTGTCTGTCTTGAGGACGACAAACACACAACTGACAACGAACAAGAAGAAGAAAAGCCAGAGAACGAAGTGAGTGAGACATCAGAGGCAATACAACCTGCACAAGGGCTTTAAAAAAACAGAATAATTACCTACCAACTCATTTAAGTTCAAGCTAACAGCTAACAGCTAACCAACAAGATTGGAAGCCTTAGCAACGGTTACTATAGAGTTGAAACAACAACAACCATGCAGGCCCAGCAGAGCCCTGGACCCTCAGACACAGCACATACAGAAGCTGTTCCTCTCTCCTACACACAAGATCTGAAAAATGAAAGTGCCAGGAAGGCATACAAACAGAAAGTGCTGAAGGAAAGAGCAGAGACACTCTTCTCTGACTCCTACAAAAACGGAGACGCCAGCAACCTGATCTTCTTCACAGAGCAGCCACTAGCATGGCACTCTGCCATAAAGACCCACTACCCCTCTGTGAAGAAAGAGGGGATCTGTAATGGCTGGAAACTGAAAGTCAAAGAGGCAGAAGAACCAGACTCCCCCATGACATCAATCAACATCTACAAGAACGGGACTGTCGTGGTGCAGGGGAACCTCAGGCAGTTTGAGCTGGACTTTCCCCTCATAAAAGGAAGAGCCCAACTGGAGAAGTGCTCCCCGCCTGATGACACCCACACCCTGCCAGACGCAACCACCACCTCAACCCCCACCTGTCCTCCTGCTGAGCAGCCCTCTGAGAAGAGTGAGCCCCCCTCTGAACAGGCCCAGGACCCCCAGCTAACCCACATCATCACCGACATAAAGATGAAGTTCAGTGAGCTGGAGAGAGAACTGGTACAGCTGAGAGAGCTGATCAGCCATCAGCCGAGCCAGGAGGAGACCTGGAGCCTCAACACAGAGCTGAGCAGACTGAGGCAGGACAAAGAGAAGGACAAGACAGAGCTGAGCTCCCTGAAGACTGAGATCAGAGAGCTGCAGCAGCACAAGGAGAGCTACATAGTAGCACTGAAGGAGCTGAAAGAGGAGGTGAAGGAGCTGAAAGAGGAGAGAGAGAGCACCAGGAGAGAGCTGGCCTCTCTGTCACAGAAGCTCCAGGAGAAAGACAGAGTCAGCCCAGGCCTGACAAGACAAACTCTGGATCCACACTTGGACCACAACCAGGATCATGGGAGCACCACACAGATCCACCAGAACCGAGAGGCTCCACCAACCCAGAGACACCAGAACCAAGAGGCTCCACCACCAACCCAGAGACACCAGAACCAAGAGGCTCCAACACCAACCCAGAGACACCAGGACCAAGAGGCTCCACCAACCCAGAGACACCAGGACCAAGAGGCTCCACCCACCCAGAGACACCAGGACCAAGAGGCTCCACCAACCCAGCAGCTCCCCTCCAGTCACCAAACCAACACCACAGCCACACCGATTGACTCCACCCCTCGTCCATCCAGACTGGCACAGCAACCAGACATCGTCATCCTCATTGACTCCAACGGAAAGTTCTTAAATGAAAAGAAACTGTTCCCCAACCACAAAGTGGCCAAACTCTGGTGTCCAAACAGCCAACATGCCATGAAGCTGCTATCAGAAGAGCATCTGGGTTCTCCAAGCCACATCATCATCCACACCGGCACCAACGAGCTGAGAACGCAGCAGGAAAGAGTATCGGAGTCACTCAGGCGAATGATAGAAAAAGCCTCCAACACCTTCCCCAACAGTAGAGTAATTATATCAACACTGCTGCCCAGGAAAGACTTCCACCCAGACACCATCCACAGGATTAACAGCAGCGTCTCCAGAGACTGCGTCTTGAAGCCCAATGTCCACCTGGCCCATCACCCCACCCTGGACATCAACTGCCTCTACGACCATGTCCATCTATTTAAAAATACCGTCCCCATCTTCGCCGAGACACTGAAGAACGTCGCTCTCAACCGAGACCAATCCGGCCCCCGCAGAAGGAGCAGGTTGGCCCGCAGCCCCCCAAGACCGCTACCCAGACCACCGCCACGGAGACCTGACCTTCCTCATCCCCCTCCACGAAGACCACACCAAAACAGCTATGAACCCCCTCACACCGACCAGAGCCCCTCCTGCCCCCAGGAGCCACACCCCAGCACCATAACCAGGAGCCACACCCGTCCCACTGAGCTATGCTCAGGTGGTGAGGAGAGCAGCAGACCCCCCCCTTACCACTCAAACCTCTAACCCCCCCCTACACCGCCACACAGCCAGCTGAGAGACATCCAACACATGCTCAGCCTGCTCTGCTCCCACCTGATAGGTCAAGTTCAGTTTTAACACTGAATGCAACATTTTGAATTTCAAACTGAATGAAATCTAAATCCTTTATTATCTCATGTTGGAACATCCAGGGTCTGAGGTCCTCTGCTTTTGGCCTTAAGAGCAGAACTTCAGATTTTATCACAGAGTTAGGAGATGCTGATATATTTATTTTGCAGGAAACTTGGTGCAGAGGAGACACTCCCACTGGTTGTCCCGCAGGCTACAGAGAGTTGGTGTTCCCATCCACCAAACTGAAAGGAATAAGACAGGGCAGAGATTCAGGTGGAATGCTGATTTGGTACAAAGCAAACCTTGAACACTCAATCGAATTGATAAAAAAAGGCGAATCTTCAATTTGGCTCAAAATAAAAAGAGAAATAGTTGCCACAGATAAAGATATATTCATGTGTGCAGTATATATCCCCCCATCAGAATCCCCTTATCATAATGAAAATGTTTTCTCCATTCTTGAAGATGAGATCAGTCACTACCAGGCCCAGGGAAGCATACTGATCTGTGGAGACCTTAATGCCAGAACAGGGTTAGAACCAGATTCTATTAATCCACATGGAGACAGACATATACTTGGCCAAACCAGCATTCCTCTCTTCATATCCTTCACATCCCCAAAGAAACAACTTTGATAAAACTGTCAACAAAAGCGGGCACCAACTCCTGCAGATCTGTCGAACACTGGGTCTGTACATAGTCAACGGTCGACTTCGAGGGGACTCCTTTGGTCTGTATACACACAGCTCTCCTCTTGGCAATAGCACAGTAGACTATAACATAACAGACCTAGACCCCTTCTACCTGAGAGCATGTACAGTCAGCCCCCTCACACCCTTATCTGACCACAGTAAAATGACGCTGTACATTAGAAAGACAGTAACAGACCCTCACACAGCGGAGCCCAGTAAACTGAACTATACAAAACAACCTTATAGATGGACAAACAACAGCAAAGAGCACTACCAGAAAGCAATCACACATCAAACTATTCAATTTCAATTAGACCATTTTATCTCCAATTCATATTCCCACAGTGAAGATGGCCTGAATCAAGCTGTGCGGGATATCAACGACATTTTTGACAATGCAGCAGATTTATCCAATCTGAAACAGCGTCAACATCACAAATCAAAGAAACCAGCCAGTGAAAAGTGGTTTGATACAGACTGCAGACGTCTGAGAAAAACACTCAGAAATGTATCAAATCAAAAACACAGACAACCGGACAACCCCGAGCTCCGCATCCGATATTGGGAAACATTAAAAATATACAGAAGAACACTCAGAACTAAAAGGATGCAGCATGCGCAGCACCAACTGAATGAAATCGAAGAGTCCATTGACTCAAATGATTTCTGGAAAAAATGGCAAACAATCAGCAAACCACACAAAGAAGAATTGGCTATTCAAAATGGTGAAATTTGGAAACAACACTTTGAAAACCTGTATAGTACTATTACACTGAATCTGGCCCAAAATGAACTCCTGAATAAATTACAAACTCTGGAATTAGTCGTTAAAGACAACCAGAACCCTTTAGATTATCAAATGACTGAAAAGGAGCTGCTAACTAAAATCCAGGCCCTACAATCAAGGAAGGCCAGTGGCCCCGATGGCATTTTGAATGAAATGCTGAAATTTAACAGCAAGAAATTCAACATTGCCATTTTGAAACTGTTCAACCTTGTCCTCAACATTGGGCATTTCCCTGACATCTGGAGCAAAGGAATCATAACACCAATCTATAAAAATGGAAATAAATCTGACCCAAACAATTACAGAGGCATATGTGTCAGCAGCAACCTGGGGAAGGTATTCTGCAGCATCCTAAACAGCCGACTGCAGAACTTCCTCAGCGAACACAACGTTCTGAGCAAGAGTCAAATTGGATTTACACCACGACACCGAACTGCTGACCACATCTACACCCTTCACACTCTCATTAAGAAACATGTTCATCAAAACAAGAATAAATTTTTCTCTTGTTTTGTCGACTTCAAAAAAGCATTCGACTCAATCTGGCACAGTGGTCTGTTCCTAAAGCTAATTGAAAAAGGTATAGGGGGGAGAATCTATGACATTATTAAAACAATGTACATAAATAATAAATGTGCTGTAAAGATCAACAACATGGAAACAGATTTCTTCCTCCAAAGCAGAGGGGTGAGACAGGGCTGCAGTCTCAGCCCCACCCTGTTTAACATTTATATTGACGAATTTGCTAAATCACTTGAACAGTCGGACATCCCTGGCCTCACTCTCTCTGACACAGAGATTAAATGCCTTCTCTTTGCAGATGATCTGATACTGTTAGCTCCATCTAGAGAGGCATTACAGCAGCAACTGGATCATCTGCAAAACTTCTGTGAGACCTGGGCCCTGACAGTTAACCTGGAGAAGACCAGGGTCATGGTCTTCCAGAAACGAGCCAGATGTCAGGGAAACCCAAACCAAAAGTTCGTGCTGGGCTCTGCTGACATTGAACTCACACATAATTACACATACTTAGGACTCAATATTAGCTCTACAGGAAACTTTAATCTGGCCATTAATGAACTAAGAGACAAGGGAAGAAGGGCTTTTTACGTCTTAAAGAAGTCCTCAGTTATTGATATACCCGCTAGAGTCTGGCTCAAAATACTCCACTCTGTAATTGAACCCATTTTGCTGTATGGTAGTGAAGTATGGGGCCCTCTTACAAATCAAGATTTTGAAAAATGGGACAAACACCCAATAGAAAGCCTGCATACTGAGATCTGTAAGAGCATCCTCAGAGTCCAGAGGAACACCCCCAATAATGGATGTCGAGCTGAATTAGGACAATTTCCCCTTTTAATTCGGATACAAAAAAGAGCCATCAAATTCTACCAACACCTCAAGGCCAGCGAGCCCAGCTCCTACCACTACAAAGCCCTGCAGTGCCAAGAGGAGAGCAAAGAAGGGAGTCCCCTCAGCCAGCTGGTCCACCGGCTCAGCGCCAACAGCTCAGGGCACCAAGACCGCCCTCACACAATCCGGCCCCACCAAATCATAACTAAAGAAAAAGACAATTACATCAACTATTGGACATCTGCAACCAAAAACCAAAGCAAACTCCAGTGCTATTCGGCCCTAAACAGACAATACTGCATGGCAGATTATCTGAGCTGTGTCACCGACCCCAGACTGAGGAAGACGTTGGCTATGTACAGACTCAGCAACCACAGCCTGGCCATAGAGACAGGCCGACACAGGCAGACCTGGCTGCCCAGAGAGGACAGACTGTGCCCCCACTGCACACAACGCGAGGTGGAGACTGAGCTGCATTTCTTAACCTCCTGCCAGCTATACCAGGACATCAGGGACACATATTTTCCACGAATTGCGGACACACAGAGGGACTTTGAGACACTGGACCCCACGCAAAAACTCCCATACCTGCTGGGGGAAGTCCAGCAATGTGCAAACACAGCTGGAAGATTTCTGTACTGCTGCGACCAGAGAAGGACGTCCAGAGGACAAGATGAACTTTGTACATGTTGATTATTATTATTATTATTATTGTTATTATTGTTGTTATTATTTAATCTTCTTGTATTTTATGTTAAACATTTATCTGTGCTTTTACACGCTTTGGCAATGTAAACATGTTTCCCATGCCAATAAAGCTGAATTGAATTGAATTGAATTGAATTGAAATTGAATTGAGAGAGGCAGAGAGAGACAGAGAGAGACAGAGAGAGACGAAGAGAGACGAAGAGAGACAGAGAGAGAGAGAGAGGCAGAGAGAGACAGAGAGAGGCGGAGAGAGACGGAGAGAGGCGGAGAGAGACGGAGAGAGACGGAGAGAGACAGAGAGACACAGACAGAGAGAGACAGAGAGAGAGACGGAGAGAGAGAGAGAGAGACGAGAGAGACAAGAGAGACAGAGGAGAGAGAGAGAGAGAGACAGAGAGAGGCGAGAGAGACGGAGAGAGGCAGAGAGACGGAGAGAGACGAGAGAGACAGAGAGACACAGACAGAGAGACAGAGAAGAGACGGAGAGACAGAGAGACGGAGAGACAGAGAGAGACGGAGAGAGACGAGAGAGACAGAGAGGACGGAGAGACGAAGAGAGACAGAGAGACAGAGAGAGACGGAGAGAGACGAAGAGAGACAGAGAGACAGAGAGAGGCGGAGAGAGACAGAGAGAGACGGAGAGAGACGGAGAGAGACAGAGAGAGAGACGGAGAGAGACAGAGAGAGACGGAGAGACTGAGACGGAGAGAGACAGAGAGAGACGGAGAGAGACGAGAGAGACAGAGAGAGACAGAGAGAGACGGAGAGAGACAGAGAGAGACGAAGAGAGACGGAGAGAGACGGAGAGAGACAGAGAGAGACAGAGAGAGGCGGAGAGAGACAGAGAGAGACAGAGAGAGACGGAGAGAGACGGAGAGAGACAGAGAGAGACGGAGAGACAGAGAGAGACGGAGAGACGGAGAGAGACAGAGAGAGGCGGAGAGACAGAGAGAGGCGGAGAGACGGAGAGAGACGAAGAGAGACGGAGAGAGACGGAGAGAGACAGAGAGAGGCGGAGAGAGAGACGAAGAGAGACGAAGAGAGAGACGAAGAGAGAGGCGAAGAGACGAAGAGAGACAGAGAGGCGAGAGAGACAGAGAGACAGAGAGAGACGGAGAGAGACGGAGAGAGACGGAGAGAGACAGAGAGAGACAGAGAGACGGAGGGTTTCTTGGGGTGGATGGTGATGTTTGTCTCCTGCAGTCGCCTCATCAGTATGTGTGAGAGTGCAGCTCCTCTCTCATCTCTATTCTGAGCCGATAAACTGCAAGCTACCTTTCTCTGCCAGCTTTAACCACACACACACACACACACACACACCCACACACCACACACCCACACACACACACACACACACACACCTTTAAAGGTCTGCCAGAAACCTGCTCCTCTCTCCATTCAAGAGGGCCCTTTGCTTTGCTCCTGCACCTCCTGCATCTCCTGCACCTCCTGCACCTCCTGCACCTCCTGCACCTCCTGCACCTCCTGCACCTCCTGCACCTCCTGCACCTCCTCCACCTCCTGCACCTCAGTGTGTGTTGTTGTCAGTGTTGTCAAAGTTTTCGTGCTGGAGCGTTTGAATGTAGCAGTTTTTACGGTTCTTCCTTTCTTTTGTGGAGTGAATGCACGGAAGAATCTGTGGAGATAGAAAGAGGGAAAGAAAAGGCAGATTAGTTGCGGAGTGGAGGAATATAATTAGCCCGGGCAGCAGAAGGGGATTTGTGCTCTACCGGCTGCCCTCTGCTCCCCCCTCCGTCCTCCTCCCCTCTAGCTGTCAGTAGGTCTGCATGTGCCATCACAGTGTGAGGAGCAGAGCCGGACCCATTAACACCTCCTCCAGTGTTTGTTTCAGGGTCTATGCAGACAGTGACTCAGCTTTTTTTTAGGTTTGTTTTGGTTCTGTCTGCTTTGCGCTGTGCTCAGTCCCCAGTGTGGCTCTGCAGAGGACAGCAGGCTTGTCCTATATGCAGCCAGTGCAGACGCCTCCTCGCAGGATGCGTGTGAGAGCAGGTTGATCCCCTTCTCATGCCTGCATTCGGGAAACTGCGATTTGGAGTCTGTTAGAGTTTGCAGCGGAGCTTTGCAGGTGCAGTGAGGGGGTCTCTCTCTCTCTCTCTCTCTGTCTCTCTCTCTCTCTCTCTCTCTCTCTCTCTCTCCCTCTCTCCCTCTCTCTCTCTCTCTCTCTCTCTCTCTCTCTCTCTCTCTCTCTCTCTCTCTCTCTCTCTCTCTCTCTCTCCCCCCCTCTCTCTCTGGATGACAGAGTTTTGTTTGAGTGTGTGAGACTAGCAGCAGCCTGCTCTCATGTCTCTGCACGAGTTTCTACGGGAGGGTGGTGAGGCGTCGTACCGGATCATGAATCGCCTCAGTCATCTGATCCAGAACCTGGACATCTCTGGATCTCCTTTCCCTTTCAGCCCCGGCAGTCGCAGAAACTCCTGGAGAGACTGGGATGGTAAGACCAAAGAGTGACTTTGCAGAGTTTGTCATTTTTATATATATGCGTGTGTGTGTGTGTGTGTGTGTGTGTGTTTCTGGCCACAGCTCTGCAGGGCATCATGCCCAGCGCCTCGCACACTGCGCTTCCTGTGGGCTTCCCTTGCTTCCCCACTGGGCTGTTTCTGTGTCTTTCTAACAGTTTGTGTCTGTGCGAGTGCGTGACTGCGCAGCTTAAACAAGCCTCTTCAGTTTCAAACATACGGATCTCGGGCAGCTGCACTGTAACAGATTTCTTCAGCGAATGCAGAGAATTGCAGCACAGGGGACCTCACCAGCAGCCGAGCTGGTGCAAAGGAGTAGGAAGTGCTGATTAAAGCTGCTGAGTGTTCAAGCCGGTGTGTCCTCTCAGCCGGTCTGTGGCTGCTTTGAGACCTTGAGTTTGTGCCGATGCACAGAAAAGGACTTTCCCAGATCTCGCTAACACGCAGGGAGAAAATCATGGTGAGGAGAGCCAGGAGGAGTGCTCCTCAATGGGACAGTGGGATGCCGATGGTTCCACTTAAGCAACGTGAGTCCGGAGATAGTATGGATGATATTTTTGTCTGTGTGTGTGTGTACCGTAATTTACTTTGTTTAGAAACAGCTGACTTTGTGTCGGTATCTGTGTGTGTAAGCTGTTTTCCAACAGCTTGCTGACACAGTGTGGAAATCTTGTTTTCGTGGGGCGGCCTCATCTCTCCCCAAGGTTGTCCTCAGATAGTTATGTTGTTGTATGCATGGAGGAATGT
This sequence comes from Collichthys lucidus, assembly GCA_004119915.2. Lineage (NCBI taxonomy): Eukaryota > Metazoa > Chordata > Actinopteri > Sciaenidae > Collichthys > Collichthys lucidus. Next base: position 3,623,301 of record CM014079.1, read on the forward strand.
CACGGCATGTGTGCCAGTGGCAGTGATGGATTATACCTCTATGTATGTGCAGTACATCTATGTGTGCATGTTGTTCATGTCCGCTTTGTTTGTCTGCGCCTCGAGCTGCGTGGGGGTCTCGGAAAGTTCTTCTTTCTCCCAGGCTCTGTTTAAGTCATTAGCCATGAGGTGAATTCATAAGAGAGGAGCTGTTGCTGCGTCTACAGGCTGATGCCATCGGACACACACAAATGTTTCTGTGTGTCGGCCACACAAACATTTCTCTGCATGTGATTGATTCAGGCTACCTCGACTCTTTCCAACTGTCTTCGTTCTTCTTGGACGAATGCATATTGCAATCTGCAGCTGCTTGTGTTCACTCTGCATGACGTCTACTGTCCCTCATCTGTTCCTCATCTTAAAGAATTGTGGGATTGAATCGTGGATGTAAACAGAGCGATCACTCAGAGAGTCACAGTCTGACGGCTCGTCACCGTAAACACGTTTACTACGTCACATCTGATCCTGCAGGAGCAGCAGAGGGGTGGAGGTGGAGGTGGCAGCACCGTGACCAATGACACATTTCACAGTGTTTGTAGGTGGGAAGCCAGTGAGGGATCACCTCGTCTGTTGTTGATGGACGGTTTTAAAATATGAATTCAGTCCGCTCACACATATTTTATTATTATAACTTATCAACCCAAATTGACACTGACTCCGGACTTGAGACGTCACTTAAACACAGAAAGTCTACACATGCAGTAGAGATGCAAAAGACCTGTTAATGAGTGAAATAAAAAAAAAATCGTGCAGTAAGTTAATTATTATTAATATTTTGTCAGGTAAAGGTGCACGGTCCCTCCTCCAGTTGTGGTCGTCTATAGCGCCTCCTCCATCCAAACATCCCATAGTTTTTCAAAAGGTGGAGCCTTTTTTTGTATATTAATAAAGGTTTAAAAAGTATAAATCCAGTAAGATGACATTTTGTTGCTGTGCAACGTTTCAACCCTTTAATGGGTCTCACTATGAAAAACAAAAAGTTGTCAGTCTGGCTGGAGAGACAAAGGTTGTCAGGGCTGGGCTTACCTTGACCTGCCTGTATTTGCCCTCCTGGCATTTTGAGCTTCTGGTGAATCCGTCTCTGAGTTAGAGGAAACGCAGCATACTCACCCACTGACTTTATATGAATGACTCGTTCTCTAAATCAGACTGCGAGCTGATCGTTGCTCTGTCCCTTTTGTTCGAGCCGCTCCTTCACTTTGAGCTGCGACCTGATGGCTCTCGTGTTTACCTGCCAAGGTTCACGACACCGATGACCTCGTGCAAACACGTGTGTTAAACACGACGCACAACACCCACACGAAGCTTCGTGGCCATGCACACGCTCGTGGAAGCGTGGAAGCACGCACATATGACACAATCAGCGTCTCTGGACTTGTATTTAGTGGATAATGGCTGAATTAGCGGACAGAAGAGTGTCTTTAAGCTTGTTTTGGCTGATTTATATCTTTTATACAACTCATTGAAATGGAATCTAAATTGCCACATTCTGTTGAGAGACAGCGTCTTTCTTTGAGAGCTCTCATTAGAATCGAGTCTTTCAGTGCGTTTGTAAGAATGGACTCTTTCTGAGTGGCTGTAAACTAGAATAGGGGCTTTGAATGCTATAGTTTGTGAATGGTCAAATGGAGATGCAGGCAGTGTTTGAATGGGGCTGGTCAGAATGGAGGCTTTGTACCTTTGGACCACGTCTCCTGAGATAAGGCAGGCGAGGAGCTCCAGCTTTGTTGGTGTAGGTAAATGAGCTGCAGCTCTGCAACGAACTGTGATGCATAACTTTTCTGTCTGTAGCCTTCAAACGCAGTCAGACCTGGATCTCCTTTAGAGGTCAGAATAAATCATACATTATCAGGTTGGAGGCATTGCTATCCAACCGGGAGGGGTCAGGTAATTGTCCTTTTTTTTTAAGGGGAGGGATAAGGCTGGGTGAGTCAGGAGGGTGGAGTAGAGTGCTACACTGTAGCTTTTGTCTGCAGGAAAGGTAACCTGAGGTTGCATTAGGAAGTCCCCGCAGTTACTAAGTGACGACCTGCAGGCTGACACGGAGCGAGAGGCTGCATGTGGAGTCAGTCAGGATGAGAGGGAAACTGTTCTGGTGAAACATTTTTTGGAAAGCTGCATGGAAGAAGTGTTGCAGAGGGGGAGCGAACAAGAAGCAGAGCGGGACGGCAGGATGGGAGGAGAGGAGATGGCAGATTCAGGCTTCTTGATGGAGGAGGACGTCGAGGTCCAGTTAGACTCTGGGTTCTACATGGAGCGAGTGAGCGTGAGCTCAGGCGGAGAAGAGTCGGACTGGTTTGTGACTGCAGGACGCAGAGATTATCTGATTGCCGGTGATGAGCAAAGCGAGGGAAGAGGAAGTCAAAAGGAAGGTGAGATGGAGGCTGACACGGGGTCAGAGGAGAATGAAGAGACTGACGCAGAGAGAGGAGGTGCAGAGGTGGATGATCGAGCTGAAGAGGAAAACATGGATGTGAGTTTGTGGCCGGTGGAGCAGAGCGGTGGTCACGTGCGGATCTCTCTGGAGGAGGTGCAGACATACTACAGATTCTCTCGCTGCTGCCGCTGGCTGATGTGTGGTAGGTGACAAAATGATTCTCCCCCCGTCACAGTCTGTGTTTACAGCTCTGTTATCTTAACAGCACATCCTCCACCTGCCCTCGCCTCGTGTTAGGATTGGGAAAACATTTGCTACTTGGCCTGTTTTTAATTATGGGCTGTGTTTCCATCTGTGTGCTGGGTAAACTCATCTTTATCTTCTTCTGTCTCCAGTTTGTGGAGTATTTATATCCTTATTTCTTTATTGTAAAGTCTGGATGATTGTTAACCATCACCATAAACATGACCTTCTTGAACCCTCTAACCCCTCGGCTTGCTTCATCATATTATGGACTCATCTGTCACTCCATGGCCGTAACTGTAAGCCCCTTATCCCCACTTGTTGCCCTCCCCCATCTCTCTGTCTGTGGGTGTCCATCCTGTTCCAACCCCCGACTCTGAACTGTCCAATACTCAGAGTGCAAAATATTTTTTCTATCCCAAACCAGCTAATCAGCAGCTTCAGTTTCAGAACATTTTGTTCGTGGGTGTCAGTTCCTCAGCTCTCCTCCTGTTTAATCTGTGTCAGTAGTACCAGGCGGTCCAGGTGTGTGACTCTGACCCACTAACGTTTGACTCGTCACCCACAAACGTGATCGCGAGTGAGGACACTAATCCTCGCCGTTAAGCCTTTTAAAGAACATTAGCGTCTCAACCAGCAGGTGGTGTGTGTGTGTGTGTGTGTGTGTGTGTGTGTGTGTGTGTGTGTGTGTATTAAAGTTTGTAAAGATTTTCTTTATTCTATTACAAGGTTAAAAAACTGAATGATTTAGCATCTTCTGTTTTTTTACGGTAAAAGAAAAAAACGCAATAACGGTGTAACCTTTTTCTTAATATTACGGTAAACGGATGTTAGTACTGTTGATTTCATGTTTAAGTTTGGCATTCTGTCGTATAACTCACATGAAAACACAGTATGAATGCTGTTTAAAATATATTTTACTGTATACATTCATACGATACGATACGATAATACTTTATTGATCCCACAACGGGGAAATTCACTTATTACAGCAGCGGAAGGAGGGAAAAACACAGTGTACATATTTACAGATTTACAGAAAGTACTAGGGTATTAATATAATGTGCAGTGAGTATAATGTGCAGATTACTTTTTTCTTTTACTGTCATTGTTTTTCACTGTATAAAGACTTATTTTTTTAAAGTGTATCTACCACCCAATACTATGCAGACTGGTATCAGTGAAGTAATTATGTAATTATTTTCAGTGACCTTCCCTCTGTAATTCTTGTTTTCCTGTTTCCTGATGTGGCCAGTGTGTGTCCATACATACAGACTGAGTTTCACATTAGATACATTAATACTCAGCGATACTTGCTCACGTACAAACAGAAAGTTCAGAGTAGATTGGTTTCACTGTTAGGCTCCTCTCCCTCTCTGATGGCCAGAGGGGCAGTTATTGATTGTATAATACTGTAAGTGGATGATTTGACTGTAGAGAGTCATTGAAACTTAAATCTTTCATCTTCCAGGAGGGGACTTCTCAGTAACAGAATAGCCTCTTTCTGGAAACAAAGTCGAGCTGGCCTAGGTGGGGGTTGGTTTCTGATTTGATATGTGTGGGAGCTGCTGGTGGGCGAGGCGTGGCTGGTTGAGTAAGTGTGGCGGGGGTCAGAAAGTGGAAACTGACGGAGGTTTCTGTGTGAACTTGATTCCACGAGAGGCGTGTGAGCGCCTCCGAGCGCTCTGCAAGCGGCTAGACGGGCGCAGCTGAGGGTCCTCAGGCAAGAGAGCGACCGAGTTACAAACATCACACATGTGGTCATTTGTCTAGTCTCATTTCCTGACCTCTGCTGAGCGTGCACACCTTTGCTTGAGGTTAAACAGAAAAAGGAAGCTGTGTCTCACATAACATCTGTCTGTCAGTTGTCTCTAATCAATATTCATTAACTACAGATGTCAGAAATCGTATCCAGTCAGTAGAGGAGGAGGCTGATACAGAGAGGTCTGTAAGAATAAAACTGATTTTTCTAGCAGTGCACAAAGTTGTGAGATCAATAATGTTTGTTCAGCTACAGGTAGGTGTTTCATTTATAATGGATGAACTGGTGTTGCCACATCACAGACAGATTTCCAGTCAATGTGTAACTGAATAACACGTCAATCTGTGCGTCAGTCTCAGAGGCCTCCTGCTGTCCTGCTGCAAGATTTAAAAAAACAAAAAAACACAGGTGAGCTGAAGCGTTTGTGATGTCACACAGGTGTTGTGATGTCATCCGTTCTTCTCGTAGTGATGTCGTACACTTTAAGGGCCTCAATCAGCTTCTTACTACGAGCGATGGGCTCCTACATGATGACGTTTCACTGGTTTGATTCATAGGTATAGTATCTCCTGGTAACCTGTTGGTTACTGCAGACTCACTCATTCACACATTTTGTCTGTTTGTCTGGGAGGGATGCACCTAAAGTAATACATAAAGGTGTTTTACATGTGTACTGATGGGCAGGAGAGCGCTCTAAACTCACAGTAAAATGGTATAGTATAAAAGAATGTAGGGCACCAGTGACAGTGTAAAGGATGGACAGCGTACGCGTCACTTACAGGTTTTCAAAGCTTAAAATCTGTGTTTTTTGTACCAGTCTGTAAACAACACAGTTTATTTATGCTGAAGTTGGACATTTGAACATGGGGACTTATGGAGACTGACTCACTTCTGGAGCCAGCCTCAAGTGGACGTTAGAGGAATTGCAGTTTTTGGCAGGTTTTATTTACAGAGGTTGCTGCTTGGTTATCTTGTTGTTAACTTGTTTTAGCTTGTTGTTATTTTGATTTAGCTTGTTGTTATTTTGATTTAGCTCGTTGTTAACTTGTTTCACTTCATTGTTAATTTGTTTTAGCTTGTTAGCTTGTTTTAGCTCATTGTTAGCTTGTTTTTGCTCATTGTTAGCCTGTTTTTGCTCGTTGTTAGTTTGGTGTTAGCTTGTTTTTAGCTTGTTGCTAGCTTGTTTTAGCTTGTTAGCTTGTTTTTGCTCATTGTTAGCTTGTTTCAGCACGTTGTTATCTTGTTTTAGCTTGTTGTTAGCCTGTTTTATCTTGTTGCTAACTTGTTTTAGCTTGTTGTTAGCTTGTTTTCGCTGGTTGCTAACTTGTTTCAGTTCATTGTTAATTTGTTTTAGCTTGTTGTTAACTTGTTTTAGTTTGTTGTTATTTTGATTTAGCTCATTGTTAACTTGTTTCACTTCATTGTTAATTTGTTTTAGCTTGTTAGCTTGTTGTTGTTCATTGTTAGCTTGTTTTAGCTTGTTGTTAGCTTGTTTTAGCTCTTTGTTAGCCTGTATTTGCTCGTTGTTAGTTTGGTGTTGGCTTGTTGTTAGCTTGTTTTAGCTTGTTAGCTTGTTTTTGCTCATTGTTAGCTTGTTTTAGCGCGTTGTTATCTTGTTTTAGCTTGTTGCTAACTTGTTTTAGCTTGTTGTTGGCTTGTTTTATCTTGTTGCTAACTTGTTTTAGCTTGTTGTTAGCTTGTTTTCGCTTGTTGTTATCTTGTTTCAGTTCATTGTTAGCTTGTTTTAGCTTGTTGTTAACTTGTTTTAGCCTGTTGTTAGCTTGTTTTCGCTTGTTTTAGCTTGTTGTTAGGTTGTTGTTAGCTTCATTTAGCTTGTTGTTAGGTTGTTGTTAGCTTGTTTTAGCTTGTTGTTAGCTTGTTTTAGCTTGTTGTTAGCTTGTTTTAGCTTGTTTTAGCTTGTTGTTAGCTTGCTTTCGCTTGTGTTAGTTTGTTTTAGCTTGTTTTAGCTTGTTGTTAGCTTGTTGTTAGCTTGTTTTAGCTCAGTACAGTTGTCATGAACGGGGAAATTAGCTACAGAGACCAAAACTGTTTTTTGTACCAGGCTGTAAACATGTTTATTTCTGCTGTGAAACATGGGGACTTATGGAGACTGACTCACTTCTGGAGCCAGCCTCAGGTGCGTTGGTTTAATTTTTAGAGGTTGCCTCTTGGGTTCCACATGCAAACACAGTGACATGGTCCTTTAAGTTCCCTGACAGACATGGCAGCAGCTGGATGCTCAAAGGAGACTGAAAATGCCAAAACCAAGACGACACACCTGAACGAATCCTGTCCACAAACTGTGTGTGTGTGTGTGTGTGTGTGTGTGTGTGTGTGTGTGTGTGTGTGTGTGTGAGCAGTGAATGTCAGCGTGCCCTCAGGCCAAGTCACCTGATATCTCTAATTTCCAAACAAAGAGTAAAAGGCTCCTTGGTTTGTTCAGAGTGGAGTCAGCCGGCTCACAGTGAAGGGGCTGAGCCTGCGAGGACACCGATCCGTCAGGATAACATGGGATAAAGAGACGACCACGTCCATAACGATGATGGAGAATCACGTACGGTCCTCCGAGGTGGACTGAGCATGAATCCAGACTAGACGGACGTGTTGTTGGCTCCGTCACAGGACAGGTACGGTTTGGACAGAGTCTGCGTGTTGGCGGTACAGTTCTCCAGGATTACTCAATAATAATAAATCACAGTTAGGTTCCTTTCATACTGAATTCACATGTTCTAACTCTTCCTATGAAGTTTGAAATGCACGCCTTCTCTCATCTGATATATAAAGTTAGAGCGCGTTCTTATTTGTGAATGGTTAGGAGCTTTGCAAATAGCACTCCCGTTCTCTGGAGAACCGTTTTCAAGGTTCTCTGGGTGACTGAATGAGTTCTTTAAGTCACTATTTTAGCACTTTAGGTGCTTTGGAGAACCTTTTCATGCTCAGTAAACTTCATTTTGGAAAACAGTTTTTTTTTAAGTCGACTCTTTGAAGAACCAACAGGTGGAAGGTTCCCTGCAGAACCGCGGAGAACCTTCTGCCTTTTAACGGTGGAGGAACGGCATCGCCCTGCATAGAAGTGCAGATAGACGTTTGGCAGTGCTCGGGAAAGCAGGTCAAACAGAGTCACACTAAGACGAAAAGTCAATATTGTTCTTTAGTTACTTCGACTAAACCACGTTACAGTGTCAGACTCTCCCTGCATGCTCGTCCTACAGCTCGCTCGCCCTGAGCATCTTGGTGGAGCACTGAGCTGCTTTTAAATAAAAAAAATTAGAGATTTGAGAAGCTGACATTTGACTGGATATAAAACACACACCTGCCTGTCTTTAAACATCTATTTGGCAGATGGTTCCAGGTTCTGATATGCACCATCAGATCAAATATTTGCACATTAAAATGCTCCATGGATTGATGACTCAAAGTGACTCACTTTATTTCCCTCGGGCTCACTGTGACGTCTTCTTAGTTTAGTTCTATGGAAACAACACAAACCTGAACCAACCAGTCAAATACAATGCAGACAAGATATTTTCAGATCAGATATATATTTCCCCTCCTGCATGAAACAGACTGCTACCCCCCACATGTAAGGAGGAGATCTCCCACAGCTCCTTCACTCCAGCAGCTGACAGTCAGACCTGTGAGCTGCTGAAACAGGTTCATTTCCCCGGTGTGGCATCATTAAAGTCCGATCTGTCTGCACCTGTTTAGAACATCACACAGGTAATCAGGTCCACTAATAACAGGTGACAGTATCATGACCGGGGTGCCCTCGAGCAAGGAGTCAGTTTGAAGAACAATGAACACTCTCAGCGATTTTAGGGATTTATCTGCAATGCATCAACTCTTTCATGAACACAAACACGGCTCATCACTGCGTCTGCAGACGAAGCTTCACACAGAGTCCCAAACTGTAGATCTTGTTTTCTTCTGCAGAACAGGTTGAAGTGTGTGTGTGTGTGTGTGTGTGTGCATGTGTGTGTGTGTTTATGTTGTAAGCTGAAATAAATGTGATTTTGATGCCACATAGAACCAGACCCACGTCCACAGTAGTCCATTGTGTTCACTTTGCAGAATGTAAAATAAGAGAATGTGTTCCTTGTGTGTGTGTGTGTGTGTGTGTGTGTGTGTGTGTGTGTGTGTGTGTGTGTGTGTGTGTGTGTGTGTGTGTGTGTGTGTGTGTGTGTGTGTGTCTGTGTGTGTGTGTGGCAGTAACAGGATAATGCTGCAGCAGAGGAGCTGCCAGTTTTCCTCCATCGATCTGTTTTGCCTCTCTCTCATATTGAACTTGAACTGTGGCCAATCTTCATTCACTGTTTATGTTTAATGCATATTCATGAGGCCGGGCAGCTGCCTGACACACACGTGTCTCAACACTCAGTGTTTTCCTCGTGTTACTGTAACAGTGTAATGATCTATGAAGGGAAGCAGCCCTCCATGCTCCACGAGTGTCTGCTGGTTGATCCCCAGAATCTCTGCTACTAAATCTGATTATTAATCCTCACGGAGGCTGGAGAGCTGTTAAAGATCGAGTAAGGGGTCCTACACGCTGTGCGATACAGGGAGTCCTCTCTGTATTAATTGATGCTGTCCATCACTGATATCTGACCTTCTGTCTTTCCTCCAGATGAGATCATGCAGCTGGACAGCAGCCCCCTCCGTGCTGCCGATATCACCCCCGAGCTGAAGAGGCAGTTCGCCTTCCTTTCAGGTAACACTCTGACTGTCTCTGCCTCCGTTCATCTGCTCCCTGCCAGCTTATCTCTTCATTAGCACGCCCTATCTCTCATCTCCGACATCCGAGCAGCGTCTTTATTGAGCTGCATGTCTGTCAGTGATGTGGCGCTGCAGGAAAACAGGACGAGCAGAGTCAGTAAATATTGGCCCTAAGCTGTCACTGTGACTCGGCGCTGCATGTTTGAAACTCGTGCACAGGATAATATCTGTGGCTGTCACACACTCCCTTCCTGTAATTTACTCGGCGTTTCCGGCCCCTTCTTTATATTTAACCCCTTCCTCGTCATTTTTTTCACCAGCATTTTCACGGCTCCAGCTGAATTTGACTGAAAATATCACGTCAGGAGTCAGTTCAGTCGATGCTGACTCGTGCAATTCTGAAGAATCTGTATTTTGCATGCAGAAAAATGTCTGTCTGTCTGTCTGTCTGTCTGTCTGTCTGTCTGTCTGTCTGTCTGTCTGTCTGTCTGTCTGTCTGTCTGTCTGTCTGTCTGTCTGTCTGTCTGTCTGTCAGTTCATCATTAAGCACACCGCTGATTGCCTCTCTCATCTTTTCCATGAGTCATTCCACCACTCGCTGTGTGCCCAGGCTCATATCAGCTGTTATCTCCTGGCAGTTACACTTTGCTATGCAAATACAGTATCTGCTGTTTCCCTTTTCCTCTTCTTCCTCTTTGCCACTGTTCCCTGTTAAACGTCCGGATCATCATGACACATTTTCATCACAACAACCACGAGTGTCTATTCACGATATTTGAGGCATCTCTGACGAGGATTGCCAGATATTTGTGACACTAATTATATTCATTACAGTGTTGTTGAAGTGTGTGTGTGTGTGTGTGTGTGTGTGTGTGTGTGTGTGTGTGTGTGTGTGTGTGTGTGTGTGTGTGTGTGTGTGTGTGTGTGTGTGTGTGTGTGTGTGTGTGTGTGTGTGTGTGTGTCAGAAGTGGCCTTGTGGCTGCAGCAGAGTCGGGAACCATTTTGCAGACAAAGATCTAAACCATGACCGTGCACTTGCTGTTGCTATAGCGATGAGAGAAGAAAAGGACAGACGGATTGATATTCTGGTCGCATGCGCTGACAGAGCAGCTGTCCACATGGTGTGTGTGTGTGTGTGTGTGTGTGTGTGTGTGTGTGTGTGTGTGTGTGTGTGTGTGTGTGTTTCACCTCTGCTTTCATCATTGTTTTTTTATTCCTACTTGAACAGTTGTTGTCGTAAAGTTGTGAGTCAGTCTGATTCTGACTCCTACACTACATGATGAACACACACAACTTCCCAGCGCGAGGTGGGCGGAGCTCTGTTTGAAAAATGGTGATGTCACAAGCCTTTGTATCAGCCAATCAGGATTTAACAATATTTTAAATTAAAATCTAAGGAGACAGACGATGAAGAGATCAAACAGCATCGACACAGACCAGAGGAAACATTAATTACAAATGTTACCTCTGTTTAATTCATGGGAATTATTCACGAAGAGGTCGGGATAACGAGATAATGACACTTTTTTATTTTAAATCAGCTCTTTACGTTTGTCGTGTATTGTTCCCTTTTCAAACATTTACATATTTCTTATATAGACTGCATCATCTGTTGTCATCACAGATTAACTTTAACATCAGTGCTGCCCCCATGTGGCAAATATGACTGTGTTATACTGTATACAGTAAAATACAGTCATTTCAAAACCTGTATTTATATTTAAGTTTAAGAGAATTAATACAGAATAAAGTATTTTATATTAGAGACTTTTGATTGTACAGTAAGACACTATTATTTCATGACGACATACATACAATATTTTATTGTATACAGTCATATTTCAAAACCTTTATTTATAGGAAATATTAAGGGGATTTATACAGAATAAAGTATTTTATATTAGAGACTGTTAAATGTACAGTAAGACAATATTATTTCATGACAAACCTCTATATGACATACATACAATATTTTCATGTGAGTAATATGGAAAAATATCAAACTTAATGAAATCAACAGTACTAACATCCATTTACCGTGATATTCAGAAAAAGGTTATATTGAAGAGTGTTTTATTGTATACAGTCATATTTCAAAACCTTTATTTATAGGAAATATTAAGGGGATTTATACAGAATAAAGTATTTTATATTAGTGACTGTAAAACCTTTATTTGTGCGGCACTCATGTGGTATCTTCATGTCAGTTTTATGGTAAAATATTGTTGGATACACAATAAAACTCCAGCTGTACTAACATCCTTTTACTGTGATACTATCAAATATTACAAATTTGTTTTTTTACCGTTAAAAACTGTTAACTGTAGGCGACAGGAAACATTTTCAGACTGACAGCATGAAATCTCTGTGTTTAAATGTCTTTGTCTTTGCCTCATACACAGTCTGACACTGTCCTGTATTTCAGACGTGTAACATCCAAACAGACGCAGATCACGTGTGCATAACTTCACCGTGTTCAAAGTGTCTGCGTTCGTCTTTCTTCTGTTTTCCAGGAGGTCGAGGAGACAATGGCAGCCCCGTCATTGTGTTCCCAGAGTTCCCTGCGTTTGGAGACGTCACGGACAGAGAGTTTCACAACGTGTTGACCTACCTGACGAGTGTGCCCAGGTAACACACACACACACACACACACACACACACACACACACACACACACACACACACACACACACACACACACACACACACATCCTCATTCCTTCTTTATCAGCTCTTTGCTGTGTGGACTCTGTGTCTCCAAAGACATGCAGCTGTCTGCCAGTAGGTGGCAGCGGATACTTAAACACAGTTTCATTGCATGCACATGAAGAGCTGTGACACCTTTAATAATAAGATCGACATTTAATAACCCTGAAGTCTTCATCAGTGTGCTGCAGATAATCTGAATAATGCATGCAGAGTGTGTGATCTGAAGCGTTCACACATGTATCTGTATACAGGCCTTTTAAATAATCTGTCCGTGTAGCTGTTTTCATGCCACATACCCTTGAACCAATATAAATATTATTAAGTCCAGCTTATTATAAAGAGGACGCTGCAGGTCAGCATCATTTGCATCCATCATGAGTGTCTAAATTTACCTCCGGACTGTTGAAGCAGGATTATCCACAGGGGCGATAAAGTGTTAAAGAGCCTCAAGCTGTTGTGCATACAGAGGCAGATGGTTTCCAGCTACCTGAGAGACCCACACACACACACACACACACACACACACACACAAACACACACACACACACACACACACACACACACACACACACACACACACACACACACACACACACACACACACACACACACACACACACACACTCCACAGCCAGCAGCTCATGTCCTACAATACAACAACAAGAGTGTGTTATGACCTTGAACAGCTGCTGCTGCTTCACTACTTCAAATCAATATGTGATGTCAGACATATCTGGATCTTAATTCATTTACTTGAGACTTTGCATCAGTAAATAAATTAATATCCAAGTCCTTTGTCTGACCATGTTTCAGATACGTTCATGCATGGGTCTACTGTAGTTTCAGGTATTGGTTTTATGGTAACGAGGCACAGTCGACACACACTCTGCACTCGGATCTGATTAATCTGTTTTTAATTTAATATACGAGTGCTCTCACTGTTCTGCTCTGTTCAGTACAGGAGGAGGATGATGTGGAGGAGGATGAGGAGGATGAGGATGAGGATGAGGAGGATGATGTGGATGATGTGGATGAGGAGGAGGGACAGTAGCTGCATGTGTGTTGTTATGTCTGCACATGTACTCATGCAGCAAATGTCCCCTCATCATCACTGCGTTGCGATTAGGCCGAGCTGTTTCACAACTCACAGCTCACAACGCTTAACGTGTTCCGAGAAATCCAATTATTAAGAAATCACTCGTGCGTGTGCAGCAGCAACATCCCCGCGCAGTCTCTGAATGAATATTTAAATAGTATGTTATATTACAGACTGTTAACTGTAAGATTTAATGTTACATTTTACCGTCTTTTACTGTCATGGTTTGGCAGTTTTTCACCGTAAAATCTATGGAATATGGAAAATTTATGGAATAAAACATCAACAGTAAACTTGAAATCAACAGTACTAATATCGTTCTCCTGTAATATTAGAAAAGGGTATACTGTATTTATTATGGTAAAATTCTAGCAACCTCAGTTGCCAGTATTTTACGGTAAAAACATTTTTTCTCCACAGTCATATTTTATAGCAAAACCCTTATTTATACTTATTTTTAGCGAGTTTATACAGAATAAAGTATTTTATATCAGAGGCCGTTAATCTTACAGTAAAACACTGTAAGTACTTTACTGTTTTATACAGTATTCATGTTAATTATACGGCAAACAGTGTTTCTTATTTGCAGACGTAAAACTTACCGTATTTATGGTAAAATAATAAAAAGCCTTAACTGTAAGATCAACAATATCCTTTTACCATAATATTAGAAAAAGTAATACTGTGTAAATTACCACAGCTGGAAGTTTCTTTTTCACTGTTTTAACAATTAACTTATAAATAACAAGATTTTGGTTTATTATTTTGAATTTATAAAAAGTGTGAATGGTCTTCTCAGCCTCTCATCTCTGCAGCAGTAAATGTCTTAGAGGCAGATAAAAAAAGAAGCTCTTGTCCCATCTCCTCCTCTTCCTCCTCCTCCTCCTCCTCCTGTCTGTGCGAGTCTGTGTAGATGACTGAGCGCAGAGCAGAGGAGTGTGTGATGGAGGAAGAGAGGAGAGGTGGTGCTGTGGATGAGAGGCAGACATGGATGAACGATCTGTATCAAACCCTCATGCTTACAGTAGGATGGTCCCACACACACACACAGACACACACAGACACACACAGACACACACACACACACACACACACACACACACACACACACACACACACACTGTAAAGACCTGCTGACTGGCTGCCGGAGCTGCTCATCACTCTGCAGCCGTCCTGTGATAGGCTCGTGTCTCGGCAGCTTCCAGCGTCCCATTGGACGGCTGGTAGATGCAGTGCAGTGAGAGGGGACCGGCTGGATGCTGTGATGGTCTAATTTATATCTGCCTCCCTCTCCTTCAAACATCACAGCACACTGGGATCTACCTCTGAGACATGTCCTCCTCTCCTTCTGTGCTTTTATTCTGTCCTTGCCGTCCCAAGGACTGCTCTCCTTCGTAGGTTTAGTACTTGCAGAATGGTGGACGTGAAAACAAACACTCGAAGATTACTTGGATATCTGTGCATCATGTTTTGGAGTCTGTCACTGATCCTTGGTGGTGTATAAACCATAAAGCCCTCCTCTCTCCTGGGACCAGCAGTGGAAGGGGAGGCGTGGGGGGAGAACTCGGGGAGGGTGGTGGTGCTGGCTGGAGGCTGAGGGCCAAGAAACCTGCAGGTGCTTCACAGCATCCCCCTTTATGGACGGCACCAGCTGCCTGAGAAGATAAAGCAGCTCGACTAAACATTTACTGTGTCACTGTGCATGCAGCGAACCCGAACTACATGTATGTTTTGGAGTTTTTTTGTGTTGCAGTGTGAGTTTTTCTGTTTCATGTCAGTGTGAGGTCGAAGTTGTTAAATCACGCTGAGTACAAACAGACCACTGCTGCCTCTGTGTGTTCCAGTTTGTCCTCGACGGACGTGGGTTTCATCCTGGTCATCGATCGCCGGCAAGACCGATGGGCAGCCGTCAAGGGGACCCTGCTTCGCATCGCAGTGAGTTGGTCTTTGTGTGTGTGTGTGTGTGTGTGTGTGTGCGCGTGCACTAGGCTTGCACCCTCAGCCACAGGAAGAAGACGTCTGTCAGCATCCCCATCTCCCTCTCAGCTCCACCATAATATCATGGAGGGGGCGGGGGGGTTAATATAAAGCAACCCCATCCTTGAACTCTCTCCCATCACCATCGCAGCCTGCCATGTGTTTCCATAGCTACAGGGACAAATAAACAGCCACATGCCAAAAAGACAAAAGGGAGATGATGATGTTCCTTTTGTTCACTCGTTTGTTTAAGTGTCATCATTTATTCATCATCGCATGAACTACGACTAAGAACAACAAACATATTTACACAGAATTAAGCTGCTTAAATAATAAATACAAACACTCCCGTCCTGTGCAGCCTGCGAGCATATTTACTTTGAGTCATGTGTTTTGCAGAAGCAAAAGAAACCGTCTCCCTTCCTCTCAGCGTTTCATGTATCATCCTACCATTGTTTCCAATGCTGTTTTATGCTTTATTACATGTTTGCTGGAGATGGAGGACGATGCTGCAGTGGCAGAGCATCAGAAGTAATCAGGGTCTTTCCTCAGGGAATCACACACAAACCTCTCTCAGTGTTTTGGGCTCAAACAATGAGCAGGTGACTAACACCATTAATCTCTGCCGGTGCCGTGCAGGCCTGTTTATCGCTGTCGACACACAGGAAGCAGAAGAAGGTTTGCATTTCAAAGGTTTGAAGAGGAGAGAGGGATACACGAGAAGATGAGTCTGAAAGAGACAATGAGAGATGACTATCGCCAACCGTCGTCTCGAGGGACATGGGAGACCACATCGCTCATTTCAAATTAAATCAAGCTTTATTAATCCCACAAGGGGGGACATTTACAGGCTGACAGGCTGGTAACAGGGGACATTCAGTCATCCCTGCAATAATAATGTCTGTCGGGGTGATTCAGCCAGGCTGCTAAATGGATGATGATGAAAGCTGACTCATGTACATTGAGCTCAGAGCGTACGCTGATGTGTCCACTCGTGGATGAGGATGCTGAACGTTTACGCTCTCAAACTACTTCCTTTGTCTTTTTGTGTCTGCGTGTGCACACTCGTGTGCACATGAGTTTGTGTTTCGGGCAGAGCTCACGTCGTTCGTGGTGCACGGCTGAGTTTGATCTGCTGACAGACAGAAAGTTTATAGACTGCTGCTAATTAAGTCCCTACAGCATGCACTCCTGCATGTCATTTATCTTTGGTGTGCGCCTGCGTTCGTCTCTCAGCCCGGCCTCTCGTTGACAAGACACAAAGAACAAGTAGACCGTGACTGACAGGGACCACAGATCCCAGCCGCACGCTTCGATGCTGCAGTGAAAGGTTAAGGCTGGATATATAACAAAGACCAAAACCAACAGAGCTGTAGTGCGTCGCTCGATACTTTATGACTTCCCTGCTCAGTCTGTGGCTGAAGATGTAAATGTCTGGTTAAGATTTTTTTTTAAAAGGTTGATTTTAGCAAACATTACTCATATACTCGAATCAGGGACAATTTTCAGCTGCAAATTTGGTGACTAACTGAGGATTTATTGCATATGTGGGATTGATTTAACATAAAACTCCAGTGTCCGTGTTTGTCATCATGAAGGAACACAATCCATCAGAAGAGAGTGACTCACTCAAGTGTTTTTAACAGATTTTGGAGCTAAATGTCTAAAAAAAAGAGGTTTAAAATATGTCACGCTTTTGCTACACAAGAAATATTTAAAGAGATGTTTAAAAGACACGGAGCATAATCTTTCTCTGTCTCTTTGTTGTACGAGCGGCTGTTCTCACGGTTCTTCTCCGGGTTTTTGGCAGGTCAGCGAGGACAAACGCTGAATTGATTTATTAATTCCATTAACAGTCCTGAGCGGGTTTTTTTTTTTATTAACGATGTATTCATCGTCGTTTCTGCTTAGACCAGCATTCCCCAACTCACCCGGGGAAGAGCGGCCAACCCGTCGAACCGACCGCTCGGGTCATTAGCTAATTAAAGTTGCATTAACAATTGCATTGCCTCAGGAGGCGGAGATCAGTGTCCATCCTCTACCATCACCCGACTGCTTTCACAGCAGTACTTAGGCTGTCAGTGGGCGTCAATCGTGGCATTTTAATTTGACTTTTATTGGTTCTATTGGCTGAGCGGAGCATAATACAGTAAATATTACAGGGTATGTTGTTATAAAAAGCATCTAGCTATTTCATTTCTGCTTAGTTCAGACTTGTTTTACGCTGAGTGTGTTTGTTAGTTTCTTTTGCATCATTCCAAGTCAAAGCTTTCCGTCTCAGCGAGGTGAATCCATGTGTCTGCTCGCATGCATGAGTCAGTGGCGGCTCCCTCTACCTCATTATTCCTGCAGAAGCATCTCAGAGGACATGAAGATTAATGTCCCCGCCACACGACGGTGCCCGACATCCCCCACGTCTCCCATTCCCTTGTACTCCACGTTCACGCCTCAGTGTGTTTGAGCGAGTTTTCACATGGGACGCAGAGAGTCGGACAAAGGAAGCGTGATGTATAATTGACTCAGGGTGGACAGTCTTCATCTACTCTCTCATTCCAGGGCTCCTTCCCGGGGAACCTCCAGCTGGTTCTGGTTCTGAGGCCCACCACCCTCCTGCAGCGTGCACTCTCTGACATCCTCTTCAAGTTCAACAAGGATGAGTTCAAGATGAAGGTGCCGGTGCGTACAGTCAACAAAGATTTCACTACGCCGCTCGCTGAAACGTGTGCAGGTGTGTAATAGCTTCAGGTGTTTCTGTTGCAGGTGATCATGCTGAGCTCAGTGACTGAGCTGCACTCCTACATCGACCGCTCTCAGCTGACCCAGGAACTCGGGGGAACGCAGGAGTACTGCCACGAGAAGTGGATCTCTCACCGCACTGTATGTAGCATTGACAACATAACACTGCTCCATCATCGCGAGGTGTTATATCGTACAACAGCAGGTCATGGCCAGACTCCCTTTTTAGGTTTTGACACTAATAATTAATGTGCACAAATCTCTGGAATTCAAGGATTCAAGGTTAAAACATTTGTCCCTTAGGCAGCTCAGCTCCTTTGTTTTCGATTAATCAAGGTGCTCCAACCTGTCGAGGTACATCCAACCTGTCGAGGTACATCTGAGACACATGTCCACCATGTCAGCTCGCTGGGTTATCACCTGGGCACGATCCTGGTGGTCCATTTATGACCTCAACTTGTTTTTTCTGAACTCTTGGCCTCAGTTTCTTGCCTCAGCTCCATATGAAGGCTGACGTCTGTCAGGACAGCCTCACAGGGAAGTTAAAGTTGCACCATCAGTTTGCAAACTAATCAAACTGTGGTCATAGAAATGTGTCAAATAAGTGAAAGAAACAGAAACTTTGTGCATGTAAAAGATGAAGACAAACACAAATTAAGTAAAACGGGAGACACAGAGAATTATAAGTTTACTTCAGGCGACCCTTACTCCGTCTCACACACACGTCAACACTGTGATGAAGATCTTGGTTCTCATGAGCGCGCTTGCTGACGTCTTGCTTGTGTCTCGTGTGCGTCAGGCCATCGAAGGCTTCGCAGTGATGGTAAAGAAAACTGCACAGACGCTGCAGTCGTTTGGGACGGAGCTGGCTGAAACCGAACTCCCCAGTGAAATCCAGGCCACGACCGTCCTGCTGAGCACACACACCACCAAGAAAGAAAAGATGAAGGTAGCACCGTCAGCATGAACGTTACATATCTACAGTATATCAGGCGTGTAATGTGCGATGTGTTTGGATGATATCTCTCCGTCTGTCTGCAGGGGGATCTGCTGGTGGCTCTGGGTCAGGGCAGCAGGCTGCTGGAGAGCATCAACGAGCCCGTAGTGAGAGACCCCGACCACAACATGAACCAGGATGAGCTGGAGAACCTGGCTACAGTGCAGAGGTTAGAACCGCAACAGATGGCAGAGCTTCAGGACATTTCACCAACTGATTAGGAGACTTTTAGAAGGTTTAAATCTGGACCGGACTAAACTTGAACAGATCTACAACTAAGTCCAAGACCCTTGAAGAAATATGACGGGGATGACTGAGAACCTTCACAGAAAACTGATTAATAGAGCTCCTTTAAAAATAACCATTACATGATACACACTGGAGTCATTTTATACGTTGAGTGTCACGACCATGTTCTCAAGGCCTTTGCCTCGTCTCGGTCTTAGACAAAGAGGACTCAGGATTTTGGTTCAAGACCGTTAACTGTCTGGGAGGAGACATCAGAGAAATATTACGTGACGCTTAATGAGGTAACTCAATGTAGCAACCACGCTTCACCCAAAGAGTTTTCATGAATATTAGCTACCTAAGTCTGTTTTATACTGTCTGGTCTTGGTCTTGCTCTCCATGCACTCTGGTCTTGGTGTTATCTTGGTCTCGATGCACTCTGGTCTTAGTCTTGTCTTAGTCTCCATGCACTCTGGTCTTGTCTTGGTCTCCATGCACTCTGGTCTTGTCTTGGTCTCCATGCACTCTGGTCTTAGTCTTGTCTTAGTCTCGATGCACTCTGGTCTTAGTCTTGTCTTAGTCTCGATGCACTCTGGTCTTGGTCTTGTCTTAGTCTCCATGCACTCTGGTCTTGTCTTGGTCTCCATGCACTCTGGTCTTGGTGTTATCTTAGTCTCGATGCACTCTGGTCTTAGTCTTGTCTTAGTCTTGATGCACTCTGGTCTTGTCTTAGTCTCCATGCACTCTGGTCTTGGTCTTGTCTTGGTCTCCATGCACTCTGGTCTTGTCTTGGTCTCCATGCACTCTGGTCTTGGTGTTATCTTAGTCTCCATGCACTCTGGTCTTGGTTTTGTCTTAGTCTCCATGCACTCTGGTCTTGTCTTGGTCTCCATGCACTCTGGTCTTAGTCTTGTCTTAGTCTCGATGCACTCTGGTCTTAGTCTTGTCTTAGTCTCGATGCACTCTGGTCTTAGTCTTGTCTTAGTCTCCATGCACTCTGGTCTTGGTCTTGTCTTAGTCTCCATGCACTCTGGTCTAGTCTTGGTCTCCATGCACTCTGGTCTTAGTCTTGTCTTAGTCTTGATGCACTCTGGTCTTGGTCTTGTCTTAGTCTTGATGCACTCTGGTCTTGGTCTTGTCTTGGTCTCGATGCACTCTGGTCTTGGTCTTGTCTTGGTCTCCATGCACTCTGGTCTTGGTCTTGTCTTGGTCTCGATGCACTCTGGTCTTAGTCTTGTCTTGGTCTCCATGCACTCTGGTCTTGGTCATGACTCAGTCTCAGTTTAGTTGGTCTTGACTACAACACTGGCTGTCACTGTTGTTCGTGGCATTTCCTGGGTTCGCTCTGATTGGTCCATGTGACGTGGTTTGTTGCTGTGATTTGTCCGTGGCTGTCTCAGCTCTGCGTCAGTGTGGTTGGAATAGTTTTTGGCACGGCAGTGTGTTTGAGGTCAGTCAGTATTTTAAGCATCACTGCGGGCACTGATTCCCATGTCAGCCAGCATCAAGTCTACATAATACACAAACACAGAAAAATATCCAAACTCGTCAGTCAGTCTTTTATTTCTCTAACACTCTGTCTCTCTCTGCTCGTCCTTCAGGCTGCTGTCTCAGCTGGACGAGACGGAGCGGGCTTTCGATGAGTTCTGGGTGAGACATCAGACCAAACTGGAGCAATGTCTCCAACTGCGCCACTTTGAGCACGACTACAGGGAGGTGAGTCCGAGCCTCGTCAGCTCAAACCGTCACATGATCTCTCTCTGTTTTGAAACACTGACTGTAGTATTTCTGCTGCAGGTGAGGGCTCTGCTGGATCAGGTGTCTGAGAAACTTGCGACCTTCTCTGAGGTGGGTATCAGCCCGGCCCACGCCGACCATATCTTCTGTGAACTCACCACCTATGAGGAGAGAGTCTGTGTAAGTAATACCCAACCACTCACAATTAAAGCTCTGTCTAACGTGGCATGAATAGGTGAACGATGCTTTTCTTTATTATGTGGTCTATTCTCATCAATGATTAATAATAAGTAACAAAGTTTCAGCAAGAGTCAAGAGGAATCTATAAAATGTAGCTTGTAATAATATCACTGTGTTCCAGATAAAGAGTGTACGGTGATGTTGGGCAATAAGAGACTGCAGTGATACTCAAATACATAAACCCAGATAGCAGACCATTGATTTAACATTGAAATATAAGATTGACTGTTCATTAGGTTTACACCCTGGAATAATAAAAGTTATTTCCATGATGAAAAATAGTTAAAGACAGAAATAAAATCATCAAATCGTTGTTTTATCATTGAAATAACATTAATTAAACCAATTCCCAACATTGAATCAACATTTATTCTCAACACTGAAAAAGAAAAGAATTATTAATGTTTTAATTCAATGTTATCTCTCTCCTTGAATATTCACCCTCAACAAAAACAAAACATTAAATCAATGTTGCCGTGATATCTGTGTCGTACTTTCTCCTTCACACATTCACACACTGACGGCGTCGGCTGCCATGTGAGGTGCCGACTGCTCATCAGTTTGTGGAGGGAAACCAACTCTACCTTACAGATACTTTGTTGATCCCTCGAGGGTAAAATTCTAAAGTTTTACGTCCGAAGTCTGAAATACAACCACACACACACAAAGGGCTCATAGACATGAAATTGTGGAGAGATGGTGGACAGATTGGGCACCCTCCATCCATGCTGGACTTGAACCAGCCACCCTCCATACTTAGGTCCAGCCACCCTCCAGTTCCCAAGCCAACTCCCTACGAACTCATCTGTATTCACTTTAGACAATATTTAAAATTTCTGATGTCCTAATCCGGATTTCAATCACGTTGATTGGCCTTGAATAATAGTTTAAAGAAACGCCTGTGAGGTTAATGACGTATCACTCTGTGCTGGTCTACAGGAGGTGCTGGACAGAGCCTCGTCGTTGGCTCGTGATGGAGACGAACTGATCCAGAAGTCGCACTATGCGGAGGACTCCATTCAGCCCAACTGCAGCGAGGTCAGAGCGCTCAGTGAGAACGTGAGCAGCAACCTGAGGGCCAAGAAAGACCACCTGCTCAAAGCCATGGAGCTCCACCACTGTTTGGAGAGGGTAAGAACATACGACACTCCGGGGCAGTCCTGGTCTTGTTTGAGGATATTTGACTGATTCTCCGTCCTCTGCTGTCTCCTCAGGCTTCTAAATGGGTTGATGATGGTATATACCTGCTGGCGTCGCAGCCAGTGGACAAGTGTCAGTCGCACGAGGGGGCTGAGTTAGCTCTGCAGGAGCTGGAGCGTTACCTGGATCACGCGGGCCAGAACCAGCTGACAGACCTCAGTACCATCTGGAGAGAATACGAGGCAGTGCTCAACCAGCAGTTCAGGGTAAAACGACCGACCAAAGAATGAATGTCCCCTCGGCGACCTTTAAATAATATGCTAACAGAGAAATGATGGTGTCACGTTGCATCAGGACCAAGTGGAGAAGGTGTTCCAGAAGCAGACGTCCATGCAGGAGATGTTCGACAAGAGGAGGGTCAGCCTGAAGAAGCTAGCAGCCAAACAGACCAGGCCGGTGCAGCCTGTAGCACCCAGACCTGAAGCCTTCATCAAATCCCCGCTCAGCTCGCCCGGTCAGTCTCCACACATCCACACATGGACCTTCAGTTTCACACGGTGCAGGGCCCGCTTCTCTGCAATAATGTTATTCACATCATGTGTAGCTCCATGAAGCGCACACTCATGGACGGCATTTTATCTGAAGAAATAGTTTGTATCAACAAAACAATAACCAACAATTTAAAGACAGGAATCCTCTAAAAGTTTTTTATTGTCAAAACTGCAAATGTACAAGACATACACAGAATTGAAATTACGTTTCTCTCTGTCCAAACGTAAAGAGGTAAACATATATATAAAATAAATAAAATAAAAATATAAAATAAAAATAAAAATATATACAATTCCAAAAAAAGGAATAACGTCTATTTTATTATTTAGATTTCATGCCCACCTTTTACATTTTCAAATGATGTAACAACAGCATGATATTTATCAGGAAGTCTCAAGACTCCAACCCGATAAATGGGGTTCAGTGTCTTGCCCGAGGACGCCTTCTTCTGATTGGTGGACTACCCGCTCTGCCTCCGAGCCACAGCCTCCCCAATGTCATCTGAAAATAAATCTATCTCTGTGTCTTCTGACTAAAAAGGCAGCAGAGCTTGATAATTCTCCATCGGCACAGAAAAGCCCAGGTTCAATGTCGCAGTACTCGAGATCTGTCTCGTCTCAGACAAAGAAGAGTCTGGGTTTTAGTTCAAGTCCATAACTGTGCTGCCTGGTGCATTTTCTGATTTATTCGTGAAGTGTCCGGGAGCAGACGTCAGCCAACGCTTTGTAAATACCTCAAGGCCCAAAGAGTTTTCATAAATATTAGCTACCTGTCTGTTATATCCTGTCTGGTCTTGGTCTGAACTCGGTCTACACCTCTAACTCTTCTGTTTATTCAGGTTTTCATATCATGTTTAAAATATTTTGTTGCACCACAAATATGTGCCAAATCTTAAGCTGTGTGTATCGTATACAGTAAACGGCTGCACTCTTTGTTTCCTCCTCCACCTCAGCACACAGAGCTCAGCAGGAGAAAATCTGCCCGGACACAGACTCTGGGAACAACTGTGAAAAAGTGAGTGCAGTCTTCATGGTGTGTGTCTGTCCGGTTGTTCTGTCCGTTGCATTTGTCTGATCTGTTCTTTGTTTTGTTTTTTCCAGGAAAACGTCCAACTGCAGAACGGAGACGGTAACAGCCGACACGTCTCCCTGTCGGAGGAGGAGGAGAACCTGGCGGTGCTCAGGAGGTGAGGCTCTTTCATCTGTAATCAAATTACACGGCAGATGGACTGTGTGAAAACTGTAACCTCGATATCCACGGAGCTGTGCGTCTACCTTCATTTGATCTGTCTCACTGCCTGCCTGTCTCCTCCCTCTGCCTGTCTGCAGGCACGTTATGAACGAGCTGCTGGAAACCGAGAGAGCGTACGTGGAGGAGCTGCTCTGCGTGCTGCAGGTGTTCATCCACCCCATGATGTTCACTCTTCTCTGTGGTTATTATATATATTATTATATATTATTTTACTCATGTGTGTTTTTTTGCGTGTGTTTGCAGGGATATGCCTCTGAGATGGATAATCCAGCCATGCTTCACCTCATGCCTGCTCCTCTGCAGAACAAAAAGGAGGTTCTGTTTGGAAACATGCCAGAGATCTACCACTTCCACAGGAGGTGAAGGAGCGCCATCTGCCTGCCACTGATGATACCAGAGCTCAGTGACAGTTTACACCTGAGCAAACTGGTTATCCATCAAAGCTAATCAATGTTTTATTCAGTTATCTTTCATCAATAACGTGATGTTGTCACCTCCAGGACGTTTCTGAGGGAGTTGGAGCAGTACACCGACTGCCCAGAGCTGGTTGGACGGTGTTTTCTCGAGAGGGTGAGTGAATAATTTTAGAGATTTTCAGCACATTGATATGACGTTTAAAAAAAAAAGGTTTGAATCCAAACGGTTTGCACTTCCTTCCTCCAGATGACAGACCTGCAGATCTACGAGAAGTACTGTCACAACAAGCCTCGCTCTGAGAGTCTGTGGAGGCAGTGCTCAGACTGCGCCTTCTTCCAGGTGAGCTCGTCACCTTTAAATGTTTTTAACTAAATCATCTGAGCTGTGTTTTATCTGACACGCGTTTTCTTTTTCCGTCAGGAGTGTCAGAAAAAGCTGGAGCATAAACTGGGCTTGGATTCGTACCTGCTGAAGCCTGTTCAGAGGATCACCAAGTATCAGCTGCTGCTGAAGGTGCAGTCATGTCTGTTCACCTTGTATCTAAACGTAAACTGCTCCTCAGAGTGTTGAGATGGTTGTTCACTGTGGTTCTGAATACAGGAAATGCTGAAGTACAGTAAGACCTGCGAGGGAGCCGACGACCTGCAGGAGGCGCTGACCTCCATCTTAGGCATCCTCAAGGCTGTCAATGACTCCATGCACCTCATCGCCATCACAGGATATGAGGTGAGGCATTAAAGCACGATACAGGTGCGTTAAATAAGATAATTATATACTACATGGCTGTATTTTATGTCATATTTTACGGCCTTTTACCGTCATGGCTTTTCTATCAATCTGCTGACTCACTGCAGATTTCCTCAGTGCTGTTTTATGCATTTTATTGTAATGTAATGTAAATGTAAAATGTACTTTATTTATACAGTCCTTTACGTGTACCAAAGTGCTTTACAGTAGATAATAAATAACGAGAACAATAGGTAAAAAACACGAAATAAAAATAAAAACAATAAAATTGAATAAGAACTGAGATAAAAGTGTTGTCATACTACTGGGTGTTAAAAGCCATCCTATATAAGTGGGTTTCTAGCCTGGATTTAAAAAGACCATGGTCAGAAACACGACGCATCTCGATGGGGAGCTGATTCCAGAGTCTGGGGGCGGCGAAGGAAAATGCTCGGTCACCCCAGTGTTTATATTTTGACCTGGACACTTCCAGCTAAAGTTGATCTTTAGACTTCAGAGCTCTAGCAGGATTGCAGACAGTTAAAAGCTCAGATAAATATGAAGGGGCGAGGCCGTTAAGAGCTTTAAAAACAAATGTTAAAAGTTTAGTTAAGTTAATACTCAGCACTGTTTTGCCGTAAAAACTAACATGAAAATATTGTATAAATGCCGTGTAAATAGAGGCTTTAAAATATTATACTATTATTATAGTACATATTTTATACTTGGCCTTTGGTCGTCATTGTTTGGCAGCTTTTCTATCAATCTACAGACACCTGCAGATTTCCTCAGTCCTATTTCATGCATGCAATCTAAGAATATATAAAGTATCCCAGCGGATATAGAGCGAGAGGCGGGGTACGCCGTGCACACCTCTGTGCCGGCCTCAGTATATTTTATTAGTGTGCTTACTTGCAGCAGATACTTCCATGGAAACACACACACATTATTCTGCAGCATGTGTTCAGCTCTGTCTCACGGCATCTCTTCTTCCTCAGGGTAACATGACGGAGCTCGGGAAGCTGCTGATGCAGGGCTCGTTCAGCGTGTGGACAGAGCACAAGAAAGGTCACGCCAAAGTGAAAGACCTGGCCCGTTTCAAGCCCATGCAGAGGCACCTGTTCCTCCACGAGAAGGCCCTGCTGTTCTGCAAGAGGAGGGAGGAGAACGGGGAGGGCTACGAGAAAGCTCCGTCGTACAGCTTCAAGCAGTCTCTGAATGTGAGCACCGCTCTGCTGCTGCACTCGTCTCTGCTCATCTTATTCGGATGGACAAAGTGTTTCACTGGCTGTCTTCTTCTTCTTCAACAGATGAGCGCTGTTGGCATTACCGAGAACGCAAAGGGAGACAACAAGAAGTTTGAAATCTGGTGCAACTCCAGAGAAGAAGTCTATATCGTTCAGGTATGTTGACACAGAACTTCATTTATTCACTGATCGGATCAGGGCTTCAACTTAAAGACAAATGAATCATTGAGTCATCATCCAGATCTGCACCCTGACAGTAGACAGTTGTAAGTGAGGGTAACTCTGCTTATATATATGTATGATTCAGGGACAGAGGATCATGGATCATGGGTCTCTCAAATCATTTTCAAGGTGGGAAAGATCCTGGAAAATATGTCAGCGGCCATGCCTCTCCAAAGTTGGCAGAAAGTCTGCTAACTCGTTCTTCCAAAATAATAATACGATACATTTCTTGGCAAAGTAACTCATAGTAATTAATATTCTGCATTTCTTTGGCTCTAATTAAAATTCAGGTTTATGATTTTTCAAATATAAGCATGGATTAATTTCAGATAATCAAATGTTCCTTCTTTAGTTTACTGAGCGGTCTCTGTTAATGTTCTGCATATTTGTAGGAGTCAGATCAAATGTATGGATGAACTTAAAAACAACAAACAAAAACATTTCTGCATGTTTTCTTATTGTCAACAAATCCCATGAAAGGAGCTGATTCTTCATGCTGTCATCTACATGTTGTTGTAATGTCTGTAATAGTTTGTCATGTTCGCTAAAAAAGTGCCCAGCTTAGGAAGTTAATATATATATGATAATATATATATAATTTATAATATGTATGTATACATACGTGCTTTTTTTAAAGATCATCTTCTGTGGTTACGGACAGAGTACGAAGCGTTTAACGATGGAGAAACTCGTTGTTGGTTTTTGGTCTTCATGAAATTTGTTGACAATAAACAGATTTTTTTAGAAGTACAATGTGATGTATGTGAATGTTTTCCATGCATGTGGACGTCTGTCTGTCTCCAGGTAACATACAGCATGTTTCACCTTTTCAGGCGCCGACGGCTGAAGTAAAAACCACCTGGGTACGAGAGATCAGGAAGGTTCTGACAACCCAGCTGGAAGCGTGCAGAGGTACAGAGAGAGGATGTACTCTAAAACGTCCACACAAATATGTTTTAAGTAGAGACTGAAATTATTTATCACATGTGTTTCAGAAGCCAACCAGCAGAGGGCACCAGACCCTCCAGTCAGCCTCAGGTAAATCATATATTCATCTCACTGTTTAAACAAACACTTTGATTTGTGTGAAATGTTTCTCATGTTTCACTTTTCTCCGCCCGCAGTCCATTCAAGTCCGGTCAGAAGAGCTTTAAACGGGGAGAGGAGAAGAAAGCCGAGTCCTGCAGCCCTGATGTCAACTCCTCTTCCTCCCCAAAGCCCGCAGGGAAAGGTGACGAGACGAAGAGTCGTCCAGTTCATATTTCCTGATGATTAACCCGTTAACCCCACAGTCTTTCCTTTCTTCCTTCACACTTTAACTCACATCCTTCCTTCCTTCCTTCTCTTCGTCTGCTCCCGTCTTCCTGCCTCTAATCTGGGTCAGACGAGGCTGTGACCAGTCCGACCTCAGACAGAGCTGCTGTGGCTAAAAAGCGTTTTACGTTACAGGGCTTCAGTAACCTCAAAGCTCAGAAAGGTAACTGCATGCAGCCCACTGTCCATGTCATATCCCACATCATCAATTTATTATTAAGTTATTAAATCATATGGAAAGTCAGACACCACTCTGGTTGAAAGTTGCTGGTCCGACTCAACCTGAAAACCATGAGTCATCATGTGTGCACACACAAACCAGATAAAATGTGTTTGCAGTCTTTCTGCTGAACCTTTACTTTTAGTGTAGGAGTGGCATCGATCTTCTGTATGCGAAGTTGATGAAGTGTTGAACTGTTCCTCGACTGAAGCATCTGGAGGATAAACTAAATGAAAAAACAACAATATATTTCATCAGTAGGTCAAAGACTGCATGCTTCCCTCCACAGAGCCTTCCTCTGCTGATGATAAGTGTTTTACGTTACCCATGACGATCCTCCTGTCAGCAGGTATCACACAGCTCCACCTGTATGGGGTGCCGTTTGTAAAGCGCCTCGCTCTGAAAATAACAGCAACATTTTGTCACATTTAGCTAAAAACAATGTTTAAAAAACTGGTTTAGATTTATATTTAACATTTATATTTATATTTAACATTTATATTTATATTTAACGTTTGGATTTAGATTTAACATTTAGATTTGTATTTAACATTTATATTTAACATTTATATTTATATTTAACGTTTGGATTTAGATTTAACATTTAGATTTGTATTTAACATTTAGATTTATATTTAACATTTGGATTTAGATTTGACATTTATATTTACATTTAACATTTAGATTTATATTTAACATTTAGATTTATATTTAACATTTAGATTTAACAGTTAGATTTATATTTATATTTAAAGTTTGGATTTATATTTAACATATGGATTTAGATTTGACATTTAGATTTAACGTTTAGATTTAACATTTTGATTTAGATTTAACATTTCGATTTAGATTTAACATTTCGATTTATATTTATATTTAACATTTATACTTATATTTATATTTAACATTTATATTTATATTTAACATTTATATTTAACATTTAGATTTATATTTAACATTTAGATTTATATTTAACATTTAGATTTAGATTTATATTTAACATTTATATTTATATTTAACATTTTGATTTAACGTTTAGATTTAACATTTCGATTTAGATTCAACATTTAGATTTTAGATTTAGCATTTAGATCTAAGACCGGCATGCACCTCCATATTTTTAACAAACAAAGAAGAAGTGGCAGGCAAGAGTTCCTTCACATCAGTGTGTTTTCTATTATTTGTTCACAAATATTGTTCTAAATGTGCAAAAAAGTGACTCTCAAACCAGTTTTTTAAACATTGTTTTTAGCTAAATGTGACAAAATGTTGTTGCTGTTATTTTCAGAGCGAGGCGCTTTACAAGCGGCACCCCATACACCTCTAGATTTAGATTTAGCCTTAGTCAGAGCTTTGACTTTTCATCGTGCTTTTCCTGCTGTGACGTGTCAGATTATGGTTTTATGGGAGCGTCCTTCACCTCCTCTGTGTCTGTATCTTTACTGAACCTTTCGGAAATCTGCTGTCTATCATCCTTTGTCCTTCTCTCATCAAAATTTGTTCAATTTAATTGTCAATATTTTGCCGATGTTTCTTTTTAGCCTGTCTTTGTCTTGTTTGATGCCAGGATCTCCCACGAGCCCCGATCACAAGACGAAACGTCAGAGTGACCCCACGCCGTTCGGCTTCAAAGGTAGTTATCTTACTCGACGATACCTGCGAACTCTCCACGTGCTCTCCGTGATGCTCGAGCGCGGCCTCGCTCTCTAACAGTGATTGCTTTTCATTGGCTGTGGCCGCTGCAGGCTGAGTGACTAGCTGTGTTTCTATTGCCTCCTGTCCCTCAGATGCAGGTCCTCCCCCTCTCCACCTGAGCAGGGCCAGGTGGTTCAGCACCTCTAGTCTCTTACAGACAAAGTGGAGAGGTATCTTATCCCCAGCCGGCTCGCTGGCTGTGACAGTTTCACCTTCCGTCTTTCTCAGTTTTTTGCATCTCCACGTTCCTTTCAGGCCAAGTGAAAGGAACAAAATCATAGAAAACACACTGATGTGAAGGAACTCTTGCCTGCCACTTCTTCTTTGTTTGTTAAAAATATGGAGGTGCATGCCGGTCTTAGAGTCTTAGAGTTTTTTGGTGCTAGCTGTTGAACTGATCGTGTCATGCTGGGACTCCTGGGATTAGATGTTTCCTTCCTCTCACTCCTTCACACTTGTAGATCTCATCACTGCAGGTCACACACACGTTTGACAGTAGCTGTAAACTAAACACACACACACACGTCTCCCTTTTCACCTCAGGCTGGAATAAAGCTTCACTATCGCTGGATGCCTCGGAGGAGCATGACGGCTTTTCCAGTGCTGAGGATCCTCTCAACTCCGACCCAGAGGACGACAACGGCAAGAAGCTGGTGAGTCGCTGTGTGTGGCGAACATGTGTCAGCCTCTCTGTACCTGTATCGGTGACAATGTGGGGACTACGATTTGTTTACACAGTCAGATTATGGGGACTCGCATCCCATCTGGGGACGATGGGCGGATGAGGTCCATGTTTAAATATTTCTTGCTCGTTTTTAGTATCTGGGGGCAGCAACTACTAATGTTTCTAAGCTCTGATGTAGCCAGCAGATATCTGAGACTTCCTCTGCAGCCTGTGCAGCAGCTTTACACGCAGGAATGACAAGAAAGATCCTGCTCGTCTCTATAAACAGATATCTGATATCATAAAAATTCTTTGAGTTTCCCTTTCACATTACAGATAGATATTTGACCTGCGTTTAATATAAAGATGTTGCTTAGTGCAGTTGAGTTAACGTAACTCTTTCAACAGCATGCCGGTAAATACAGAGTGGTGGCTGACTACGAGAAGGAGCTCTCAGTGAAGAGTGGAGACGTGGTGCAGCTGGTCAGGGAGGGGGATGATGGGCAGTGGTAAGAAAACAAACTTAATGCTACAGAAATAGAACAAATATTATAGCAGCACTGCTTTAATAGGACTTGTATATATATGTGTGTGTGTGTGTGACCTTGCAGGTTTGTGCGTAACATGAGCACTTCTAAGGAGGGCTGGATCGCAGCTGCTAATCTTATCACGCTCATCGGAAAGTCCAAGTCTTGCCAGTCTCTCACCAGCTCAGGTATGCAAACAAGCGATCCCAAACGAAGGGCGTGACACACGGACACACCTGCATGTCAATCTACAATGTGTGTGTGTGTGTGTGTGTGTGTTTCTAACAGAAGGCTCTGGGAACCTCAGCACGTCGTCCAGCTGCAGCGAGACCTACACCAGCTTCTCCGACATCAAGCCCTGAGCTCCTCCAGCTCTTCCTCGCATCACGTGGCTATCCGTGCTGTATCGCCAACTTCATCATCATCGAGTATTTTGTCAGGTCTCCACAGAAAGCTGTATTTTTAAAGTCACGCACATGCACCAGTTATTAATACGTCATACGTGTGCACATGTTCTAGATATATGATTGTGCAGTGCAGATGCTGGAGTCAGAAGTCCGTCACAGTATATAGTAACGTGATCTTCCTCTCGGCATACACTCGTCTGTATATTTTTATGAAGAGCAGAGGATACCTGTGATTATTAATAGATGTATGAATGGGCCAGCGGGACTGATCTCAGTCAATGCATCTATTCGTGTGGATGACGGCTGTCTTTGTGTTCGTCTGCACTAATTCATCACGAGAACTCCGCCGTTACTGTAAATGAAAAAGAGGCAGAGGGATGAATACGCGCAGCTCGTTCAGCTTGAATGAATGTTCTCCGTCCTCTTGTACGTGTTTATTTATTTGTAACATCTTTAGTTTTCTTTCTGTCTCCGTCATTAGAAACCTGCCACCAGCTGTCCACACTTTGCGTATGAGCTTTTTGTCTTTTTTGGGGGGTCTCTCTCACTGTGGGCTTTTCATGTACGCTCCAGTTTCTCCATGTGAATAATCAGAGGTCACTGTATAGTGTAACGTGTTTCCCCCCCAGTGGAGGGATCATGTTCTGAATGTAGATACTGTTCATTAATGTCTGTCTGTCATGAAATGTTGGTTATCTGAGATGCTATATTGTACATTAAGTATGGTGATGTCACTACTTTGTGACTTGTCTAATTTTTTTTACATAAACGAGTTGTTATAATTCAGCCACTGTCTCTTTTTTTTGTCTGACATCTTGTCTTATTATTGCTCTTTGTAGCTGAATATTGATGCATTTTTCTACGGCTGGAGTAAAGTGTGCGGATACGAAACAAACAAGAGCAACGCCTCAAATCAGAGGAGCAAAGAAATGAAAGTGAAACTGTGCAAACCGGGTTGCCAGGTTTGTTAAAATCCACCATTTATATTTATATCTGCACAGATCATTCTTCTCATTTAAATTTAGTCTGTTACAATGTATTTAACATGCAGGTCATTTTACAATAAATGATGTTAAAATGTGCAGCGACATCATCCGGTTAGTGATGTCAGAGGAGCAGGAGAATGTTGCACTTGCTATGATTTTACATATACTGGACGATACTTTGAGTTTATCTTGAGATCTCAACAAAATGATCCAGTTACCTCAGGATGACAATTTGTTATTTCGACATAAATAACTAAAAAAATTCAGTCGGCCACTAAGAGGCTGAGCGTGCTCCTGCTGATGTTTATTAACCAAAATAAACTGGCATAACGACAAACTGAACTACACGAGGTGAAATGATCTAAGTGCTAAGACGACAATAAAAAAGTGAAACGTGATAATAATTAGTGACATCAGAGCCTGTCACACTCTTTGTCCAAATAAACTCCCACCACCAAGTGCACAGGTAAAAAAATGAGGCACAACAACAGCCACACCCTCTGTGCCAATCCCAGGAAGTAAAGGTGAGATTGAACAAATAACACAAACTGTAAACACACAAACTGTAAACACACAAACTGTAAACACACAAACTGTAAACACACAAACTGTAAAAACACAAACTGTAACACACACAAACTGTAACACACACAAACTGTAAAAACACAAACTGTAACACACACAAACTGTAACACACACAAACTGTAACACACACAAACTGTAACACACAAACTGTAACACACACAAACTGTAACACACACAAACTGTAAAAACACAAACTGTAACACACACAAACTGTAACACACACAAACTGTAACACACACAAACTGTAACCACACAAACTGTAAAAACACAAACTGTAAAAACACAAACTGTAAACACACAAACTGTAAAAACACAAACTGTAACGACAAACTGTAAACACACAAACTGTAAAAACACAAACTGTAAACACACAAACTGTAAAAACACAAACTGTAAACACACAAACTGTAAACACACATACTGTAAAAACACAAACTGTAAACACACAAACTGTAAACACACAAACTGTAACGACAAACTGTAAACACACAAACTGTAAAAACACAAACTGTAAACACACAAACTGTAAACACACAAACTGTAACCACACAAACTGTAAAAACACAAACTGTAAACACACAAACTGTAAACACACAAACTGTAACCACACAAACTGTAACCACACAAACTGTAAAAACACAAACTGTAAACACACAAACTGTAACCACACAAACTGTAAAAACACAAACTGTAAAAACACAAACTGTAAACACACAAACTGTAACCACACAAACTGTAAAAACACAAACTGTAAACACACAAACTGTAAACACACAAACTGTAACCACACAAACTGTAAACACACAAACTGTAAAAACACAAACTGTAAACACACAAACTGTAACCACACAAACTGTAAAAACACAAACTGTAAACACACAAACTGTAAACACACAAACTGTAACCACACAAACTGTAAAAACACAAACTGTAACCACACAAACTGTAAAAACACAAACTGTAAACACACAAACTGTAACCACACAAACTGTAAAAACACAAACTGTAAACACACAAACTGTAAACACACAAACTGTAACCACACAAACTGTAAAAACACAAACTGTAAACACACAAACTGTAAACACACATACTGTAAACACACAAACTGTAACGACACAAACTGTAAACACACAAACTGTAAAAACACAAACTGTAAACACACAAACTGTAAACACACAAACTGTAAGAACACAAACTGTAAACACACAAACTGTAAACACACAAACTGTAACCACACAAACTGTAAAAACACAAACTGTAAACACACAAACTGTAAACACACAAACTGTAAAAACACAAACTGTAAACACACAAACTGTAAACACACAAACTGTAAAAACACAAACTGTAAACACACAAACTGTAAACACACAAACTGTAAGAACACAAACTGTAAACACACAAACTGTAAACACA